>CANSZD010004039.1:0-427500 GCA_947648045.1 Beta corolliflora
CGTCCCAATGGAGGAATCCGAAAATAAGAACAAGTAACAAGGGATATTTCTTAATGAATGATCACTCACAAACACTAAACGAGAATCTTAAACACACTAAACATCTGGAATTAAGTTGTTTAAAACACTAATTAATAAACACTCTGAATATCAATTAATGGAAGATTAAAGCTTATGAATTAATTCTGAAAGCGATAACAATGTTTAGTCATAAAAATCACTCTAACCATTGAAAAGGGTTGGCGCCATTATTTATAAAGAGTGACCGAAAACCTTGCTCCTCAAGCATACTAAACCACACGGCATCCACCATCAATTTAGGAAAGTATCTCCTCCTTAGTCAGCTAAGTCAAGCTAAACTTAAGGAAACTCTAACCAGGAAACCAAACAGTACTTTCCTTAATTACATTCAACACACTTGAAATTTGCTACCTTGCACGTGCTCCAATCTACCAATTAAGGAAACTTTCCTAGATGGCAAACCCAAACACCTAACTAGAAATCTCTAAGGGATTTTCGGACTTTTATTGAACTAGAAACGGCTGACTAATTAACTAACATTTTAAACTAATAATGACACTAATTTAAAATGCTAATGAGTTTCTTCCCCGAGCCATGTGACACACGACACAAATGCATGCTTGTTAGCCATCAAGGGTGGCTGTGTGTTCCATCAAAAGTAAAACGGCTCTTCTTGACTTGATGCCTTTGGATCATCATTATAAACTTCTTGAAAAATTTTGCCACCAATTCTCATCATCATGTGGGAAAGATCACCAATGTGAAAGTATTACTCACATTGCCATAGTCACTTGGTAAGTCGGTTTTGTGGCTGTCACACGACTCCAATGACCCGAGCGGACCATCGGCTACACAGCGTGACTTGTTTTCCTGCACTCAGAACGCTTTTCCTTCCTGAAATGTATCCATCCTTAGGTCGCCCTTCCTTGAACTTAGGTTGGGGCCCTATGCTTGTTAGCTAGTGCCTTGTATTTACGATTCATTTTCTCAATTTGAGCTTTAACACTTGCGCCTGAAGTCTTGTTAAAGCTTCGGCCTTTTCTTTGAATCCGCATGTATGCCACTTCTGGAAATGGCACAAGATCAATAGGGAGAAAAGAGTTAACTCCATAAATGATCTCAAATGGAGAAACGTAAAGTTGTGGTGAATGTGAAGAGCAGTTGCAACAAATTCTACAGCGTGTGAAGCTGCATCCAGATCTTTTTGTGTTTTCCACCAAGAGCACGTAGCAAGAACCAGAGTTACGTTTTGTAACTCGGTTTGACCATTCTCGTTTTGAGGATGATGACTGGCGTGCTAAACAGGAGTTTCGTTCCCACCATCTTCCACAAACACCTCCAAAAGTGACTAAGGAATTTAGAATCTATCCCGAAACAATGCTTCTAGGAATGCCGTGAAGTGTTGCCTCTTTGAATCCGGAATCATTAGCATGGGAACGTCCAGGTCTTGTGCATGGGAATGAAATGAGCCATCTTCGAAAATCTATCACAACCACCATGATAGCATCTTTGCCTCTTTGAGTTCTAGAGCGAACCAACAATGAAATCCATGCTCGCACTATCCCCAGGATGGCGGGCGAGCGTAAAGGTGTGAAGCCCTTATGAAAGGTGCTTTTGGACTTTTGGCACGTTGCACACTTGCTCACTACCACATGCACATCTTTGATCATGTCTTAGGCCAATAAAAATGTTCACTCAAAGTATCAAGTGTCTTTTGAATGCCAAAATGACCCGGCAATACCTCCACTATGCACTTCACGAACTAGAAGCTCACGTACCTTGCACTTTGGGACACCTCTGACTTGTTTGCTTTAAAAAGAAAACCCTCTTGAACCATGAACGACCCTTTAGGGCTTGCAAGAATCGGGCAAAGTCATCATCTTCTTTATAAAGCTCCTTGATGTTCGAACTCCATTACTCTTGCATCGACAATAGCTAGCGAATAAGATCTCCTTGAAAGTGCATGCGCCCCCGATGTTGCTCTTTCCTTCTTTCCACTTGGAAGAGAAGGTGAAAGATTGGAGCTTCGACCCACTTGGCATACCTATGATTGAGTTTTGTTGGCCATGAATGTGTTTGAGCGCCTCATGATCGGAATGAAGGATGAATGGTTTAGGCCTCGAATCATGTGACCCGATAGTCCCAGCTCGAACAATAGCATAAACTCGCGATCATAATTAGAAGTAGTTCAAACTTGGCACCATTGAGGCTTCTCACTTAAAGTATGAGGCAGTGGCTTCTCTTGGATCAAAACGGCTGATTCCCGATCCCACCTGCCCCTCTCTTTGCCTCGAGCAATTTGTTGAAATCCCGTAGAGCCCAGTATAGGAGCCCTTACCACTGACTTCTCTTTACTTCCGAAAGCTTTTTGCTCGAAAGGAGACCATTCCAACTCACCTTTCTTCAACAAGGCGTGATCAGGAGCCATAATGGAAGAGAAGTTCCGAATGAATCTTCTATAGACGAAGCCAAACCATGGAAGCTTCGGCATTCACTAGCATTAGTAGGGCCGACTATGAAGAAATTGCTTACACTTTCGAGAGGATCAAACATGAACTCCTGCCTTGGAAACAATGTAACCAAGAAACGCTATGCTCACTCAAAGAACTCACACTTTTCCACTTCTTGAAAAGTTTTTGTTCTCTAAGTTTCTCAAACAAACTCCTCAATGTATCAAATGATCATTGAAAGCGCTCCTACTTATAAACAAGGATATCATCCAAATAAACAACGACAAATTTGTTTAAAAGGCAGAAGTACCTCAGTCCTAAGTCGCATGAAAGAACTAGGGGCGTCGCATAAGCAAGGCATTACCATCCATTCATAAAGACCTTGTATAGTCTTGAATCTGTTTTTCCCACTAATCCTTCCCGAACCCTCGTTTGATGATAACCACTTCTAAGATCGATTTTGAGAAAAATCGAGGCTCCGTGAGTTCATCAAGCATATCCTCCAACCTCGGCATGGGAAATCTATACTTCACGGTGATATTGTTCACGGCCCTACTATCGATGCACATTCTCCATGTACCCGTCTTTCTTAGGCCCCCAGTAAAGCGGGGGCCGCACTGAGGACTGTGCTACTCTCTTACATACCCCCTTTCGATTAATTCTTCAATTTGTCGTTGAAGCTCTTTGGAAGCACTTGGATCACACCTATAAGCGGGTTTATTAGGCAAAGGAGCTCCCGGAACTAAATCAATGGCATGTTCAATTCCCCTTAGGGTGGCAGCCCTTGTGGAAGGTCTTCGGGAAATACATCACAAAAATTCCTTCATGAGTGAATCAAGTTGTGGATTACTTGGCTTCACTTCACTTGCAACGATGTTTGATGACTAAAGCATAGCACACGCCCTCATCTTCAATCTCTTTCTCGAACTCTTTGAAAGAAAGAAACAAACTAGGCTTTTTCTCTTCCTTCTTGTGAATCACGGCACTAGGAGCCAAATGATGCAACCTAATCTTCTTGGAACCCACCGAAACCGTATACACATTGGAGTCCCCTTCATGTATCACCTTTCTATCAAATTGCCATGGTCTCCCGAGTAAAATGTGACAAGCATTCATGGGAAGTACATCACCATAGCTCATCCTTGTAATTCCCTATGGAGAAAGAAAGTAATGCTTGCTTCTTCACCCTAAGTCCCGTATCATCAAGCCAACTCAACTTGTAGGGGTGTGGATGATCTCTCACAATAAGACTCAATTTGCTCACCAAATCGCCGCCACTACATTGGTACAAGACCCACTATCAATGATCATGTTACAAGTGTTTTCACCCACTTTGCAACGCAGTATGGAACAAGTTTTCCCTTTGTTCTTTGCTTGGAAGGCAATCAACATGTAAAACCCTCCTAACAACACCCAATAAGCCTCTTTGTCATCTTCGGCATATGCATCCTCCTCCTCACTCTCAACCGTGTCATCTCTAGGCACAAATTCGTACAACTCCTCTTCTTCATTCAATTCCATGTATTGCCTCATGGTGAGCTTTCTTTGTTGGACAATTACTAGCAATGTGTCCTCTTCCTTGGCACTTGAAACAACTTAGATTTTCTTAAACTTTTCCCTAGGAACGAAAACTTTTCGTTTTTCGACCCTTTTATCATCTTTCGTTGTATGTTCTTTCTTAGACCCTTCATAGTTCTTGTTAGAAGATGAATAAGAAGAATAAGAAGAAGAAGGTTTGAACGAGTTACCGCATTTAGCATAGGAAGTTTTCGGTTTGTCCCTCGTTCATGAGATTCAAATTTAAGTGCCAATCTACATGCTTCATCAAACGTAGTGTAAGTTGACACCTCTACCTTCCTTGCAATAGGGACGGTTCAAGCCTTTGATGTAACGAGCAATTTTCATTGCTTCCCTTTCTTCTATGTCACAAATAAGGCACAGTTTATCAAATTCCATAGTGTACTCATGCACACTTCAACGTATCTTGACACAAAGTAGTCAACTTTATGTCTTGTTTTTGCTCGTAATCACTTGGCAAAAATTTCTCCTTGAGCTTCTCTTTCAACTTAGTCCAACTACTAAGCTTGTCTTTCTTCTTTCTTGCACGTTTTGCCTTCAAATTTTCGAGCCAAATACCAGCATACTTGGTCAATCTAACTGAGGCTATCTTGAATCTCCTTTGATCATCAAACCCCCTATAATCACACACCTTCTCCAATTGTCGAATCCACTCAAGTAAATCCTCAGGACTAGAATCACCGGTGAAATCATCCAATTTTAATCCCCTATCATCATTGAAATTAGGTTTAACAACCCTAACTTCATCCTCTTCATCCGAAAGTCCAATGTAATCAACATTGTTTTATCCAACTTCTTAGTGATAATAGAAGTTATAGCATCCATTCTAGTTTCAAGTCTACTAACATGATTCGAATCGGCATTATATTTTGCTTGGAAATCAAATTGCATCTTAGCTATGTCCTCAATAGCCTTAGCTAATTTTTCCAATTCACTCGACATTATCTTAACCAATAACAACACTTCGACACACTAGGAAGCACAAAAGAACCCTAGTACCACTTATCCCAATGTAAAAATCGAAACTTTAAGAAGAAAAGTAACAATTTACCTTGGATCTTTGAAGAGTAGAATCCCTACTATCCCTCCTCGCTCTGGAAAATGCGATACCACTTGATATGAATGTTCAACTAGAATAGTCAAACACTCAAAGAACACGTCCAATGGAGGAATCCGAAAATAAGAACAAGTAACAAGGGATATTTCTTAATGAATGATCACTCTGAAACACTCACAAGAATCTTAAACACACTCAAACCACTCCTGGAATTAAGTTGTTTAAACACTAATTAATAAACACTCCACGAATATCAATTAATGGAAGATTAAAAGCTTATGAATTAATTCCCAAACAATAACAATGTTTAGTCATAAAAATCACTCTAACCATTGAAGAGGTTAGGCGCCATTATTTATAAGGAGTAAGCACGAAAACCTTGCTCCTCAAGCCTACCAAACCACACGGCATCCACCATCAATTTAGGAAAGTATCTCCTCCTTAATTCTAGCCTAGAATCAAGCTAAACTTAAGGAAACTCTAACTTAAGGAAAGACAACAAGTACTTTCCTTAATTACAACTCAAACACACGCCCGAGGCTGCTACCTTGCACGCCACTCCAATCTACCAAATTAAGGAAACTTTCCTAAAATACAACCATGACAACTAAACACCTAACCACCGAAATCTCTAAGGGATTTTCGGACTTTTATTGAACTAGAAACAACTCAACTAATTAACTAACATTTTAAACTAATAATGACACTAATTTAAAATGCTAATCGGTTTCTTCCACGAGCCATGTGACACACGACACAAATGCATGCTTGTTAGCCATCAAATTGAAACCCATGTGTTCCATCAAAAGTAAAACTGGCTCTTCTTGACTTGATGCCTTTGGATCCGCATCAAGAACTAGGATTGTCACAATTTTGATGCTCACACACGCATCATACTCCCCCCTTAGAATCCAACTTGTCTCAAGTTGCGTCTAAGCATGGAACCAAGTCACTAGCTTGTAATGTGGCGCAAATTCCATATCCCAACAAAGCACCTTGTAAGTCTCATAGCCAATCTTCTTCACCACCTTGAACGGTTCTTCATCCATAGGCTCGCCATGCTTATGGTTTACGTGAAGTTTTTGTGTTGCCAAGGACAACCACACATAATCTCCCTCGTCCAAAGGCTGGATTATGGCGCAAGTGAAGTCGTTTTTGCGCGCCTTTCCTTCTTGTTGCTAGCCACCTCCAATACTTCCTCCCTACAAGAACTCAAGCACACATGAGGCGTAGCTACAGCGGCCACACTCGAAGGCTCCCTCGATGCACTAGCACTAGGACTAAACCGTAGGCACCATAACACTCCTTGGAGGCAAAGGTTTCAATCCTATCCTTTCCCCATCCTTCAAACCGAATAGATGTTGTCCCTCCCATGATGAATGACACTTCTATCCGAGCGCCATGGACGACCCAACAATAATGAACAGCGAGTCATAGGCACCATGTCACACCATAGCTGGTCCATGTAGCCACCAATTCGAAAAGAAACAAGAGCTTTTTTCTTCACCCACACGCCACTCATCTCATCCAACCAACTCGGTTTATAAGGCCTAGGATGGTCTTGTGTAGGTAATTTTGCCTCTTCCACCATAGACAAAGCACATACATTAGCACACGAGCCACTATCCACAATAATCCGAAAATAACTTATCATTGACGAGGCACCAAGTTTGAAACAAGTTTTTTGCCTTTGCTCATTGCTCGTCGGTTGTTGTGGAGTAGCCATCAAAGCTTTACGCAAGATCAAGCTTTCGCTCGTTTTCGGCCTCAAACAATGGAGTTCCTTGCCAAAACCCTTCGTCCACCACACCCTCCAACGTGTCCTCTTCCCTCTCAAAGCCAACGACGGCCATGAGGGCTTGATTATCCTTGACGAAAACTAAGACTCTATTAGGGCACTCTCTTTGCAAGTGACCAAAACCCCTACACTTGAAACACATCTTCTCCTTCATAGTTTGCTGCCCTTGTGTCAAAGTTGGAGCCTTTTTTATGCCTTGAGTGCCGAAATTAGATGCAACAACATCCTCATTGCTAGCCTTAGATGCAACATCCCCCACCTTTGTGCTTTGACCCTTGGCGCCACTACTCCACTTCCTTCCACTGGACTTAGGTTCTTCTTGCCTTTCAACCTTCTTGGCCAACAAACACAAGTCATCAAACGTGTCATATGGATGTAGTTCCACCAAATCGCTGACCTTCTTCTTGAGACCTATGAGGAACTTAGCGGATTTTTGCTCGTCCTCATCCTTGCAATCACACGCAAGCCATAGCCTTTCAAACTCCGAAATATAGGACTCCACACTCAACTGATTTTGCTGTAAAGAATTCAACTTGATGAAGAGTTCTTGCTTATATGTCCTAGGTACAAAACGCTTCCTCATTTTTTGCACGCAAATCGTCCAAGTTCCCTAACTCCTCCTTCCTTCTCTCCTACGCCTATTTTGATAACTATCAAGCCAATCACTAGCATATTCCATCAACCTCAAGATAGCATGATCAAAACGCTTGTAATCACCCATGTTCTTATGATCAAATAGACGAGTCATACGCCTTTCCCAATTCAAAAATGAATCTGGACCCTTTAGGCCATTAAACTCGGGAAGATCTCCAAGCTTGATGCCCTCATCTCTTGATGAACGTGGTTCATCCCCTTCTTCTTAAACACCTCTAATGTCGGTCAGTGAGCATGTCTTGCAAGGTTTCATTTTGTTTGGCAAGGGCTTCCAACATAGCATCCCTTCGTTGGTCCGCTTCTTTGTCTCCCATGACGACCTCCGATTGTTTCATTCGGCTGCGACTTTATTCGATCGGAATAGGCTGACATTTTGACACAAGATAGATCTACTTGTTAGCTTTCCAACGTAACAAACAAATCTAAATTCCGACTAAACACGCGCCCTCACGCTCCATTTTACAGGAGTAGCTCTGATACCAACTGATGTATTTGCAGAAGCTTAAAACAAGAATAATGTTGTGAACACTCTAATCTCACGTTTGATAGATGAAAGGTTCGAACTTTGTAACAAAGGGAATATAAAGATTGAATCTTTATAAGGATAGGCTCTATATGTTCCCTCGAGAACTAGAGGATCTCTCACTAACCGCAACTAGGAGATGCACACAAACCACGATTTATGTGTTCTTGGTATGACAACAAAAATTCAATGCACCAGCATTCGAATCAATCTTTAAACAAGCAACAAAACTGAAAATATCATTAATGGAACATCGTGTATATAAGTACACGGTTTTATCAAAGTCCTAACACACATCAAACACTAAAAGATAACTAACAAAGACTCCTAATGTGTGCAAACAAGTCTTCACACGCCTAAAAACAAGATAAGTATGAATAAAACTTATCTAAGCTAAGTAGCTTATCCATCCTTGGTGATAATTATATCACACGCCAATCAGCTTTGGTGATACAATTCTATCACACGCCTAACTCTAGGATAGAATTTAAAGACTTCTAACCAAACTCAAACACTAGTTAGACTCCAATGATTAAAGGGCATTAGACTCCTAAACATAATAGGATCCCTTTGTCATGCAAACACCTAATTTAAAGAGTTATAAAGCAAATAAAACACTTAGTTTCCTAACATACTAGGAAACTTCATAAAATTCTAACGGAACTAGGATTATCACAATTTTGATGCTCACACCGCATCATTCTCCATGCTCATCTTCCGTAAAAGCTCATTTCATCAAAAGATGGCGGCCTTATATGATTATTGTAATAAATTTTTATGTCGGCCTTATATGATTATTGTAATAAATTTTCCTATTAAATGCAGGTTTTCACAGGTTACCAATGAAGGACTACAGTGTTAAGCCCTCACACCAACACCCTATTTTGAACACGTACTCAAGGAAGAATAAGGTTGCGTATACCAAGGGTAATGAGTTCACTTTGGAGTCATCGGTCAGCAACTACAGATTGGTAGCATGGAGTGGATTAGTAGAAGAACAAAAGTTATGGTTTTCTTTTCTTCTTGCAAATCGGTTAAATTTCATTCGAAACATCGTGGTACATTCAAATTGACTTCTTTGATATTTATGGGAAACAAAAAGACTAAGAGGACAACAACATGGTTTGACTCCGTAAATAAAAAAAAGGCATACTTTTATGTACTGATGTTGTTGCCGAGGACTTGATATTCTGTTGTGGCTAGTGCCTTTTGTGATGTTCTCATAAATTACCATTATCACAACAAATTATAGATTTTGGTATGAAAAAAGCTCTTTCATGGATTACGTGTATTGCAATAGGAAGTAGCAGTAACATAGCAATATCCACATATATTATATAGTACTAGAGTGTTAGATGATGGCTTAGCTCTGAGTTTTCCACTCGAACATGTGACGGAGAAATATACATGATATAATCATATAATAAACGGTTTTTTCACCATATACCCCGACAAATTGAAAAATTCACCATATACCCTCAATGTTTCAAAAATTCACCAAATACCCCTAAGTTTTCAAAGCTGTTCACCATGTACCCTTTTTGCTAACGGATGTTAACTCGCCGTTAGTTTTATTTACGCTTTGGCCACCATTATCCCCTAACCCTAACTCTAACCCTTAACCCAAACCCTAATGCCTAATTAACCTAACCCCCAAACACTAACCCTAATTAACCCTAACCCTAACAAGTTACCCTCCCCTGCCATCCCCCCAACCCAGCCCCCACCCCTACCCCCTCCCCCTGCCGGCCCCCCCCCACCACCATTTTAGAAATTGGGCTTTCATAAAAAACTATTTTTTAATGGTTTTCGACGATGGGCTATTCTAAAAGTTATTTTAAAACGATTAGAATGTGGGCTATTCGAAAGAGAAGAAACGAGGAAGCCCCGGGGATGATCCACGTAAGTTATGCTTGATTCAAATGTGTCGTAGTTGTTACGAGCCTAAGTGAGCCTATAAAACAGGTTAGGATCTTGTATGGGTCTGGAGCCCACAATTTTTGTATCGACTCATAATGAAGTCCTTATCAAGGTACACATAGAGCCGAAGGATGATCTATTCAGTTAATGGATGATGTTGGATCTGAAATTTGGTTGTAGAATGAGTTCTCGTAATGCTTGAGTTGTATATGATTCGAGTTTCGTATACCAAGGGCCTAAGTGAACCCACAAATAGGTGTGATCTTGTATCCGCGTAGGTTTAAAAAACCCAAGATGTCTTGTATGGACTCGTAATGAAGTCCTTCAATAGGTCTGGACTTGGAACCTATGAATTTCTGGGTGGACCAGAGATGATGCCCTCAGTAAGATGGATTTGTTGAAGTACCCAACTTGATTGCTTGATTGCTTGATTTTGAAGATATCTCGTCACCCTTAGTGTAAGTTTTGTCCAAAGATTCCATATAGGGTTCCTAAGGTGAGAAGACAAGAAAGGCCAAAGAAAGGAACACTCAAAGGATGAGGCGCGGTCATAGCGCCGAGTGTTGAAAGGTTATGCTAAGGTTGGCTTAGAAGCAATAATGTAGTTTAGAAAGCAGAAGGGAATAAGAAAAGGATGGAGCCATAATGAATTGACTCACGCAATACGGTCGGCTAATGATGTAGATTCAAATCCCAGTCTAGTTCTAAGGGTAGGGATGAGTAGGGGTGTTAATGAGCCAGGGTGGCTTGCAAACTATTCGAGCTCGGCTCGGTCAAAGCTCGGCTCGAGAGAGATCGGCTCGAGAACTAAACGAGCTGAACCTAAGCTTCCTTATGTTCGGCTCGAAAGTTCGTGAACAAGCTCGAAACCATTTTAGATAATTTTAGGTAAAATATTAATGTCCCACATCGATATAAAATGTAAAAAACACCCTTATTTTCTCTATAAAATCTTACTACCATTTCACTATACTTCTTATTTGGATTGTCTTCTTTTATATTGTTAGAATATTTATAAAGTCCTCAATTTGTTTATATAATTTTGCCTTCACTTAACTAATTTAACTACTTTTGCAATTGTTTATATATAGTCGTTTGAACATATTACAACACAATGGCATTATTATGACAGTAATATTACATATTAAATATAAAAAAAGAACTTGCAGCACCAGCACATGCTTCTATAATCTCTAAAGTTCTACGTCTATTGAATTGCTGTATGCCTTAGCTAATTTGTATTGTGGAGATATCCCACATCGAAGAGGGAAAAAGGGAAGAGGGGAACCTCTTGTAATAAAAACACACAAGGAAAGGGTTAAAACATATGGAAGTTGGGCCTAGCCTATTTATTTGGCGTGACTCCCTGATATCCATAGTAAAAAGTTTAGCAAATCTTTTTTGGGCTTTACCTTTATCAAAATCCCGATCACTATGCTGAACCTTTTTTTTAATATAAAAATTTTAAGTTCTCGAGCCGAGCCTCGAGCCGAGCTGGGATTTTATCCTTTCGAGCTCGAGCCGAGCCCAAATTAATAAGCTCGACAAGCTTTGAGCTCGAGCCGAGCCGAACCTCAAATCCTTACGAGCTGAGCCTGGACATGTTCGGTCTCGGTTCGGCTAGTTAACACCTCTAGGGATGAGCATTGAAAATTCATAATTTTTGGGCGATCGCGTTTTTCTAATGGGCCTTGACGAGCCTTAAAAATATGTTTTGAATTAAACTGGTCGGGCCTCAAAAGAGGTTGCCCACGTATCCATGATGGAATCAGGCCAGTCGTAGCTCTTAGCGTTTTATTTAGTGGCCGAACATTTTGCTTTGGAGCCATTTGCAATGAATTAGGCATTGATTTAGAAGAGGTCTTTGGCAAGGGTAGATAATGATGTAGGTTTGGTTTGGTTTAAAGCGGTCGGACCTCAGGGTGAGGTTTCCTACGTATCTTTTGCATAATCCGACCATTCGTTGCTCAGGCTGATGAATAAGAAGATGCCCTGACTTTTGCCTAAGTCGCCTTTAAGGGTTTTCGACTTAGCGGGCTTTGGTTTGTCTTTTATCGCCTATTGGGATGCGATATGCATGGTTGTTAAGAAGGTTTATTACAGAGATTTCAAGTTGGAGTTATAGAATCGAAGGTTGAAGGTTTTGAAAAGAAAGTACTTTTGACAAAGCTATTGATGGGCTTATTTGCAACACTTCTTCTTTTTTTTCGATATTTTGCACTGTTTTTTTGTTTATCATTTTTGGTTTTGCTTTTTCGCTTTTATTTTTTTTTCTTTGATTTTTTTGATGTTGCTCTTTTTTTCTTTGCTCTTTACATTGAATTATTATCAAATGTACTTCCCATGAGGTAGGTTAGAGGGAGGAGTGCCTCTTTTATGCCAATTATGTTAATTGCCTTTATTAGAAAAGTCATGAGAATTAGAAATTTATTTCCTTTTAAGGCGACAATCGTGATTTTCATTGAGGCTCATTAATGCAAGGTTAGAAAATAGATAAATAATCATTTATTAATTGAAAATTATGAGTACATGCAATAAGAGTGAAAATCCTATATTAGGATTGGGCAAAATAAGAGAGATGAAACGGAAAATGAAATCCTAAGTCTAGACTCCTACGTCACGTGACGAGATAGCTTCGTTGCTTCGATCTTCATGATTTATCTTTCTAAATGAAAAGAGAAGAAGAGTATTTTTTTGTGCTGATTGGACCTAAGCGAGTCCAAATGCTTTAATGAGCGATTGGGCTTATATGTCTATTTCTATGACATTGAGGTCATTGTCTTCGGCATTTTTCAGCAAACCATTCTGAATCTGGTAGAATGTTTGACTTAATTGCTTGATTATGAAGATATCTCGTCACGCTAAGTGAATGTTTCTACTAACGATTCCATATAGGGTTCCTAAGGTGAAAAGGAGAAAAGAATAAGGCCAAAGAAAGGAACACTCCAAGGATGAAGCGTCGCCATAGTGCTGAGTATTTAAAGGTTATGCTAAGGTTGGCTTAGAAGGTTATAATGTAGTTGAGATAACGGCAAGGGATAAGAATAAGAAAAAGGCAGAGCCATATGAATTAATTCACTCAATGAGGCAGGCTAATAATGCAGGTTCCAATCCCAATCAAAATCTAAGGGTAGGGACGAGTATTAGAAATTCATGATTTGATAATCACCTTTTTCTCATGAACCTAAGCGAGCCTTAAAATATGTTTTTGAATTGCAATGGCCAGTCCGCAACGGAGGTTGCATACGTATCCATGGTGGAATCAGTTTCGTCGTAGCTCTTAGCATTTTAATTGGTGGCAGGTATTTTGCTTGGAGCCATTTGCAATGAACTTGGCATTGATTTGGAAGAGGTCTTTAAAAGGGGTTGTGTAGATGCAAAATCGTGTCTCCCAATTGAGTACCCAATGATGAAACATACAGTCGTCCTAATTGGTCCGGTCCAAAGGAAGAGCAATCTGGAAAGCGAAGTTCAAAAGCTTTTCGAAAATATAAAATCTATTTATTAAATCCATGCCCAATTTTAAAATTAAATAATTGTATTTTTAATATTTTAATATTAATTACTCTCGATAATTAATTTTTTAAGTATATTTCAAAATCAGATTTTTATTCATAAAGATAGCTGATTTCGGAACAGAGATTTTACGCAATGATAAAAAAATCTTAAAAAATAAAAAAAAAATGGCCAAAAAACAGTGCAGGTGATGTGGAGGTTGTGCGCCAGGTGCACAGGTTGTGTGTCTCACACATAAGCTATGCGTCACACGTACAAGCTGTGCGCCAGGCACACAGTTTTTTTTTATCTTTTCGCTCCGTTTTCGGTTTGCTTTGCCTATAAATAGCTCGTTTCTTCGAACGACTTTTTGCAATGCTTCACAAAACGTTTCCCTACGACTTCTATACATACTCTCCTATACCTCACTACTACAAGTTTCGGTAATTGTCCACACTTTTTAGTCAAAATTTTGACGCAGAATAGTGTCGAGAAATATTTTCTCGACGCATCTTAAAAGTGTTGAGAATATGCCCGCCGAGCATTCTCGACATGCTTGACACAAAACTTCGTTTAGGAAATCCGCATCACCTTATTGTGTCGACATTTTCTACAATATTAAATCGAATTTCGCGTGTGTTGGCACATAATAGTGTCCGAAAATGTCGACACGTTGTTTTGTCGACAGGTTTATCTCGTAATCCCATTATATCTAATCTCATGGCATGGTTGAGCTTTGAGAATATACAACGAACCACCCGTAACTTATTACCATTCCATTTATTGTTCATATTATTTTGAAGATTAATAGCCAAATAATAATAATAGAATTTATTGTACATCCACACGCACGGATTCGCTTGTGTAGTCAACATATAAAAAATAATGTAATCTCAGACTACATCCAAAAATATATATATAAAATAAGTTCACATATATTATATATAATTGCTTAAATATCCAATAATATATGATGTTGTCTAAATATATAACTCAAAGCTAGCAAATATAAACGTACATATATATATAGTATTACTTGTCCAAAACTAATATATCTAAAGCCTCATTTCACGAAAAAAAGTAAAATTCCATATCATGTACGTGGCCTTTTTTAGGCTAATAAAGATCTTGATGATGGTGTGGCGGAACATCAGTTGATTCATTTCTTACATCTTCGCCAAAAGCATTCTCAACCTTCCATAACAAATACAAAAATATTGTTAGATAAAAATAATAATATGGTTAAAAAAAAAGGAAGTGAAATCCTTGAAAGCATATGAGTTGAGTAGCTAATATTTTGTACTATAAATGTGTATACGGAATAAATCTTCATAGAATAACCCGATCACAACCGTAAATAAATGTTCTTGGAGGTGGCTAAGCTATCTTTGCAGGGTTAGTAATAAAAATAAAAACAGAGCCAGTGTCCAAAGAATACCTCAGGATCATCCATATGCAAAGCGATATTGGTAGCATCTAAGAGTTGTGTTGAAGATTTCCCAATGCGAATTGCATCCAAAATTTGCGAAAATTATATTGTCATTGTTCTAAGAAGATTTGTATTCTCATCACACTTGTTTTTTAATTCTTCATTTTTCTTATGTAGGTCCTTATTTTCTTGCTTTATAGTTGATACTTCTATTTTCCAATTTTCCATTTCCATTGTCCTATGTTGTCCTTGTGTGCGACTCTCTTTCCTAAGTGCACCACGCACCCCGTATATGTCGTTCTTTCGAATTCCAAACTCAAAACCCTATGGTCGATCTGGAATCTTGACGTTTCCATTAAGGATAGTTATAAACGCCTCATTCTCATAGTCCGGACGAGACTCAGAATCAGAAGGACAACAACTTTCTAAAGTTTCACCCTTAGCCTTTGCATCATCCTACATGAAATTTACAAAACAATGAAGACATTTACATTTACACAAAAATAGTGCACTAATTAAGAATAGTTAGCTCATAGTGACCAATTGAAAATTACCAAAAAAGCTTCTGTTTCTGTTCCCGTAAGGAAGGTGCCATCTTTTCTCTTATGACTTTTTCCAAAAGATCTATCAATCTCATTTCTTCTCCATGCTCATCTTCCCGTAAAAGCTCATTTCATCAAAAGATGGCAACCTTATATGATTATTGTAATAAATTTTATGTCGACCTTATATGATTGTTGTAATAAATTTTCCTATTAAATGCAGTGTTTTCACATGTTACCAATGAAGGACTATAGTGTTAAGCCCTCACACCAACACCCTATTTTGAACACGTACTCAAGGAAGAATAAGGTTGCGTATACCAAGGGTAATGAGTTCACCTGGAGTCATCAATCAAGCAACTACATCCGGGCAAGATGGCAAAGGATTAGTAGAAGAACAAAAGTTATGGTTTTCTTTTCTTCCTGCAAATCAGTTAAATTTCATTCGAAACATCTTAGGTACATTCAAATTGGCTTCTTTGATATTTTTGGGAAACAAAAGCAGACTAAGAGGACAACAACATGGTTTGACTCCGTAAATAAAAAAAAGGCATACTTTTATGTACAAATGTTGTTGCCCCTGGACTTGATATTCCTGTTGTGGTTAGTGCCTTTTGTGATGTTCTCATGAATTACCATTATCACAACAGATTATAGATTTTGGTATGAAAAAAAGCTCTTATGGTTTTATGTCTGCTTTTTTTCATGGATTGCGTGTATTGCAAAAGGAAGTAGCAATAACACAAAGAATATTCGCATATATTATATAGTACTAGAGTGTTAGATGATGGCTTAGCTCGAGTTTTCCACTCGAACATGTGACAGAGAAATATACATGATATAATCATATAATAAATGCACATAATGATGAAGGATTTGAAGGATTTTGTCCTCGATCAAGTGTAGCAAACTAAATGTATATGGACAGATTATAAAGATAATATATTCAATAATATTAGGTGACCGCAACGTTTTGCTAGAAGCTAATTGCGGTTTGTTGGCCTAGTATATTTAGGCCAACTACTAATATGTATTGGGTCCTATGAGGTCACACAATGTGACAACCCTTGGATATTACCCAAATCCATTTGTGAAATGGGTTGGACGGTTTTAAAGATGGATGGAAGAGTTGTAACTCATGAGTTTATTAGGCTCATAATGTATGACATTATGAGGCAAAATAAAGCCTCATGAATCACCTCTTTGTAACCACCTTATATAATGATATGGGGTTACAAAGGAGAGGTGAGATTACATCATTTCTAGTAGAGAAAATCTGATTTTCTTTGCTCCTCTCTCACTCCTCATTTTCGGCCATCACACCTCAAAAGCAAGAGGATTATTCTCTCTTCCGTACTAGCATACGTGGTGATCTAAGGGTTGTTCGTGGACCAACACTAGAGGAACGGCGGTTGACGTTCTAAGGGATCTCCACTAGAAGGCTCGTGGTGGAAGTGGAATTCACGCATCAAGAGGTATATTCTACACTCTTAATTGATTCATGTTGATTTATGCAAAGATCTTGGTGTTAGATGTTTGAGTATGTGATACTCGTTTTCCGCATTAAGCATCTAAATTCCTACAGTGGTATCGGTTAGCCTATTTGCATAGATTAATGTGATCATGTTGATGCATGTTTTCCTTTATTTTAATTCATTTAGGGAGGGTATTAGCATGAGGATATTGTTTGCATGATTAAAATTGGATTTTAATCTAGTGGGAGTATAAAAGTTGTTTATACATTTTTTTGATACATATATATATACATATATAATTGTTATATTATTTCATGTTTTAGTTAAGTTGTTAATTAGAATATGATGTATATATATATATGTATGATTCATGATTTGCATGCTTTGAAGTTTTTATGCTTAATTTGATTATGTATAATTCCATGGCATGAATTCTTGAATATGAGGCCAAGTATGATTTAGTTATGCATAAAAGTGTTTTAGTGTATAAAGAAAATCATACGTATTTTGATTAAAATTGCCTTGAATCGAAATCGGAAAAGTGGAAGCAAGTGTGCTTCTCGCGAGTCGCGACCCGGTCGTGAGTCGCGACTGTCTCGCGAGTCGCGAGAGGTGGTCTGCCTCTTCGGCTCGTCTCTCCTTCAACGGATAAAAACTTTAAGATCCGTTTATCCCTTAATGCATATTAATAAGTTATTATGCATGGTATCCTATGTTAATACTTAAATGAATTAAAATTTATGATGGGAGTTTCATTTTGTGACATTTAATTTTATGTTAGGATATTAGTTTTAATAAGTTGATTAATTCTTGCATGCTAGTGTTTGTGATTAAATGTCATGCAATGCTTTTATGTTTTAATATGATTAAAATATTTGTGGTACCTTAGAGTGCTTGTGTATTTTTCTTTAAATTTAATAGTTGTTTAAATTTGTTAGATTAATATTATAATGCCCTTGGGAGATAAATTCTAATACGATTAAATTTATCTAGAGGTACTAACCATTTAATTTAATATGAGATTAAATTTGGTTGATGTTATTATGTTTTAAAGTTGTTGAAGCATAATAATTTATTTTAATAGTTGATTAAAATACATGTTTTATATATATGATATTATGATTGCATGCGGTGACTAGTATGGCCCAAACTTGGATAGAAAATACGATCTGCGTATCGTTAATGTATTTTTGTAATATAAATGCGATCTGTGTATCGTTGGTATTTTTGTAATTTTAGTTTAAAATTCCAAAAATGATTATTCAAGTTGTCATAAGAAGAATGGTGATTCGATCTTATTCCATGAAGCACAAGGATGGAGATCCAATGTGATTCAAGAATGGAGACCTTAAAGAGTAGTCTTTAGAGTTAGGGGCCATACTAGGATCACATTTCATTTTATGCATTTAAATATTGCTTTTGAATGCTTTCTAAGTTTTATTATGCATGTGATTTATTTTTTGCAACGAGTTCACTAGTAATTAAATCACATAATAATTTACTTAGGTCCCTAAAGCTAATATTGGGTAATTGCTTTTCCAAATAAACATCTACTAAAATCTTGATCGTTAGTAATAGGTTCTGCCAAAGCAGAGTGTTACTTCCAATCTTGGGCTAAGTAGAGTAAATTTCCGAAATTTGCATGTTTAGTTTGGTTTGGCCCAACAAAATCATCAAAACGGTTTTGGATTTTGAAGCAAAGAATTGGGTTTTTGTGTTTGGGTGACAAGTTCTGTCTAGGATTAGGAAGGCTCTCCCCAACGTTGTGGGTAACTTCCTTACCTGGGAGCTTTCGTCACCTTAGCAATCACCCAACATCTAAGAATTACAATTGTTGTAATTAGTAAAGGAGTTTACTTACCTTTTAAATTTGGTTTTAAGTTGAGGCCAAAGTCCACTTATAAATCATGTTTGATAGGATCTTAGAATCACTTGATTCAAAAGGGGACACATTGAAAATTGGTCAAGTGCATAGCTTTTATTTTAAAAGTGTTTAAAATTTATTAAAAGCTATTATGATAAACATACTTATTACTTTTGCATCTTCTATGTAGATATCATGTCTGGTAACAACAATAATTCACCTTTTAACTTACGTTCAATCCTTGAGGATAAGTTGAACGGCAAAAACTTCCTTGATTGGGAAAGGAATCTAAGAATTGTTCTTAGATCCGAAGGTCGAGAGGATGTTCTTGAAACCCCTATCCCGGTTTTAACGACCACCTCTACTGAAGCCGAAAAGGCGGCCCACAAGGCCATTGCAGAAAGGTCGGTAATTGTTACCTGCCTTATGCTTGCGGCTATGGAACCAAGCCTTCAAAAGAGGTTTGCATGCTTGGATGCCTACAGTATTATCCGACAGCTGAAAACCATGTTTCAGCAACAAGCTCGGATAGAGAGGTATGAAACTCACAAGGCTATTCTTGAGTGTGCGTTAGTCGAAGGCAAGCCGGTCGCCACTCATGTCTTTGAAATGATTGGTTATTTCGAGACAATGGAGAGGTTGGGCTTTCCTTATAGCCAAGAGTTGGCTACTGACATCATACTACACTCACTTCATGAAGGCTTCAACCACTTTAGGTTGAACTTCAATATGAATGGGGTGTCGAAAACCCTTGCTGAGTTACATGGGATGCTCATGACTGCCGAGCAAAACATCTCTGTTGCACCTAAGAAGGAAGTTCTTATGGTTCAAAAGGGAAAGGGTTTTAAGAAGGAATGGGCTGGCAAGAAAAAGCAGGACAAGGGCAAGCAAGTTGCCACTAAGACTGCTGATAAGCCACAGGCAAAGGCAAAGCCAAAGGTGGCCGCAAATGCCAAGTGCTTCCATTGTGATCAAATTGGTCATTGGAGGCGTAACTGCCCGAAGTATCTGAAGGATAAGAAGTCTGGGGCTTCTTCTTCAGGTATCTATGTCATTGACATTAATTTAGCAACATCTACTTCTTGGGTATTTGATACCGGTTGTGTTTCTCACATTACTTCGAATGTGCAGGGACTAAGAAGGAGTAGAACCTTGGCTAAAAGGGGAGGTAGAACTGCGCGTTGGAAATGGTGCAAGGGTTGCGGCCGTTGCAGTTGGGACTTATAGTCTACCTTTGCCTTCTGGTTTTATATTAGAGCTTAATAACTGTTATTATGTTCCTGCTATTACCAAAAACATTATTTCTATTCCTGTTTTGGATAATGAAGGGTTTTCATTTACAATTGAGAAAGGTTGTTTCTCTGTTTATTTGAATTCAATGTTTTATGCCATTGCTAAAAGGTCTAATGGTCTATATTTCCTAGACTTAGACAAAGATGTCCTTAACATAGACAGCAAAAAACATAGATCAAGCGATACTAATCCTACTTATTTATGGCATTGTCGTTTAGGACATATAAACGCGAAACGCATTCAGAAGTTACATAAAGATGGACTTCTAACATCCTTTGACTTTGAGCCATTTGATGTATGTGAATCATGTTTAATGGGTAAAATGACGAAGTCACCTTTTACTGGAAAGGGTGAAAGGGCCAGTGATCTATTGGGTCTAATACATACTGATGTGTGTGGACCAATGAGCACAAAAGCTAGGGGAGGGTTTGGGTACTTCATTACTTTTACGGACGATTTAAGTAGATATGGATATGTCTATTTAATGAAACATAAGTCGGAATCATTTGAAAAGTTCAAAGAATTCCAGAATGAAGTCCAAAACCAGCTTGGCAAAACAATTAAAGCACTACGATCCGATCGTGGTGGTGAATATTTGAGCCAAGAGTTTAGTGATCACTTGAAGAGTTGTGGAATTCTTTCACAACTCACTCCGCCTGGAACACCTCAGTTGAATGGTGTATCCGAAAGGAGGAACCGCACTCTACTTGATATGGTTCGGTCTATGATGAGTTTTGCTGATCTTCCCATCTCCTTTTGGGGATATGCTCTCAAAACTGCTACTTTCACACTTAATCGAACTCCATCAAAGGCAGTAGAAAAGACTCCATATGAGATGTGGAGTGGAAAAGTTCCAAGTTTATCTTTTCTACGTATTTGGGGTTGTGAGGTTTATGTAAAACGTTTACTTTCGAGATAAACTCGCCCTAAATCGGATAAGTGTTTCTTTGTGGGTTATCCCAAAGAGACTAAGGGCTATTACTTCTACCATCGGACTGAGGGCAAAGTGTTTGTTGCTCGTCGTGGTGTCTTTTTGGAAAAAGATTTTATTTCCAAAAAGGCAAGTGGGAGTAATATATTTCTCGAAGAGGTTCGAGAAAAGCAACAAATGGACATAGTTCAACCTATGTTAGAGTCGAAGCACGAAGTGCCGGTTGTGGAACATGTAGTTCCTCCTTTGGTAGAATCTTCTCCCATACTCGACCAAGTGTTGGAGGGCGTGCATCATGTACCACGAACCTCCCTCTTGTCCCACTCGAATCTAATTCGTGCGAAAATTCTCAAGATGTTGAGAAGAAAATTTCTCCTGTTGCGGCCCCTCGTAGGAGTAGTAGATCAAGAATACCAAACAAAAAGTTTGTTGATTTCTTGTTAACCGAAAGTTACGAGATAATGATCTTAGAATTTGAGGAACCTACTACCTACAAGCAAGCTTTGATGAGTGAAGACTCCGAAAAATGGCTTGAAGCCATGAGGTCCGAAATGGCATCTATGTCCGAAAATCAAGTATGGGACTTGATGGATTTGGCCGATGGGGTTACACCTATTGGTTGCAAATGGGTTTTCAAAGTGAAAACAGACAAGGATGGTAACATTCAGGTTTACAAAGCAAGATTGGTTGCAAAAGGATTCAAGCAAATTCATGGTATAGACTATGACGAAACCTTTTCACCGTAGCAATGCTTAAATCCATTCGGATACTCCTAGCGGTTCTTTGCCTTCTATGATTATGAGATTTGGCGGATGGATGTCAAAACCGCTTTCTTGAATGGGTTCTTGAAAGAGGATGTGTATATGACACAACCGGAAGGTTTTGTGGATCCAGAATATCCTAGGAGGGTATGTAAGCTTCAAAAGTCCATTTATGGATTGAAGCGAAGCATCTCGGAGTTGGAATCTTCGTTTTGATGAGGCAATCAAAGCTGTTTGGTTTTCTCAAAAACGGAGAAGAGTCTTGTGTTTACAAGAAGGAAAGTGGGAGTAACATAGTCTTCTTGGTCTTATATGTAGATGACATACTTCTCATAGGAAACGACATTCCCATGCTTGAGTCGATCAAGGAATGGTTGAAGAGTTGTTTTTCCATGAAAGACCTTGGAAACGCCGAGTACATTTTTGGGGATCAAGATCTATAGGGATAGGTCTAAGAGGATGATTGGACTTAGCCAAAGAACTTATATAGATAAGATCGTTACTAAGTTCAATATGGAAAACTCTAAAAGAGGTTTTCTACCCATGCAACATGGTGTTTCGCTTAGCAAGACTCAGTGTCCTTCTGGACCTGATGAGATTAAGCGAATGAATAATGTTCCTTATGCGTCAGCTATAGGGTCCATTATGTACTCCATGATTTGTACTCGCCCAGATGTTTCATATGCCTTGAGCATGTGTAGCGGATTCCAATCGAAATCCGAGTGACGCACCTTTGGAGTGCGGCTAAGAATATCCTAAAGTACTTACGAAGGACTAAGGATAATTTCTTAGTGTATGGAGGTGAAAGTGAATTAGTTGTTGAGGGTTACACGGATGCGAGCTTCCAAACCGACAAAGATGATTTTCGATCCCAATCTGGTTTCATCTTTTGTCTAAATGGAGGGGCAATGAGTGGAAAAGTTCAAAGCAAAGTACGTCGTCGCCGATTCTACAATGAAGCCGAGTACATTCTTTGCAGCCAGATGCAGCAAAGGAAGCCGTTTGGATGAAGAAGTTCATTACGGAGCTAGGAGTAGTGCCTAGTGTTGGAGATGGTATTGTTTTACATTGTGATAACAATGGTGCCATAGCTCAGTCTAAGGAACCAAGATCACATCAAAGGTGTAAACATGTACTTAGGAAGTATCATCTCATTCGAGAAATCGTTGAGAGAAAAGATGTAATAGTTAGCAAAGTTCATACGGATAGCAATGTCGTCGATCCTTTGACTAAACCATTGCCTCGGCCTAAGCATGAGAGTCATACTAGGGCTATAGGACTTAAGCATGTAGGAGAGTGGCTTTGATTGTGTACTATTTACTTTTAATTAGTTCACGATTATAGTTACTCTGTGATATGTTTGGTTATGTTTATCAATAAAAGGTTATGTTCTTATTTAATCTTGGTTTAGTATTAAATAAAACGTTCAAAGTATTTTATAACGTTTGATAGGATTGTCAAATATGTGATTTGACGAATGAAACCCTATCCAAGTGAACGGGAGTTATAATTTACCTTTGTCCCTAGTTCGAATCATTAAAAATGAACGTAAATGATTCGGTTTGATGGACTAGATTGCAAGTTGATTGATAGCGCAGTTTCATGGGCTATGGGGACATCGAGATGTCTAGTCATTTGCATAGGCGTGTATAGTTGATACACGTTGGGGCGGACCTAGTGGGAGTTCTCTAAAAGGTTTATGAGAATCTCATTAATACATTTAGTGGATTCCTTATACATGAGTTTGACACTATTCTTACTTAAGGATTAGTATATTTTTGACACTGCAAAACGTCGTGCCGTAAAAGGAGTCTATAAAAGCAGTGTTCGGAACTACTATGAATTGAGTGGGAGTTTTGGTTATACAAGGCTGGATAAAGTCCTCCCTAAGAGTTAGGATTGGTGTCTTGGCCTCTTGAAGAGCGAGAACGAAAATGCATGGCCGTGCTCAAATGGATTAAGGAATTAATCATTTGTTTCGACAGTTCGAACTCGGATTTCAAGAAACAACTTGAATATTGGTATGGTTTACATACGATGTTACCATGTCATCAAGTTAGACATTAAGCGACTTAAGGAATTTGAAGGTTACACACTTGTTCTTAGACAAGTGGGAGATTGAAAGGATTTTGTCCTCGATCAAGTGTAGCAAACTAAATGTATATGGACAGATTATAAAGATAATATATTCAATAATATTAGGTGACCGCAACGTTTTGCTAGAAGCTAATTGCGGTTTGTTGGGCTAGTATATTTAGGCCAACTACTAATATGTATTGGGTCCTATGAGGTCACACAATGTGACAACCCTTGGATATTACCCAAATCCATTTGTGAAATGGGTTGGACGGTTTTAAAGATGGATGGAAGAGTTGTAACTCATGAGTTTATTAGGCTCATAATGTATGACATTATGAGGCAAAATAAAGCCTCATGAATCACCTCTTTGTAACCACCTTATATAATGATATGGGGTTACAAAGGAGAGGTGAGATTACATCATTTCTAGTAGAGAAAATCTGATTTTCTTTGCTCCTCTCTCACTCCTCATTTTCGGCCATCACACCTCAAAAGCAAGAGGATTATTCTCTCTTCCGTACTAGCATACGTGGTGATCTAAGGGTTGTTCGTGGACCAACACTAGAGGAACGGCGGTTGACGTTCTAAGGGATCTCCACTAGAAGGCTCGTGGTGGAAGTGGAATTCACGCATCAAGAGGTATATTCTACACTCTTAATTGATTCATGTTGATTTATGCAAAGATCTTGGTGTTAGATGTTTGAGTATGTGATACTCGTTTTCCGCATTAAGCATCTAAATTCCTACAGGATTAATTATCCTTACATAATCAACGTGAATATTCGCAAAGCTTCTACCACCGGATGTATGAAACTGCTTTTGTAATGCCCATGCCTCAGTTCCATGCTGAGACAAAGCCTGCATTCATATTGGAACCTTTAATTGAGTATAAAACGCAATGATCAATGAAAGATTTTGTCTTATTTTGACATTTATTACCAAATATAGATGAGCAAAGTCTTGTAGTAAAAACTTACTCGGTCTTTAGGTGAAAACCAATAATTGACGAATTTTTTCTAATTACCAATGCTAATTCCACTTGGCACTTTATCATATATCGCTTGCTTACCTCGGTGTGAGCGCGTATTTGACTACCCCAATGTTATGTTTTTATTGAAATTCGTTTTGAAGTCACCAACAAGTCTTTTAGAGGAAAACTTATAAACCTAATTGGATATTGAAACTGTAGGGACATCGGACTTATCCAATGTAGATTTCCCGTCCTGACTCCATAGACGGTTATTGAACCAAAAATTAAGTTTGGGGGTGAGGGTACAAATATGGTCATAATGAACCATGTTTGCCCATTTCTGGCCTTTACTAAATATCGATTCATATCATAGTTTTATGCAAAAGAATAACCACATAATATTTTTATACACCCTAAAAATATTAGTCTAAATTGGTTCAAGAAACACATAAAAGACTATTTTTTCGTGACAAGTTATTAAGTAATAATATTGCAAGGTACCTAGCAGGTTGTCCAACTTATCTGAATTAGTTAGAACTGTTTCTTAGGTCTTGTTTAACAATAATAACGTGTGGGTGATGAAAAATATGTAGGACAATCATAACAATATATAAAAATAAATGAGAAAATATCGTAGGGAGTTAGTATAATATACAATACTTACAGTCGCAGGAATATGTTAAAAATCTACATCACGAATAGAATGTTAGTAACTTCAATAAAATAATTAAAATAAAGAAATAAATAAAGAAAGAAAATAAAGTTTGTTAATTTAGTTGACCCTTCGGGAAATTATACCATCGTGCAGGGTCGTTGATTTGTACGGATCTTGGATCGAATTGATGAACAAGCCTTGAAAATAATATGTATTGTTTCGTAAACGTTGCGTGAAACTAGAACAAAAGAAACTATTTGCGCTTATTTAATACTTATGATGAGTTGATGATAATGCGTTGAGGATGATCAAGTGGTGTTGTATAGGTAGTATTAGGGGGAATAGTTTATAGTAGTAGTATACTGTAGGGTGAAGGAAATTAGGCTGTGGAAATTGTTGTGTGGATTTTTGTTAGGCGTGGTGCAGTGCTGTACGATTATAGTGATTGATGAATCTTAGGAATTATGAGCGTGAAGCATGAGAGTTGACCGTGAGGTTGAGAGGTTAGGGAGGGACTAGGGAGGAGTATTGTGAGGTGAATGCCTGAATGGCCGTGGATTTATATAAGAGTCGAGTGATATTAGTTAGTGAGGAGATGTGAATTGTGCAGGTATGCCGTGAGATTGTGAGAGTGTGAAATTTTTAGGGAGGATATATATAGGTTTAGGTAGTTGGGTTGTAATAGGTTTTCGAAAGATAATAGGTCTCTAAAAGATTTTTATTAAAAAATATTTTTATTAAAAAATATTTTACAAAAGAGTTGGATAAATATATTGAAAAACATTTTGGAGAAAGATTATTTTTTTATAAAAGATATTTTTTTTAATAAAACTAATTAATACAATTAATTAATTCTATTAATTAAAATGGGTTTAGAAAATAGATTTTAGAAATTGGGCTTTCATAAAAAACTATTTTTAAAAGGTTTTCAAAGATGGGCTATTCTAAAAGTTATTTTAAAACGATTAGAAAGTGGGCTTAGTAAAACTATTTATAAAAAAGGTTTCGGAAATGGGTTAATAAAAAGAGTTAGAAAATAGATTGGGCTTAAAAGGTTGGAAAAATTGTTTGGAATAAGTAAACCTTTGCGAGGTGTTCTTAAATTAAGTCAACATTTGGATTATCTTAGATTAAGCAAACATTACAATTACTTAAAATTTGATTGGGTCAAAAATAAATGTTACCTGCAACAGTAGGTAGCAGCAAGTTAAATGGTGATGTGGCAAAAGCCGTTGGGTTTATTTTCCCAAACAATTTTTTTTTTGTTTTAAACCTCTATTAAAAGCCCGAAGTTTTCATCTTCTTCACCAAACCTCCCTCTCCGCATCCTCTCTTCCCTATAACTCCATCTCTGCATCCTCTCTTCCCCATAACTCCATCTCTGCATCTTCTTCACCATGTCTGCGAGAAAACAAAATTCGTTCGGCTCTGGATGTTCCACGAATTCACGAAGGCTTTCCCAACCAAAAGTGAAGTGTAATTGTGGGAATGATGCGGTGGTGCGAACGGTTAAGAATGGCCCTAATCTTGGTTCAAAGTTCTATGGATGTCCATTGTGGCCTGTAAGTTGCTAAATTTTTTGCTTTATCAAAGTTACGATATGGTTGCTAATTTTACCCAAAATTATGAATTGTAGGATACTAAATGTGACATGTTCAAAGCCGATTCATGAGGGGCAGTGGTGTGGAGGAGCTTGAATTTCAACTTTTTGAGAAGGAAACCACCATATCAGAGATGGAGATGGTGCAGAAATTTAAAGAAGATAAGATTAAAAAGTTGCAATTGAAGAAGGTGAATTTGGAAGAAGATGTGCGGGGGTTGAAGGATGAACCTGTGCCAATTGCGAATTGCCTTTACCAAATCTTCAACAAATGAAAAAAATTTGTTCATGGCCCTTTGTGCATCTTGGATTGCATTTGCTATTATTTACTTTCTTAAGTAGACATCCTTGATTGTATTGTAGATCACTTATGAGTGATGATGTTTAGAATTGATGGCTATGATGTATGCTTGGTTAATGTTTAATAATAGAACAACTAATTTAGCCTAATTGATAATGATCCAAAATGAACATCTATTTAGTGATTGAACTCCAAAGTGTGATGACAAAGAAAGTTGTTGTAATAATAGGCACAAATTGTGCTCCCATTGCGAGATTTGTGTTTCCAACAAAGCAAGTTTCATCGATTACATTACTCGAGTAAAACCTAAAACATGATGTAATGTAATGATGACATACAAAAACTGATCACAAAAAAATGATCCAAGTTTCACTCTAAATTGAGTACTACCAAGTTACAAGGCAAAAACTGATCCCCTAAGATCACTAATGTTACTAACAAAAAATTGTGACTTCATGCTTCCTTCCTACTGAGTTGGATGTAATATTGATGATGCTTGACTTGATTGGGATCCCATGTTTGGTAGTGGGGTGAGATTTCTTGGACCACCATGACCACCAGGTAACTGCAACACAAACCAGCAGATTATGCATCACAAGCCAAATTTCCATCTTTTACCAACATATATACAAAAATAAAAATACGGGAGGAATGCGAGGCACATACATTGGACATTGGTGTTCCATCTTGGCCAAAATATACACCAACTCCAACAGGCACCTGTCAACAAAAAAAATAAAATTAATTAGAGGAATACAAACAACAAAATTAGGGAGTGTAAAATATTTTTAAAATAATTTTGTACCTGATTTCTTCCCTGCCTCTACCCCTTCCTCTAATTGAATTTCCTCTTCCTCTTGCAACACCAGTGTCACCAACTGACCCACCCCTTCCTGTACCATCTCCTCTGCCTTGTACAGCTCCTCTTGAACCTCCTCTTGATCCCTGCCCGGTAGATGGATTCCCTCTTCCGGTGCCTTTTCCTCTTGCTCCCCTGCCACTCAAAATCATCCTCCCACCTCCGCCAAGCTGAGTTGGCTGTGCTGTTGTTGAATGGTGAATCAATGGTTCACTCCTTGGTTGTTCAGGTGGGGCAGATTCTTTCCTAGGCCTACCTCTTGCTTTCTTAGGTTGAGGTTCTGGAGGGACAGCAGTGTCTTTTTGTGGACACCCCCTCTTGTTATGGCCCTTTTGCATGCACAATCTACATGTCATCTCCATCCCATGCCTAGTTAAAGTCCCTGGCTTTTTTGGATCCTCAAAAGGATCCTTGATCCTGTTCTTTCTAGGCCTACCAGGGCCTATTTTTATTGGGGGATGATCTAAGTTGCACTCCACTCTTGGCCAGTGTCTCTCTCCCTCACATGGAGGTATGGCCCCTGCATATGCCTTCAAATAGGATTGTTTCTTGTAGAAGTCATCAACAAATGCCTCGCCTCTACGTTACGAAAGTATATACGGGCTATAGCATGGCAACAAGGCACCCCTAACGGATCCCACTTCCTACAAGTGCAACTCCTAGCATCCGTGTGATGCGTGTCGAGACCTACTCGTTTTTCGTAAGTCAACATTGAGCTGGTCTAGGTTATGTTTAACATTGAATATATTTTCAGATGAGGGGATAACATCACAATAGGCAGCCTTGGTTTTCTCTTTTTATAAGATTGCTTTAATCCTAGGGCATATTTCTGAGGTTTGCTTCTCCATTTCCTATCTTTTGGTTACAAGCCTTTGCATTAATGCCACCCTAATGTCTTCCATCATATATATAAATCAAATGTTTGGTCCTAGCATTGATTATATATCCATTAAATGTTTCTGCCATGTTATTGGTGATGGCATCTGACTTAATGGTGGGATCCATGAAGGCTCTACAAAAGCATTTTGGGTTATATGCTTTAAAAGCCAAAGCAAAGAAATTCAAATCACTAAGCTCATCAAGTGCATCATTATAATCTGCCATGTTATATGCTTTGGCTATCTTCCAAAACCGAAGTTTCATTTCATCTCCCCTATAACTTTTGTGCCAATGTGCAAAAACATGGCGTGCACAGTGCCTATGCTCTGCCTTAGGTAGCACAATAGCCACAGCATTCAATATTGCCTTCACACAAGCATAACAATATGTATAAGATATGTGACTCAGTACTAATGATTTATAAAAAAAACTAGCTTCTAATAATGGAAAGATGTGTATTTAAGTGCATATATATTAATGTAAGTATGTACAAGTATGTATAAGCATGTATAAGTATGTAAGTATGTATAATACAACAAGTATATTAACCAAAGCTTGGATAAAACTTGAAGGACTAACCTGATGCTCATCTAAAACAATTGCAATTCCAGTGCCATCTCCAAGTTCAAGACATGTTTGTAGGTGTAGGAAGAACCATTCCCAGGAGTTGTTGTTTTCTCCCTCAACAGCAGCCCATGCTATGGGGAACATTTGTTCATTAGCATATCTACCCACAGCAGCAAGTATCTGACCCCCTAAGAAAGTTTTGAGGAATGCAGCATCTACACAAATAATTCTCCTACAACCATTTTTCCACCCCTTCCCTAATCCATCAAAACAAGTGAACAATCTCTGGAAAATTGGGGGGTTTGATTGCTTGCTTCTGTCAACAACAAGCTCTACCACAGTATGAGGACTAGCTGCCTGCAAAGCTGCCACATACCTACCTAATTTCTTGTAGTGATCTTGCATGCTCCCATGTAACATCCTATGGGCATAGTACTTTACTTTGTAAGCAAATGGTTTATTAACCAACACCTTATAAGCCCTCTTAATTGTCTCAATAATGTCCTTGGCTGGCCAATGTGGCCTAGCCTTGAACACCTCCAACATCTCTTTTGCAGCCCATGTAGTTTTCAATTGCCTGTTCTTTTTCATATTCCTATGACACTGGTGCAAGCTCCTCACTTTCGTAACTATGAAACTAGCTTTGTGTGAATGCCAAGAGGAGTATAGATAAAAAGGGCAGCCTTGCACACATTTCACACCTAATTCCTGCTTCCTGTTCTTGTTACTCACATGGAGGTACACATTTCTCCCTTGCATTACTGCATACTTTGCAACAGCTTGCTTAAAATCCTCCCTGTTTGCAAACCTTTGACCCACTTTCCACTCAAACTTCTCAAAGTCAGTCTCTGGCCCCACTAACAACCCTCTACTTGGCCTCCTACCACCCTGACCTTCATCACCACTGTCTGGAGGTGTGTGGATGTCATCCTCACTATCATAATATTCACTCTCATAACCTCTTTCCCCTCTGTTTCCCTCTTCTACAGTAGGTTGCTTGTGTGAACCCTCTTATGCCCCCAATTTACCCTCTGTAGCCTCCCTTTGGAGTTGTTGAGCAGCTTCAAACAACCTAGACTGACATGACTTCACTCTTTCCCTAGCTATGTGAAACTCCTCATCACTTGTTGTCGACTCATTCCACAAATCATCACCTTCTAACTCCTCAACCTCACCTTCACCTACATCAAATTCCTCATCTACTAGCTCGGGTCAATTTCTTCATCACGCCAACAAATCCATCCCCATCCAACCTAGATGTACCTACCTCGGGTTGATAATTAGGGTCATCGAATCATCACTCCCACCACCAAACAGATCCTCATATCTTATTGGGCTATCTTGCCTAGGATCCCGCCACTCATAGTTGTTTAAGAAAGCATTATCGTAGGTTGCTCGGGGCTATCTTGCCTAGGTTCGGTATTGGGAGTGTTTGAAGCTGGGCTATCTTGCCTGGATTCGTATTGGGAGTGTTGTGAGAAGTATTTGCTAGGGGGCTAGGGTTTGAAGAAAAAGCCAAGGGGGGGGATCGATCAAAGAGGGGGGGATAAATAATGCAAGTTGATGACCTAGCAACATCTATTAGTGTTCTCGATGTGGCAGATATCTACCGGTATTGCGAGATGTGTCCGTATTAGGCCCCCCTTTTTGTGGTCCCCTCTTAGGTGTCAATTTACTTGGTCTATAAAATTGGTTGTGTGATATCGGGAATTAGTTTAGCCCCTACTTGTTAAGTCCAGTGCGTGCCTTCATGTAAAACAAACAAATCAATTGACCTATATTTCACTGCTATCTCTCCCATTTCAACCACTGTTGCATCATCAACTACCTTCCTTAGACCTTCCACTAAGCTCTGTCCAGGAATCAGGAAATAAACCCCACCTATTGTGCTATAAGTACCACATTTCTTGGCTAAGTCTAGGATATCCCAATAACATAACTCATCAGGGTCAATTGGGAATGTTCTCCTTCCCCACCTACATATATCATCTCACCAGCTTTTGCATTTCTAAACTTCCCCCTATGCCAATATCTCAAAGTAACATTGTCATTTACCATTGTTACCTATCAAGAAGAATAATAATGTTACAATTTTGAACATGCAAAATAATTTGACAGCAACATTCTTCAGCATTCAACATAAAGTTGCAAAATTTACTAACATGAAGTTTCAAAATTTACAGTAAAATAACATAAAGTTGCAAAATTTGCACCCGGTAAAATTGGGTTAAGCGAAAAAAAACCAATTCAAAGGAAGGGAAGGTGAAGCCGTACCTGTTCGCACCCAGCTTTCTTCTCCAAAATTCAAGCTTTACCAACACCTCAGCAATGGCGTAAATGATTTGCAGAGATTAGGTTAGGAGGAGTAAATATGGTAGGTACATGAGTTGAGAGAGAGAAATGGGTGAGCAGTTGAAAAAAAGGGGGGAAAAAGAAGTCAGAGGGTCATTAAGGATGGGTTTAACCCGTAAGCAGTAATAAAATCCAATCAAATTTTAAGTAATTGTAATATTTGCTTAATCTAAGATAATCCAAATGTTGACTTAATTTAAGAACACCGCGCAAAGGTTTACTTATTCCAAACAATTTTTTCTAAAAGGTTTTATTTTAAACTCGTTCTTTATTCTTTCCTCGATCCGGACCAATTAGAGCGGGGTATTAGTCATCATAGGGTACTAAATTGGGAGACACGATTATGTGTCTACAGAAGCCCCCCACTTTGACTGAGGTTTGTAAAACCCAAAGTCAAAGTACACGTGTCGGGACGGAGAATGATTCTAGATGTTCTGCAATCCAAAATCACTCTTTTACGCCGGTACCTGCAAAATAAGCAAGAGCTTCAGGAACAGACATGTGTGCACATATGTAAAAATGAGATGGTGTGTGAAAGAAGGAATCATGAGCTATTTAGGCCCAGCTCATGTCAGAGTTATGAGCTATTTAGGCCCGGCTCATGTCGGAGTTATGAGCTATTTTAGTCCGGCGCATGTCAGAGTTCCGAGCTATTTTAGTCCGGCTCATGTCGGAGTTACGCTGTCTCAATTGATGATGGTTCGCAGACCTAACGGAGTCCTTCGCCTTTCGGATTGATGATGGTCCGCCGGAACTGACTGAGTCCTCCGCCTTACTATTAAATGGTCCGTGCACTGACGGACTCCTCCGCCTTACTGTTAATGATGGTCCGCAGACCTGACGGAGTCCTCCGCCTTACTGTTGATGATGGTCCGCAGACCTGACGGAGTCCTCTACCTTACTGTTGATGATGGTCCGCAGACCTGACGGAGTCCTCCGCCTTACTATTGATGATGGTCCGCAGACCTGACAGAGTCCTCCGCCTTTCTGGTTGATATTGGCCATGAAGTCCCTAAGCGCATTGTACAAGCTTGTGCGCAGGACGCAAAGCTTGCCCTTGGCGCAGCTTGATGCGCTGGACGCAGGTTGCTGCGCGTGGCGCTGGTTTGTCGGTGCGCCGGACACATGATCTTCAGGTTCCTTGGAAGACTGTTGTTCAGATCCTCCACCTGGTCGATTCTCTGAAGCATGGTCCGCAGACCTAGCGCTTGACTTTCTATGTTAACTCGTAATGGTCCGCAAACCTGACGGTATATAACTCGTATAGAGTCGTTCAATGTTGGGTACCCGTAAATACAAAGAATACACAGATATGTAGACAACAACTAGGAATCATACATGTGTCCTGTGATGTGGGTGCTAGTGTATGGATAGGACATGACTTGACTTGACTTGACTTGACTTGACTTGAAGGTGTTATCGTGTGTGCATACATGTGTGCGCGCGTGTGTGTGCGACTCCATGACTTACGTTAGGATCATATGGCTAAGGACGAAGGATGCAATGCTTGACAAAAAGTTTGGATGATGCAGATATGTAATGCAAATGAAGAGATGTGATACTAATGCAGATGATATGATACTAATGCAGATAATGTGATTTAATGCTAATGCAGCGATATGATTCTTTTATCATTCTTTTAGAAGCTCAATTTTTTGTTTAAAATAAATTGTTTTCGAAAGAGAAGAAACGAGGAAGTCCCCAAGGATGATCCACGTAAGTTATGCTTGATTCAAAATGTGTTGTAGTTGTTACGGGCCTAAGTGAGCCTATAAAACAGTTAGGATCTCGTATGGGTCTGGAGCCCACAATTTTTGTATCGACTCGTAATGAAGTCCTTATCAAGGTACACATGAAGCCGAAGGATGATCTATTCAGTTACTGGATGAAGTTGGATCTGAAATTTGGTTGTAGAACGAGTTCTCGTAATGCTTGAGTTATATATGCTTCGAGTTTCGTATACCAAGGGCCTAAGTGAACCCACAAATAGGTGTGATCTTGTATCCGCGTAGGTTTAAAACCCAAGATGTCTTGTATGGACTCGTAATGAAGTCCTTCAGTAGGTCTGGACTTGGAACCTATGATTTTCTGGGTGGACCAGTGATGAAGCCCCCAGTAAGATGGATTTGATGAAGTACCCAACTTGATTGCTTCATTGCTTGATTTTGAAGATATCTCGTCACCCTTTGTGTAAGTTTTGACCAAAGATTCCATATAGGGTTCCTAAGGTGGGAAGACAAGAAAGGCCAAAGAAAGGAACACTCAAAGGATGAGGCGCGGTCATAGCGCCGAGTGTTGAAAGGTTATGCTAAGCTTGGCTTAGAAGCAATAATGTAGTTGAGAAAACAGAAGGGAATAAGAAAAGGATAGAGCCATAATGAATTGACCCACGCAATACGGTAGGCTAATGATGCAGATTCAAATCCCAGTCTAGTTCTAAGGGTAGGGATGAGTAGGGGTGTTAATGAGCCAGGGTGGCATGCAAACTATTCGAGCTCGGCTCGGTCAAAGCTCAGCTCGAGAGAGATCGGCTCGAGAACTAAACGAGCCGAGCCTGAGCCTCCTTATGTTCGGCTCGAAAGTTCGTGAACAAGCTCGAAACCATTTTAGATAATTTTAGGTAAAATATTAATGTCCCACATCGATATAAAATGTAAACAACACCCTTATTTTCTCTATAAAATCTTACTACCATTTAACTATACTTCTTATTTGGATTGTCTTATTTTATATTATTGGACTATTTATAAAGTCCTCAATTTGTTTATATAATTTTGTCTTCACTTAACTAATTTAACTACTTTTGCAATTGTTTATATATAGTCGTTTGAACAAATTACAACACAATGGCATTATTATGACAATAATATTACATATTGAATATAAAAAAAGAACTTGCAGCACCAGCACATGCTTCTATAATCTCTAAAGTTCTACGTCTGTTGAATTGCTGTATGCCTAAGCTAATTTGTATTGTGGAGATATCCCACATCGAAGAGGGAAAAAGGGAAGAGGGCAACCTCTTGTAATAAAAACACACAAGAAAAGGGTTAAAACATATGGAAGTTGGGCCTAGCCTATTTAGTAGGCGTGACTCCCTGATATTCATAGTAAAAAGTTTAGCAAATCTTTTTTGGGCTTTACCTTTATCAAAATCCCGATCACTATGCTGAACCTTTTTTTTAATATAAAAATTTTAAGTTTTCGAGCCGAGCCTCGAGCCGAGCTGGGATTTTATCCTTTCGAGCTCGAGCCTAGCCCAAATTAATAAGCTCGACAAGCTTTAAGCTCGAGCCGAGCCGAACCTCAAATCCTTACGAGCCGAGCCGAGCCTGGACATGTTCGGTCTCGGTTCGGCTCGTTAACACCCCTAGGGATGAGCATTGAAAATTCATGATTTTTGGGCGATCGCGTTTTTCTCCTGGGCCTTGGCGAGCCTTAAAAATATATTATGAATTAAAATGGTCGGGCCTCAAAAGAGGTTGCCTACGTATCCATGATGGAATCAAGCCAGTCGTAGCTCTTAGCATTTTAATTGGTGGCCGAACATTTTGCTTTGGAGCCATTTGCAATGAATTAGGCATTGATTTAGAAGAGGTCTTTGGCAAGGGTATATAATGATTTAGGTTTGGTTTGGTTTAAAGCGGTCGGACCTCAGGGTGAGGTTTCCTACGTATCTTTAGCAGAATCCAACCATTCGTAGTTCAGGCTGATGAATAAGAAAATGCCTGACTTTTGCCTAAGTCGCCTTTAAGGGTTTTCGACCTAGCGGGCTTTGGTTTGTCTTTTATCGCCTATTGGGATGCGATATGCATGGTTGTTAAGAAGGTTTATTACAGAGATTTCAAGTTGGAGTTTTAGAATCGAAGGTTGAAGGTTTTGAAAAGAAAGTACTTTTGACAAAGCTATTGATGGAATTATTTGCAACACTTCTTGTTTTTTTTTTATATTTTGCACTGTTTTTTTGTTCATCATTTTTGCTTTTGCTTTTTCGCCTTTATTTTTTTTGCTTTGATTTTTTTGATGTTGCTCTTTTTTTTTTGCTCTTTACATTGAATTGTTGTCAAATGTACTTCCCATGAGGTAGGTTAAAGGGAGGAGTGCCTCTTTTATGCCAATTATGTTAATTGCCTTTATTAGAAAAGTCATGAGAATTACAAATTTATTTCCTTTTAAGGCGACAATCGTGATTTTCATTGAGGCTCATTAATGCAAGGTTAGAAAATAGATAAATACTCATTTATTAAATGAAAATTATGAGTATATGCAATAAGAGTGAAAATGCTATATTAGACTACGCAAAATAAGATAGATGAAACAGAAAATGAAATCCTAAGTCTAGACTCCTACGTCACGTGACGAGATAGCTTCGTTGCTTCGATCTTCATGAGTTCTCTTTCAAAATGAAAAGAGAAGAAGAGTATTTTTTTTGTGCTGATTGGACCTAAGCGAGTCCAAATGCTTTAATGAGCGATTGGGCTTATATGTTTATTTCTATGACATTGAGGTCATCGTCTTCGGCATTTTTCAGCAAACCATTCTCAATCTGGATACCCACATCATATACTCTTGCGAAGCTATCAAGACCCAAGTATTTGAGGTGGTTTTTGTATTTAGGGAGGAGGCTAGAAACGAATATTCGTACGAAGTCTTTTTCTGCAGGCCTTGACACCATATGGGTTGATTTCTCCTCCATCTGTTCAGGTAGGTGGTAAAGCCTTCATTTTCACTTTGTTTAAGAACCTCGAGCTCTCTAATGGAGGTTTGCAGTTGTGCGTTCGATTCGTATTGTTTCATGAAAGCGATAGTAATGTCTTCCCAAGTTCTGATTTGCCTGGGGTTCAAGGAATAGAACCAATTTTGGCAAATTGGATCCAACGACATCAGAAATACCATTGGGTAAAGTTCAGGGTCAACTGATTTGATGATCATGGTTGCACGAAAGTTCCTTAAATGATACTTTGGATTATCAGGTGGTTTAAATTTAGGAATGTCAGTTACAGAGAATTTTTCGAGAAGTTTCCCCTTCAGTTTGGTATTATCAATAGGCTCAAAATAGGAATTTGCATTGGTTACCCTATGAACGACATTCTCCATTTTCTTGTTGAATCCAGGAGATTACCAGACTCGACCTTCTCAATCCTTATAGATATTTCTTCCATCATACTAGACATCTTGGCTAAGGCTCTAGCCATTTCAGCGAATTGTTGCTCAGCATTTGATGGACTGCCCATTTCAATGTCTCTCGAATTCTGCATGGATCATCAATGGAGACTTAGAGATATAGTGATGATGGAGAGAGAGAAATGGAATGAAGGAATGTATATAAAGAAATTTTAAAAGTCGAGATTCTAGGAACGAATCTGAATGCATGATGATGCTTTTTTGGAATTTTTTTTTTGGATGCACCTAGACCTAATGCATGTATGCATGACTTCTATGCGTTCGAACCTCTGAAGGTTGCCTACATATCCCAAAGGGAATCAGATCGCATGTAGTTTGGGCTACTAAATGTGGAATGCATGAGATGAAATGGTGAGTATGGATGCACTGGGACTCCTATGGACTCTAGTTATGCATGAAGTATGAATGATGGACTATGCAATGCAAAAGGATTCTAGTATGAATGCAGTCCTAATGGATACGAAATCCTAGACTTCTAATGACTTTAGAATTTTAGACTTGGTAAGATTTTAAGGATGCTAGACTCCTAATATACATGAGACTCTAGTAGACCTGGACTCCTAAAATGGACGGAATTCAAATTGTTTTATACTCCTAATGTGGGCAGAACTCTAATGGATTCGAGACTCCTAAGATGAATTATGCACGGATTATAGACTTCTAAGATGGCAAGAATTCTCACGACCCTAGACTTCTTAGATGGGTGAACCTAGACAGGGTTAAGACTCCTAACATGGATAGAGTTAGATGAGGTGAAGAGCTCTAAATGGAGTGAAATTGGACGAATCTAGACATTTGGGTCAGAATAACTTCTAGTGCAGTTAGAATTCCTAAGCGGATGAGACTTTTACAACAAGATGGATACTAAAAGGAATCCTAAATGACGTGCACATAAAGGATGGATAATATACATGAAAATGTATGATATAGGATGATGCATGAATTTTTGAAACAGATAGGAGATAGAAGGTGGGATGAAATTTTGAAAAAGATAGGAGAATGATTGTTGAAAAAAAGATGGGGATCATTTTTTTCTAAAAAAAAATGGGATATATAGTTTGGTAAAGGATGGAGATAGAATTTTCGAAATAGATAGGAGATTAGAGATTGAAAATATATTTTTTTCGATGGATTTTTTAAAATAAAAGAAAAAAAGGATGGAGATGTTTTTTTTTGTTTGTTGATGAAAAAAGATTATAGGAAAAAAAAAATATAATTATCCTATGATTTGGGGACGGACAACATTGGACACTAAGCTTAACAAGGAATGCTGAAATTGAGCACGCAAATATCAAACGCAAGATGCATGAAAGTATATTGCACTGGGTGCAAGAAGGCGCGGAAGGCGGGAGGAAGCGACGCAAAACCAGTTGCGCAAGACGCAAGATTAAGCGCATCAAGCACTCACGCAGCGTGGAACGCAGTGCACAGGGCTGCACGGCACACGGAATAGGAGTACATTGGCGCGCAGCGCGCAACGACTACGATTTCTTAGTTTTTCTTTACGTTGATTCGTCGACGATTTCGACTCGAAACTCGCGTAATAGAAAAAACTATTAAAGGAACGTACACACAAATATGCACAAGTACGATAATAATATGCAAAGTTCTCAACCTAAAGTCCAGTTCTACGTTTGAGATATGGTCATGTTTAGGTTAAGGCTGAAAAGGGTCCATGACTAAGAGGTTGATCCCACGCTTCGTACCTTTGCTTAAAAAGGTGGCCACGTGTAAGACGCACTCCAGTTCTCGAGTCAGGAACAAGAGAACAATGTCATGGTTGGGTAGGTTTGTTTCTGACTAAGATCCAACACTATCGCTCAGGAAACTTTTTGGAAGGACAAAGTGCAAACCCCCCGTTGGTGACCTCACACATAGAACGTGTGCTAATGAGGCAAGGTAGATTGTCCTTATGGTGGCTGAACAATAGCCATACATATGCAAAACAGTATGTTATCCTAAGGCATAAAAAACAGAATGAATCGTATTTTTCCAGTTTCACCCACTCATTTTTAAATTTTTTTTTTTCAAAATCCTCCCTGGTGGAGTCCTCAAATTGTAGGCGTGATTTTATTTTCGCCTACCGCGGTGTGAGTGCGTATTGACTACCCCATTGTTAAGTTTTTATTGAAATTCGTTTTGAAATTCGTTAAGTTCTACCTTCAAAAGGGGTGAGTTGTCTCTTTACTCCGAAGAAGAAAGTTTGGGGTCAAACTTTTTTTTAGAAGAGGAGAATGATCAAAGTTCATTCTTTAAATGGGTCTTTGACCATGGAACCCATGAAGCCTCCTTAAACTGAACACATGGAATAATACGTGAGAAGGCCCAAGTTCTGGTTGGGTGATTGAAGATGGACGTCTTAAGGCCCAAGTTCTATTTGGGTTTTCAAACATGGTTGTAAAGGAAGCCCGAGTTCTATTTGGGTTCCTATTTATTTTCGTTGTTTTATTTTCAAGCTTAAAATAAAGCCTAGTGATTACTTGTAATACTTAGACAAGTAGGCGTGTGATTAGGGGATATAGGCGTGTGAAATGCTTTGTTGTTTAAAGCATGCTTAGTGTGCTAATTCAAGCCTTGTAACAACTCATTTAATGGAGCTTATCAAGAGGGTTGAATCAAGGACTTTTGTAACTCCTCTTTGCTGATCCTCTTTGGACGGTTTTTGTAGGGTTTCTTTGTGTTATTTTGCTGCTCCATTCCTCTATAAAAGGAGAGCAAATGATAAGTGAAAATCAGTTTTGGAGTTTGAATTAAAAAGTGTTTCTTTGTGAAACTTTCTTTGAGTGTGTCTCAAAATCCCAATTACAACTTGAGTGTGTCTTGGCTGTTTAGGATTAATAGACAAAATTGAGTGTGTCTTGTTTAGTTGTACCAAGATCCTGTAGTTTTTTGAGTGTGTCTTGAGAACTATAGTTAAATTTTCAATTTTCCTTATTCGTTCTAATTCAACCAAAGCAAAGAAACTTATCAAAACCAATTTAACCTAAATTAAGTGAGAAAGCGAGGGTTGCATTTGGATCATATTTGATTTGACAAATATAACACCTACTAAAGATAGGCATCATCTTTTCCTTCATCCAGAAAGTCATGAAACAAGCAAAAAAAAAAAATTTCTGTAATAGTTGTTATAATTAAGCATAACATTTATGATAAATAACTGTTATTTTTGCTCTCTCCAAACATAACACTTTTACTATATGTTTTCTTTAACTTACATTACACTGACTTGGAAAACGCCTCAAAAGTGCTATGTAAAGCCTTATTTAACAGTTATATTTGGGCTTTTTGTAGTAGTGTTTTCTTCCTGCAAATCAGTTAAATTTTATTCGAAACATCCGAGGTACATTCACATAGACTTCTTTGATATTTATGTGAAAGAAAAGCAGATTAAGAGGATAACAAGATGGTTTGACTCCGTAAAGCAAAAAAGGCATACTTATGTACTGATGTTGTTGCTCCTAGACTTGATATTCCTCTTGTGCATACTCAGGTATGGTTCTTTTGTTCTGTAATGGTGCAGGCGCACCTTCTTAAGGGGTGCGGGGGAACCAAACAGACTGCTTAGGCCATCATTTCTCTCGACTATTTGCTCTCTTTTTTTCACAATCTCAACCTTCTCAAGAATAGCTGGCAAAGTCAAAAATCGAATAAAAATAAAAACATAAAAATAAAAATATTATGAAAACGAGAAGAGAAACGAGTTGTCTCCCATTTAGCGCTTGTTTAAAGTCATTAGCTTGACTAAAAGGATAATTCTGTCAATGATTGGGCTTAGGTGAGCTGAAAATCAAACAACCAACAAAACCGATGGCATGATTATCATGGTAAGGCTTTAATCATCGACCATTCACCAAAAATGCACCATTCTCTCCCAAAATCTCATAGGCTCCAAAAGGTATAGTTTTTACAACTTAGAATGGCCTCGACCACTTGGATTTTAATTTCCGGGGAAGATCTTTAGCTTTGAATTAAGCAACAAGACCTTGTCACCAACGCGGAATTCTCTTTGCTGAATCCGGTAATCGTACCACTTCTTTTTTTTCTCCGTGTATAATCTTAGACTCTCGTATGCATCGAATCAGAACTCCTCTAGCTCGACTAGCTTCTCCTTTCGAGCCTCTCCCACCAAGTTGAGATCCATATCCAGCTCTGTATTGCCCACCAAGCTTTATACTCAAGCTTAACAGGCAAATGACAAGCTTTTCCATAAACGAGGTGATAGGGAGTGGTATCTATAGGTGTCTTGAACACCGTGCGAAGTGCCAAAAGAGCATCATCAAGCTTCAAAGACCAATCTTTCCTTGTCTTGTTTACCACTCTCTCAAGCACATTCTTCACCTCACGGTCAGAGACATCAACTTGACCTTAGGTTGGGGGATAATAGGGAAGGCCAACTTTATGATTCACCTCATACTTCCTCAAAAGTGCCTCCAATTGCTTCTTGGTGAAGTGTGAACCACCGTCACTTATTAAAACTCGGGGGACTCCAAACCTGAGGAAGATATAATCTTTTTCAGAAGTTTGGTGACAACCTTGTGGTCATTGGTGGGGGAGGCGATGGCTTCAACCCACTTAGTGAAATAATCAACTGCCATAAGTATGTACATGTTGCCCAAAGAGGGGACAAAAGGACCCATGAAATCAACTCCCCATACATCGAAGGTCTCACCCTCTAGAATGTGTTGTTGAGGCATCTCATTTATTTTCGTGATTCCATCGCTTCTTTGTCACCTATCACACAGCTCAAAACAAACGCACGAGCATCTTTTTGCATGAAAGGCCAAATCATACCACTTTGGAGCACCATAGGAACATTTTTGCTTGCTCCACCATGCCCTCCACAAGCCAAAGTATGATAATGATTCAACACCGAGGTGATCTCGTGATTAGGCACACATCTTCTCAAAACACCGTCGGCACACATCTTCTCACAACATCATCGACACACATCTTCTCAAAACACTGTTGACGCACTTATTAAACAAGAGAAGGTCATCTCAATAGAACCTAGAAACCTTCTTAATAAACTGCTTCCTTTGTTGAGGGTTGAAGCTATGAGGTTCAATCTCACAAGCTAAGTAGTATGCGAAGTCGCCAAACCATGGAATCTCATTGTTCATTTTCCGTCCCCTTCATCTCCTTCATCTCAAAGTGACCTGCAGAGTAATGAGCCTAGGCTTTGCATATTTCTAGTTTATCAAATAACGGATCGCAAAGTGACCTGTATACAGTAAAGCTTTGTTGCAAGTCAAGTAAGACCGGAATTGTCAAAAGCAAAGCCTACGACAAACATATGTTTCTCTGTAGTTGCATAATTCCGTTGAGGATGATCCAAGGTCCTACTTGCATAAGCTATCACATGTAGCCTTCCTTCCTTTCGTTGCCTAAGAACAACGCCAACTACAAAGTCACTAGCATCGCACATTAGTTCAAAAAGGCAAGCTCCAATCCGGAGCTTGCACTATAGGGGCAGAAGTAAGGGCCTTTTTCAAAGTCTCAAAAGCCTTAATATAAGACTCATCAAACTCAAAATCTACATCTTTCTGAAGTAGATTTGTCAATGGTTTGGCTATTTGAGTAAATTTCTTGATAAAACACCAATAAAAACCCGCTTGTCCAAGGAAAGCACGCACTCCCGTCACCGAGTTCGCTGGGGGGAAGTTTCTCAATAATCGAAACTTTTGCCGGATTTACTTCAATGCCCTTCTTTGACACTTTATGTCCAAGGACAATGCCCTCCTCGACCATAAAGTGACATTTCTCCCTATTCAAGACGAGATTCGTCTCTTGACACCTTTTCAACACACTCTCAAGATTAGTAAGACATGTGCCAAAAGACGAACCACACACACTAAAATCGTCCATCAAGACTTTAATCGTATCCTCTAGCATGTCAGAAGTGATTAATGTCATACACCATTGAAAAGTAGATGGGACATTACACAAACCAAAGGGCATTCTTCGGTATGAAAATGTCCCATAAGGACAAGTAAAGGTGGTTTTCTCTTGGTCATCCGGATGAATAGGGATTTGAATGAATCCGGGATAAACATCAGGAAAAGTGTGAATAACAAGCAAGCCTTTCCAACATTTGATCAATGAAATGGAGAGGGAAATGGTATTTACGGGTGGATTTGTTTAATTTTCGGTAAATAATGTAAACCCTCCACCTGGTAACAGTTCTAGTGGAAATTATTTCTCCTTTCTCATTCTAAACAATAGTCATGCTTCCCTTTTTTGGAACTACATGAATCGAGCTCCCCTACTTGCTAGCAGAGATAGCATAGATGATTCTCGCTTCAAGCAATTTCATAATCTCCTTTTTCACAACCTCTTTGAGGTTGGGATTGAGCCTTCTCTCATGCTCAATGGAAGAGGCATTACTATCGGTGAGATGGATATGAAGCATAGTAAGAGAAGAGCTTATCCCTTCAAGGTCATCAGTCGAGTACCCAATGACATCTTTATGTTATTGTAATATCTCAATCAATTTTGATATTGAGATGTCATCAAGACTCAGGTTGACTATAATAGGATAAGTACATGCATCATCAAGAAAAACATATTTAAGAGAGGAGGGAAGGGGTTTAAACTCTACCTTGGGATGATGCTTATAACTCTCCTCTTCATCAGTGGATGTAACAAGAATCTCGAATGCTCCTTCACGTGCCTCCTCGACAGTACTGCTATCAAGAAGCAGGGAGAATTCCTTCACCTCTTTCATGTGCAAGCTCGGGGCATCGGTAATAGAAGCATATAACTCGTATCCGGTGTGAACTACTCTCTCAAAGTCTTCTATCTCACTCTCTACTAGATTGAACCGATAAATTCTCTCTATCATGGGTCTCTTCAAAGTCTTGGAGAACTCGAACACAACCCTTTCATTGGCTACCTCATCCGTGATTGTATCATTTATCACGGCACCCAATGTCTTAAGAGCTTCCCTTCCAAGAATGAGAGGAGTCTCCGGATCTTCCTCCATACTCATTACTACAAAATTGCATGGCACAAACACATGCGCAACTTGTATTGGGATATCCTCCAACTCACCATATGGGACTCTCACTGTTCGATCCGCCAATTGAATAGTCTTTCGCGTAGGATGAAGAGGAAAGTTGAGGTGCTTAGCTATAGATAAAAGCATCAAACTCACAATTGCTCATAAATCGGCCAAGGCACCCTTATGCTCCAAGTCACCTATCTTCACCGGCAAGGTGAAGCTTTCGGAGTCTCTTTGCTTCTTTGGCATGGCACGTTGCACCAACCTTTGCTTCTTTCCTTCTCCACATTATCTCCTTCTCCACATTATCTCCTTCTTTCTCAACCTCCTCAACTTCAACTTCCTTCTCTACCTCCTCGACTTCATTTTCTTCATTCTCATCATTACTTGTTTCCTACCTCAAATGGATAGCTCTGGCTTACTGAAGGTTGAGGTTAGGAATAGGTTGGCCCGAAAGTTCATTTGTTGGGGTAGAGGAATTTTTCTCGGCTACTTAGGCAATTTGGGTTTCAAGCATTTTATTGTGGGCTTGGAACTCTTGAAACCTTTAATCATGGCTTTGGAAAATTTGGTTTGTGGTTTGCATGTGTTAGTTGGTTCATGGCTTGGAGTTGTTGGAGAAGTTGGAGAGAGTTTGGCTCGGAAGATAAGTTAGCTTCGGGATTTTGATTAGGGAATGGATGATTAGGAGGTGGTTTTTGGAAATTACCTCATTGATGTGGGGTTTAGTAGGTAGCGGACCCTTGTGAGGATGAACCACCTTCGTTATATTTTGCTTATACCCTTGCACATACCCTTGTTGAGGTTGATTCCATCCTTATAGTGATTGGTTGAAGCCTTCATTGTAAGGTTGTTGAGGTTGCTTCCAACCCCCTTGTTGATTGCTTCAAAACCGTTAGTTTTCTCGAAAACCATCTCCTCTTGAGTTTATCGCCGCCACATGCCCCAACTTTGTACCTCCACCGTAAGAAGTATCATGGTTAGTACCTCCAGAAATATCACAAGAGAAAGAGCTTACCTGTGATGGATTAGGTGATGTGAGATTCTTGGAGAGCTTCTTATCGAGCTAGTCGAGCTTAGCTTGAATTTGATCCATGGGATCCAATTCACACTTACCACTCTTCTTTGGTTGAGCACCTCTTCTCCTTCCACCCCAAGAGTAATTATTGATCACATATTCAATTGTGGACTCAAGTTGGTCTTGCGTGATCTATGAAAGTTGACTTCCCGCTCCGGCATCAAGGTTGGCTCGTGACATAGGATTAAGGCCATCGTAGAAGAACATCATGAGTAGGTTTTTGTGGAACTTATGGTGAGGGCATGAACGGATCTTTTTCTTGAACCGTTCCCAAGCTTCCGCAAATGTCTCATCGTTCTCTTGCTAAAATGAGGAGATTTTCCTCCTTATGTCTGCTTTTTACACTCTAGAAAGTATTTCCTTAGGAAAGCCAATGTGACTTCCTCCCAAGTAGTGAGGGAATTACCAGGTAAGCTCTTGAGCCATGATTTTGCCTTTCCGGTGAGAGAAGACCGAAACAGGTGTATCTTAATGTAGTCTGGAGAGACGTCATTAGTCGTTATCATGGAACCGATCTCAAGAAACCTATGAAGATGGTCAAGAGGATCTTCATCCGATCCTCCCCCCACACAAAATTTTTCCGCTTTCACCATCCGAGTGTATTGACGATGAATGCTAAAATTAGTAGTGGTGGTGGGGAGTCAAATACCACCTTGTAGAACGTAGGAACCTAGATTTTCGAAATCCCTAAAGAGTTGCTTATTTGCTTCACCCGTATCTGATTCAACTTCACTTGTTGTACTTGAGACTGGTGAATTTAGATCAGATTCCAAAGACAGTTGTTCTAAGTTTCTCTGAGGGTTTCATAAGGTACGGTCGATTTCTGGATCTAGTGGCAAAGTGGGTGAATCGCTAGCTCTTCTTCTCATGTATCATAACACAACTAAGTAGAGGGTTAGAGAATAACAACCACAAATAAAAATAAAATAAAAAAAATAACTAAGCAATACTAAACTCAAGTAAACTTCAATCAATATAAATAGCACAATTTCCCCGGCAACGACGCCATTCTGATAAGAGGTTTTTATCGTGTCGTTATGGCACCACAAATCACTTTTTAAATAACTCCTAACAAGCAATTACTAAGAATGTAATAAAGGTAAGTCAAGGGTTGGTCCACAGGAAAATTGGGATTAAATTACCTGATTGAAGGGTATTTGGGGGTTTAAGAATGCTTTTGTGACAACAAATAGCTAACTAAGACCAAACAAATTAGGAGATCAAATATAAGAATGAATATTGATAAGGGAAACACTACAGTCAAGGTTACTAGTATGAATCATAATGGAACAATAATCATTAATGCAACTGTAATTCAAAGGCGATAATTATGCAAGGTTTAGCTTCCCTCAATGATACTCAAGTCCTCTTTTAAATGGTCCTTAAGAATGACCGCTTAATCAATAAAGTAAATCCTCTCTCGAATGGTCTTTAGTTAATTGATTAAGAAATCCAATAAGTACGGAAAACTCCTAATAAAAGGATCCCCTTAATTTCTAGCCAATATCTTGGCCTAAAAATTAAGTTGATTCATAGGGATGATAAATGAGTTCAAAATTCGATTAAGAATATTTGTAATCATAATACCAAAGCACAAATGTGTTCAATATCTATCCTAATGTCTCAAAACATCAAGATCAATGCATAATAATCATTGAAACATCACAATTACATTAGTAATCAATGAAAACCTTAATTCCTACTATCACCCAAACCCTAGATAAGAGCCTACTTACTAATCATGGAATCTAAACATAAAAATCTGAAATTTATAACTAATATAGGGCTAAACATGATTAACAAATGATTTGAATAAAAATAAGCAATTAAGAAACTATAAACTATAAGATCTATAATTGTGGAGGAAGAGAGAATAACAATGAGAATAAAGAATAAAAAGGTGAAAACTTACAATTTAATTAATCAAAGTATCTTGTAGATTTAGAAATCAACTAACTTTAATCTAGAAATTCGAAATCACAAATCTTCAATGTGTATCTCTCCAAGAAGAACCTTAAATATCTCTTTAATAAACTCTAGGAATAAAGCATTGTTGGAAACAAAACTTTGCTACTGTTTTAATTAGGCATAAGGCCTTACAACTTTTTCCGGAACATAAATGTTGCGGCGCACTAAACCAACTATTTTTTCATGTGCAACATTTCGTCGAAAGGTGTAGGCGCACCAAAATGTCTGCGAAACTCTTTTTTTTGCTCTCTTTGGCGTGAGCTAGGAAATAACATGGTGCGGGCACACCATGTCTTCAATGAGGGCCTTAACACGCTCCCTTTTGTCGTTTCTTCCAACTTGCAACCTAAGAAACGTCACACCTACAATCAAAACACGACAAAAACACTTTGAAAGTAAATGTACTAGAAATCCGGTAAAAAATGATCGAAAATCTAGCAAAATATCACTATGATAAAGAATGATCAAGTGAATAAAATAGAAGAGGAAATCGAGAAGAAAGAGGGAAGAAAGCAGATAAAGAGGATTATAATGAGCTAAAAAGAGTCTGTAAAGTGCATTAGAAACGCACTTATCAGTCCTCGAAGCATATCAGAAACACCTGGTTCGACATAAAACTCTTTTTGCAGTTAATACTCTAAGGGGTAAAGGAAATAGAATGAGACAAACAAACTGGTCCCCCTTATTTTATAGGGTTCCGTATGCTACTTTCGACACCCACCTCCTCGTGGACTTAAAGCCTCTTGTGAAGCCCAAACAAGAAGGGGGATGGCCCCAGCCAAAGCATTTTAACCATTAGCCCTTTGGGCCTCGAACCGAGTCAGCCCAACATAAAAGACACTTCAGCTACCATGCACCAAATTTTTTTACTCAAATCAGGTGGGTTGGTAAACTCTATCCAAGAGTTGACTCAAGCCAGCTCAACTCAGAAGCCCTACTTCCATAGTCACCTCATCTAGATCGAGACATAGATACTTCAAATAGCAACCCGGTCATGGTTCTTCGAGGTTGGTATCTGGCAAGAGCCTTAGAAACCAAGCCCCTGCACCAAGGCATGGCTCCTACCTCCTTCGAAGTCCTTGGGGCTCATTAGCCCCTAGGGGCCTTGAAGAGGTTCAAATCACCTTCTTCAAAGTCCTTTGGCCTCATTAGCCCCCCAGGTACCTCGAAGAGGTTTCAAATCCCTCCTTCGAAGTCCTGAAGGCTATTAGCCTCTCCAGGTATCTCGAAGAGGTGATGAATGAGCTTGAAAGCTCATTCATTATAAGATTTTAGGTGCCTTTTTAGGCGTAGATTGAATCATTTTTGTTAGTTTTTTTTTACCTCATTTTCCTTATTTTGCGTTCTTGAGTCGTTTTAGTTTTCCAAGGTTCATTTGTGGTGTCTTGATCCTTGGTGTGGTTGTATTGTGTTTCCTCATAGTTTGTTTTCCGCCATTCTACAGGTTTTTAGGCGTTGCCTCATCGTTGCACGTTATCTAGTGAAGGAGCATTTCTCGATCGAAACTATTCTCCCTAACTGCTGCACCAATGAGGAACCAACGCTCTAGTTTTGCAGAAGGGAATGAAGAACGAAAGAAATGCCAAAGCGCACACTCATGCTAGGATTGGAAGCTCCAGCTTTGAGCGTACACTCCAGAGGGGAGCTAATGCTTCTGCCTCCATGGAGACGCCTCGTTTTTCCGTCCCTTTTTTATTCTAATTTATTTGCAAACAAAAGAGGACATATTTGGAGAAATGTATCATCTTAGTTTCAAACATTTAATTTTAGAAAAACTTAGCTTAGTTCTTCTCTTTTAGAGAAAGAAGGAGTGACAACTTCAATCTCTTGTAAGATCTCAACTATTTATGCTTCATTAATCAATCCCTATATGTATTTGGAAAAATTGATTTAATCAGTCCCAACTATGGGCGTCCTGACAAAAACAGTCCCTACTTCAGTTTAATATTGTTCAGTCCCAATGTTTGAGGGTATTTTACAATAGTGGTCCAGGTTAACCAGTAACCGGTATAAGAGGTTAATATTTTTCAAAAAAAAAAATTTATTTTTGCGGTTTTAATTGTATATTCTACTTTTTCTTTCTCTCTCCTCCCTCCTTCCTCCCCTTCCCCCTCTTCTCCCCTGCCATTCACCCCCTACCTTGCACACATCCCCCTCCCCTCCTTCTCCCCTGCCATCCACCCCTCTTCTCATTCTGATATTTAGCGGAAATTCCCAGTGTAGTGAGGTTGCGAAAATTCCCTTCGTAAGTTCGTAGGTTTCGTGGCATAAATATTTAGCGGATTAATGATACTATATTGAGAATTTGAGATTGAGCAGAACATATGTCATCTGCCTTTTGCATTTTTATAGAGCTCTTCTAACAAAACATACAACATACAACTGCGATTACTTGTCAGTTGTCACTACCTCCTCCGACACTAGTGGAATGTGGAGATTTTACACATTCACAAAAATCACTAGAACTCTAAGTTAGATATGATAAATACAACTTATCAAATGCAAGTTTATGTATATATTGCTCAACTGTTGACATACGCGGAACTAGTATATGGTTTGATCAAATGCTTAGGCGAGACACTGATAAATCGGTTTTCTCAAAATGTCCAGCACCCTAAATACTAGTTTAATTATTGCCAAACCTCTATTGAAGATACCAAAAAAATTGTGAGATACTAAAAGCTTGTGTACGTTGGACTTTCATGCACAATCTTGCAACACTCAAGAGGTCCCATTGTAAAATAACAGTATGAGTTAAAGAATGATCTCAGAGTTGCCATGTCTTTGGTGGGGGAGGGGAGTGATTTCGGTGGCAGGGGAGGGGGGTTTCATGTGGCGGGAGAGGGGTGGCGAGGAGGAGAGGGGGTTTTGGGGACGAGGGAGAGGGTGGCTGGGGGGAGGAAATGTGTTTTGGGGACGGGGGACAGGGGATAGGGTGGTGGGGGAGGAGGGTAGTGGGGTGGAAGGGGAGGGGGTTGGGTGGCGGGGGAGAGGAGGAGGAGGGAGCAGTGAAGGAAGGAAGGAAGGAAAGAGGAGGAAGAAGATAGAAAAAAAAGAAGAAAAAAAATGACAAAGTTTACGTGTTACAGCAGGTTTTTAACCTGCAGGGACAACCATTATAAAATACCCCCCAAAGTTGGAACTGAATAATATTAAACAGAAGTATGGACTGTTTTTGTCAACACGCTCATAGTTGGGACTGATTAAATTAATTTTTCCTAGGTATTTTCAGTATTTTTCCATTGTTTCAAGTAAGTTTATGCACTTTATCTTTAAATTTGATGCTTGTTGATTTGCATGTTTAATTACTTCTTAGTGTTACCAATTGTCAAATTGTCTAAATTCGTTGGTTCAAGGTTGTTAAAATCGTGATTTGAATCGTAAAATCGTACGATTTTACGATCCAATTTTCGCTAAACAATCTAAATCGTACTAAGAATCGCTTTTGAAAAAAATCGCATGTAGAATCGGTCAAAATCGGTAAAATCGTAAAATCGCATGTAGAATCGTACGATTTTAACCGATTTTACCGGTTCTCTTTTTGGCCCATTATACTGAATCATGTAGCTGGAGATTAGAAAAAAAATGGGCCAGGCTCATTTTCTCTCACCCACACAATACCTAATTGATGCAACACGCACGCTGCTCATTAGCTGGTTCTTCTTTCTCTCTCCTTCGGTTCTTTTTTTTTTCTTCTTCAGTTCTTCGGTTCTTCAAATCTTTAGATTCAACTACCAGCCCCATCCCCCTGGTAATTATTTTCGTTTTTTGCTGCGTATTATTTCTTTCTTTCGATCTCCATATCAATAATCTCATCAATTGTTGTTTTAATTGGTAATTTAGTTTTCGATTTTTTTTGGTAATCTTCGATTATTTCGAGTAGTCAAGTGTGAAGTACTGAATTTTGTGGGACTTGAGCTCGTTTACAAATCTGGTTATAAGGAGTTCATAACGAATTTTGTGGTATGACAGAAGTCCCTATTGGGGCGATCAATTTTGGTGTTTTACAATAATCACTTATGTGTCCTTTGCAATATGAAGCGTGTTGTGTACTATTATGTTTCACTAATATTTCAATCTAGTGAGCTAATTATTTCATTCTTCTTGTTATGTTGCAAGTTATCATGGTCACATTCCTAGTTATCATTACGGATAAAATTGAATTTTTAGTGTTGTTCATTGAAAAAATAGGTAAACAGTTTACATATTTTATCATAGAATCTTATTCCCGCAAAATTCGTAGAATCTTACGATTTTACGATTCGATTTTACGATCCGATGATGACAGGCCCTTCCGATTTAAAGTAGAATCGCGATTTTGACAACCTTGCGTAGGTTCCCAATTGCGTTAAAACTGATGGGAGGTCGAAGATGAATAATTCAATGGAAACTCGAACAAAAAAATGATGAATATTGTTAAATAAAACAAAAAAATTCAAACAATAACATTTAAAACTAACCAATTAACTTCTCTGATCGCCTGGAAGAATGATGAAGATTGAACGCTGATGGAAGCCGTAAAATTTGGAGCGGTGGACGAATTAAGAAGTGGTGGTCAATTACCTCCTTGAGTGGTGAACGGATTCTGGAACTTAGACCTAGGAGATGAGGGCCGAGTTCTTTGTCAAAATACCAATGCTTTTTGGACTTTTAGTGTGTTTGGCGGCTCATACAGCGCCAATAAAAAATTTGGAATTATTCAATTAATTGAAGATGAGTTTGCTCCTAAAATAAAATAATTAAGAAAATCATAATGTTATATTAAAAAATTTACTTATACTTTTTAAAAAAAAAACTTATAATCTAAAAAAAATAACATATTCTAAAGTGTTACTTTAAAATGTGTTACAAATATCAAAGTGTTACTTAAAAGTGCTACCTTTTTTAAAGTGTTACATCAAAATGTTACTTAATTGAAAAAGTGCTACATCGAAATGTTACTTATAAAAAAAGTGTTACATTAAGTGTTACATATTAATAAAGTGCTACCAAAGTGTTACGTACATATTCGAGAAACTTGAATTTTGAAAAGTGTTACCCTATACATGTTACCTTAGACCAACTTTGTACTAGTGCCCTATGGCTCTTGACTTGTTGGAGCCATATGTATTTACCTTGTCTGATGGTTCTCAATCCCTCTTCTGCTTTTAAAGCATCTAAGGGTTCAAAGGAGGAGGATCTTTCTTTTGATCCCCTTTTGTTCCTTTCTAGTCTTGATGATTGTAGTTGTTATGGTGAGGTCAGCTTCAATCTTGTATCTCCAGATGAGGTTTGGCATCCAAGCTTGATTTTCTTGTACTTCTTGGTTTTTAAGTCCAATCCTGGTAGCTGGAATATTTTCCCAGGTAAGATGGTTGTTTATGTTAAAAGTGAAACTTGGCGCCATCAAGCAGTAACTGCTTGGCTACAATCCCTTAACATGCACTCTAGTTCCTTAGGGAGTGGGAACGTTTGGAGTAGTATTCTTAGGTCTAGGGATTTAGTAGCTGCTGAACCTGAGTATTCTGGCTTTGAGGCCTATAATCCACAGCTGGTAGCTAGATAATTTGGATTGGTCCAACCATTAGCTATACCTTGCTTTTTGACCCGCAATGATCCTTGGACTTCAAGGGGTCGTTTTGAAGAAGGTGAAGCTCTTTAGAGTAAAACTCTCAGCCTTACTTCCATGTCCATTTCTCCTTGGAACCCGGATCACTAAAAGCTGTTCGAGGCTTCCATCTGTGGTGGGATCATGTATTCCAAAACAACTCAACATGTTATTAAGCTTTGACGAACTTTGAGAATCAACTCTTCTTAGGCTGTAAGTAATTTTTTTCCTCAGTTATTTTGTAACTTTTAGTAGGAATGAACATTACTAAGTCTTCCTTGTGCCTTCTATTGACTTTTAGCGAAAGCTGGCAAGAAGAAGCTAAGAGTGCCAGATGGTATGACAACAAATTCTAGATATGACAAGCTCTATTGGAATACCATAGACAAAAGGGTTCAACCTCATACCTCTTCAGAGGACGAAGATGATGCTGTTTATGATCAGGGGGCTTCCTATGGAGATGTCCAAACTATGGAGGACATCCAATCCATGGGGCCAATGGAGCAGATTGACCCTTTCATGAGAGCTACAAGGAAGAGGGATTACAATTGTCTCTCTGCTTCCAAGGACATGCAGACTATGGGACCAGTGGATCAAACTGACCCTCTCAAGAAAGCTCCCAGAAAGAGAGACTATAGCTGCCTCTCTGCATCACAACCATTGCGACATTCCAGCAGAAAATGTCCTAAGTTGGAAGCTCCTTCAGAGATACCGCAGTATATCATCTCCTCTGATGAAGATGATGATAAGACCATATCTCAAATTTTCAAAAGGAAACTCCTAGGAGTCAAAGCAAGTATGAACATCACTTTTACTCTTTTTATAAGGAGTTTCACTTTTTATTTGGAATACTGATGATTTAATCCCAGGTCCTTCTGGTGCTGATAACATTGAGCCTAAGAATACTAGTGATCCTTCTTCGAGAAGTTATCACCTCATGGCTCGCCATTCATCCCTTCGGGAGATACTTCTAAGGCGGTGACCCGAATTAAATTCAAAGAGTGATTATGTTGATGAATCGTCATCAATCATCCCACTTTTCCTTCAAGTGATCTTGCCCCCAATTGGAGAATGTGGCTACCTCCCTTTTGGACGGAAATCTTGCCCCCCCAGTTGGAAGAAGTTGATCATCTCCATGTGGAATTTTCTGATGAGGACTTATTTCATCAGTTTAATGAAGATCCCTTGGAGCCAAATCCTTTAGATGTTGAAGTTCCAAGCTCAAATGTTGATTCAACAAATGCTGAGGCATTATCTTCTATTGTTGGAAGTGGAGCTCCAAAAGATGTTATTCCTTTACGGGTCACACCTTTACGGAGTAGTATTGAGCTTGTGATTACCTCTATGAGCAAAGGTTCTTCATCAACTTCACCATCTACTTCTGCGACTGGTCTGCCTTTCTTTCCTCATGAATTCATTTTAGTCTTCCTCTATATGAGTCCATGTCCTCATGATACCAGACTTCACTCTCTTGCTAACTTGGCTTCTCTTCTTTATGATGCAGAGGGAAGCACTAAAGAAGCAAGTGTGATGAAAGAGTCTGATGAAGGGAAAGAGGTTAATGTGCAAACAACCATTATCGTGAGGAATCAACCTGCCTCTGCTAGCAGTGATCACTCTTCCAGTGATGAGTCTCCTGAACACATAAAACAAGAAGACAAAATCTGGGATATCTACTTGACCTTAACAGACAACCCTTATGATCAAGCTTCTGCACAAACTCTTAAGCAGATCTTGGAATCCCTTATTTCTCAAGGTTTTGAGTATTGGATACCTTGTCATGATTATGTCAAAGAGACTCTTCTTCTTGAACAATGTAATGCTGAATCAAGAATTCAATCTCCCAAGTTCTCAGCTCAAAAACTTCATGAAGAGGAAACTTCTTTGGAAGCTCAAGCCAAATCCTTTAAAAACTTCAGTAAATAGATCCAATACTCTGTGAATTCTTTTGATCAGAAGCTGAAGCTCCTTTTTGAGGAAAGACAATCTCTACAGAACCGTCTGGTTGAGATCAATAAAGAGGAGATCAACATTATTACTGAAAAGTCTTCAGTCCAAAACTCCATTGATATTGAAGAGAAGAAGCTACACCAAGGGCGAACCAAGCTTGCCAATTTGAGGCAAGAGATGTTCAAAGAAATGGATGTACAGCAAAGCTCAATCCTTCAGAAGGAAAAGCTTCGTAATGCTTGGTCAGCCATTGAAAACCTTAGTTTAACTGTTAGACAATGTTGGAATGTCTAAGACGTAACATTATTATTAATGTTGTAATTTTAATGATCCCTTGTTGTTTGAAACAATTCTGCATGTTTTTGTTGAAACACTGGGTCATGTTGTTCCCATATAGACGGATGATATTCTTTTAGAAATTTGCCATTCAAGGCTGTATCTCTTATATTGCCATCTATATCCTTTAATATATATGCATTTCCAGACATTTTCTTATGAATGATAAAAGGACCTTGCCACTTAGGTGACCATTTCCCTAATTGTGGAGCTTTGTAAGCTGTTTCTGGCAGAAATATTTTCCACACCTTATCATTCTCCTGAAATTCTTTAGGCACTACCTTTTTGTCGTAGGCCCTAGCAACTTTTTCCTTTTGCATTCTCATTTTGGCTAAAGCTTCTTTCTTAACCTTTAGAGCATCCATGATTTCAAGGTTCATTGCCTGTGAATAATCACTTCCTGATAATCCCATTTGTTGGGCTACCCATGATGATCTTACATTCACTTCAGCTAGGATCACTGGAGTGTGTCCATAAACTAAGTTAAAAGGAGTAACTCATGTTGCTTCCCTTTTAGAGGTCCTGTAGGCCCATAGGGCATATATCAACAACTCATCCCATTTTCTTAGGTTATTGTCTATTAGTTTTGAGATCCCTTTTACTATGATCTTATTGGTAGCTTCAGCCTGACCATTTGCTTGAGCATAGTAAGGTGTTAAATGCAACTTAGTAATCCCAAACTGATTATGATAATCCAGTAGGTCAGGATTCCTAAAGACTGCGCCTTGATCAAAGGTGATAGTTTCTAGAATTCCAAATCTTGTAAAGATTTTTTCTTCTAAGAAATTTATTACAACCTCGATATTGATCTTGCTGAAAGCTTGAGCCTCTACCCATTTGGTGAAGTAGTCAGTCACCACTAGGATGTATGAATGCTTCTTAGAGGATGCAGGATTGATTTCTCCTATAGCATCTACTGCCCACCCTCTGAAGGGCTAAGGTTTAAGAATGTACTTAAGTTCTGAAGCTGGTGCTTTACTGATTGGTCCAAACTTCTGACATCTTTTGCAACTTTTAGCATAATCTATACAATCCTTTCTCATAGTGGGCCAATAGAAACCATGTTCGTGTAACAACCATTTTATTTTTAGGCCATTTTGATGAGCACCACATAACCCTTGGTGAATTTCTGCCATGAGGATTAGAGCTTCTCCAGCATCCACACATTTTAGAAGTAGTTCACCAAACTGTATACAAAACTTAGTTGCTGCCATTTTGATTCTATTTGGCACCTTTGTTCGAGTTAGGTTCTGGAGATAATGAATAATTTCATCCCTCTAATCCTTTTCTTCTCTTAATATTAAAAGTCTGTAGACTTCTAATATATTTCCTGATATTTCCTTATCAGTTTCATTGAGAGGCTCTAGGTTCTTCTCTTGGAGACCGATATCTTCATTTTGTGAAGGTACCTCCTCTCTAGCAGAAGCTATTTGTGACAGCTGATCTGCTACTTTGTTTTCTTCTGTAGGAATGTGTATGAAAGTAATTTCTTTAAATTGTTTAGACAACTTCTGTGCTTTCTTTCCACATTCCGGCGATACTGATGATATACTCTTGAATTCCTCATTCATTTGGCAAATGACCAATGGGAATCTCCATATATCTTTGCTCTCTTTGCTCCCAATTCTACCAACATCTCCAATCCAATTAATAAAGCTTCATACTCGGCTCTATTGTTGGTACATGAACCCTTTAGGGTTCTTGCTAGCTTAGTTGGGATCCCACGGGAGATAAAATATATATCCCGGCTCCTCTTTGTTTCTCTAGTGTTGGATCCATCGAAGAATAAGACCCATGGAAGGATGTCTTCATCAATGATTCTTGAGTCACAACAAGGATGGGTTGCTGAGAAATCAGCTAGATACTGACCTTTGACTGCCTTTTGTGGCACATATATGAGGTCGAATTGTAGTAAATGTAAACTTCATTTGCTTAACCTTCCTTTTATGAAAGGTTGTGATATCATATATTTTATGACATCTGTTGGAGATACTACTTCTATTGTGAAAGCCATGAAATAATGTATGAGTTTAATTGATGCATCATATAAACACAAACACCATTTTTCTGCCATGGTATACCTTTTTTCTGTATCATGTAGGATTCTACTTAGGTAGAATATGGCCTGCTCATGCCCTTTTTCATTTTCTTGAGTAAGGAGACTACCAATGGAATCTTCACAAGCAGACAGATACAGTCTTAGTGGTTTTCCATTTTGCCTTGGAGGAATCAACACAGGGGGATTTACCAAATCTTGCTTGATCTGGTCAAAAGTTTTTGATGTTCTTCCTCCCATTTGAATTTTGGTTCATGTTTTAGTCTTAGTAAAGGTGAAAACGTTTTAGTTTTCCCAGCTAAATTAGCCATGAATCTCCTAACATAATTGACCTGTCCAAGGAATCTTTGCAATCCCTTCTTATTAGAAGGTGGCTTAGCTGCCAATACTGCCTTTGCCTTATTCTGGTCAATTTTCATTCCATTTTTGTGAATGAGGAATCCTAAAAAGTTACTAGCTTTAACTCCAAATGCACATTTGAGTGGATTCATTTTCAGGTGATACTCTCTCATTCCGGTGAATGACTTAACCAAATGCTCCTTATGTCTTAAAAAGTCATATGACTTTACAAGTATGTCATCCACATAAATTTCCATGATCTTACCAATCATGTCCTTAAAGATTGCATCCATTGCTCGTTGGTATGTGGCTCCAACATTTTTTAATCCAAATGGCATGACCACATATTCAAACAAGCCTAATAACTTTGGACATTTGAAGGTTGTTTTGTTACAGTCTTCATGTGCAATCCTTAACTATTGATACCCTGCGTACCCATCCATAGAAAATGTGTATTCATATCTTGATGCTGCATCTATTAGGAGATCAGCCACTGGCATGGGGTATTGATCTTTAGGTGTAGCTTTATTCAGATCCCTAAGATCAATGCAAATTCGTATTTTGCCATTTTTCTTAAATACTGGAACTATATTGGATATCCAGTCAGCATATTGGCAAGGCCTTATGAACTTTGCCTTGAGGAGTTTGTCTATTTCCTCTTGTATAGGCTCTGTCAGTTCAGGCGCTAGTCTTCTAGGACTTTGTGCCACAGGCTTAAATCTTTCCTTGATAGGTAGTTTATGTTCTACTATTTGCCTATCAATGCCAGACATTTCATGATGTTCCCAAGCGAAACAATCCTTATATTCTTTTAGAATTTCTATTATTTCCTGTTTTTCTTGGTTAGTGAGGAGCTTACTTATGCAAGTGACACGTGGATTTTCATCGTCCCCTAAATTTTTTTTCTTCTAGTGGATCATGAACTTCCTGTTTAATATCCTCACTCTTAGCCCATACTTTCTCATCCTCTTCGTCGAAGGATTCAGTTTCATATAAAGCTGAGCAACATGCATTAGAGTTTATAAGAAAATCCTCTTGGTATTTTCTAAAAACTAAATCTTTCATAACTTGATCAACAATAGGGGTAAACCCCTTACATCATTCTTCTTGGTTTATAATCATAATAAACTTTTAATAAGAAAAATACATCCTAACTCTATAATTAAGCTTATAAGAGCTAAGGGTTGATCATAGTTTGGCGCCTGTTGAACATATTCATATTTTGATTGAATGTCTTCAACTTCTGGGACGTCCTCGACTTCTTCAATTAGAATTGCACCTGAGTCTTCTATCTCTTGGTGAGTTTGTGACTCAAGTTGTAGAGCAACCTCAATTTTGATAGTAGGAACTGACTTTAGAGAGTCCCTAATAAAAATAAAATCAGGAGATGTAATTAGACAAACTTCCTCATCTGCTTGAACCATTTCATAAGTGTCACCATTCCACAGTATTACGACTTGGTGGAGTGATGATGGAATAGCATAGTTATGATGTAACCAATCTCTTCCTAGTATGGCATTATAATTAGTACCACTTTCAACTATGAAGAAACCAGTATAAGTACTTTTAGTTCCTACTCTTATCTTTAAGATAGCCATCCCTTCCATTTTTTTCTGATAAACCAGAAAAACCAGTTATGTTGATTTGTATATTGTGTAAATCCTTCCTAGTTTTTCCTAGCTTTCTAAACATAGAGAGTGGCATAATATTAATAGTATCTCCAGTGTCTACCAATACTTTGCCTAAACGAACTCCATCAAAATCAACATTTAGAAATAAAGCCTTAGTGTGCTTATTATCAACATCAAGTGACCTAAAGATTTTATCTATGATTAACTTCTGTTGGTTAGCTTTTAGAGATGTCTTGTTAGGCACTTTCTTATGAGGTGCATTTAAATAAGATGATAAGCTTCGAGAAGAAGTAATTTTAAATTTAGCTGCCCTTTCTTCCTTTTCAACTTCATCTGCCCAGATGTAGTATTGGTCTGGAATTCTGATTGGTCTTCTGACTTTTTAAACTCCGTTGGTAGCATGACCACATTACAGTGCATGTTTTGGCCCTCTCCCATTTCTGTTTGAGGTTCATTAATCAGTGGGTCTCCTCTATCCAACATTAAGTCACAGTCTGACACCAATAAGTTCAAATCCTCAGATCCAAACTTTGAATCATAGTCCTCATTAAAGCCATGTCTTAGTATCTCTTTCATAAGAGAGTTATCTCTTTTAGGCTGCTGGCCATCATTCTTTGTAGATGATGTACCCTATTATTCCTCTTCTAGAGGTAACAGTTTAGTAATACCAGCTTGCAGCGCCTCTTCATCTATTCTTATGTTTGCAATCAGGGACTCTTGCACATTTTGAGTGCTAATTTGAGCCCTTGCTGCAGTAGCTTCTGCACTTAGCTCCTTCATTTTTGATGTCCTACTTTTAGGTAAGTTTTGAACATCTTGTAGTGGCAATGGCCTAACTGCTGGTTTGATTTTTAACCCCCATTGGTCCCCATACGACTTAACCCTTCTTTTAAGAATTTTGGGCACAGGAGTTTGACTTGGCTCCCTTTCCTTTCCTTTTGAGGCAAGGCGTGAACTGGGGTTGTCATGTTTTCTTGGTCCTTGACTTGGACCTTTTCGGAACGGACGGCGATAAGCGAGGCACATAAGCGGGATCATTTGGAATGATCGAGTTCTAAACATTTCAAAAGTTAGTCTGTCTGCACACTGTGAGCACATTCCATTCCTCAGAGCTTTCAACCCTTCTATTGCCCTAGTCTGCAATGGGAATTTCTAAGCAGTCTCCTTATAGGTTTTAGCTCTTTCCTCATGCATCTCCAGATTTGGAGTTGGGTTGGACTTAGCAGGCACCTTAGCTTTGGCTTATTGGCCTTATATTGTTCTAGCTCCATAGCATGCATGTAGTTCCATCTCTGAAACAATCAGTCTTTTGAGACTTAATTGTCTAGTTAGGAATCCTTTAAATACTTGGCAATGGTCTGTTGTATGTGATCCATTCATGTGCCATCTGCACATATATTCCGACCCTTCCTCATTGGCTATTTTTGGCATAACCAAGATTCCTTCATCGAGCAATCTGTTGAAGAGCTGGTTGCCAACTTTAGTTGCTTCAGATGCCTGCAAGGTGACAATAAATGCATCATTAGCCTCTACCATACCACAGAATAGTTCAAATGGTTCATCCATTCTAACTACATTAACATGTATCATCAGGAAACATGATATTTTTCTTATCAATTTCATCCTGGATTTTGTTTCTAAAAACAATGCATTCAGAAGTATCATGAGTTACTGCATCATGCCATTTATAGTATTTTTTATCCTTAACTTCTTCAGCAGTTCTTACTTTATGTCTCTCTACCAATTTTATCTTTTTGTTAGATAATAACCAGTCAAAGATAGAATTCGCTTTCTTAGCATCAAAAGTATATGTCCTCTTTTGTCCAGATTTTCATATCCTTTGGCGCCATAAATTCTTTCTTCTCTAAAGGAGAACATTTATAAGGTACTCCTTAAATGATTTCTGCTACGTCCACTTCTTGTGCATTTTCAAAGTGGAAGGGCTCCTCATTATGAGTAAATAAACTTTGGTGTCTTCTTTGCACTTTCGGCTTGTAGGTTCCTTTCATACCTTACGATCGGTTCGCTAATTCAACAAAATCGCCAAAGGCATGACCATCAAACCTCTTCCTAAACTGAATTAGCATTCCCTCTTGATCAATTTGTACAAACTCTCTTTCAGGAATGCTAACATGACACCTGATCTTGGCCATTTTGAATCTAGAAAGGTAATCTTCCACAGACTCCCCTAACTTCTGTTGGATTCTGGCCAGATCGCTTAAAGTCACTCCTCAGTGCGTGCAAAATGATTTGTAAATTGCACCTGCATATCTTGCCAGGAATGGATATATTTGGGTGGTATATTAGTGTACCACCAAAAAGCAGTCTCAGTAAGAGACATGGAGAGCATTCTAAGTGTTAAGAATTCATTGTCAGCTGCCTCTCTACACTGACAATTGAACTTAACTAAGTGTTCTTCAGAGGAAACTATATCATTTCCAGAAAACAGGGTGAAGTCAGGTATTTTAAACGTTCTAGGAAATGGATTTGCTCAATCAATCCACTCAGGGTAAGGTTTTTGACCTATTTTCCACTGATTTCTCCTAGAGGTATCCCCTACTAATCTTTGGTCTAGTGCCTCAACCTGTGTTGCCAATGGATCCTGATGCCTTCCTGGGTGTCCCATATTCCCATACCCCATGTTTCCTGCAGGATCATATGCAGGGTTAGGATTAGGATATTGATAGATTGATTTTGATAACCTCCCATAGGGATCTCTTGGTGGTGCATAAAAGTAGGATTGGCTGCCCCTTGTGCCATTTGTGGTGGGAATGTATGTCTATTTGTGGGCATCCCCTGATAATAAGCACCAGTTGCTTGGGCAAATGGAGCTTGGGGCTGACCATACCCTGGAATATTCCCATAATGAGGTGTGCCAGCCATAGTTGGTTGGTTAGGAGGCATATAAGCATAAGGTGTAGATGGAATACCAGCCATAATTGGTTGGTTAGGAGGCGTGTATGCATATGGTGTACAATTGTTGTTTGCAACGAAAGTACTCTGCCTCTGTCCTCCTTGTGATGGTGCAGATTGGTGTGTGTTGTCACCAACTTGTCCACCACCCATGGAAAGCGAAGGTTGATGATGTCCTGATGCCTGGTACCTACCAGGTTCCACGCCCGCTGCCATTCCATCACTTCTCCTAGGATTTCCATGATTACCCTCTCCATGGCTCAAGGGTATTGCCCTTATTTTATGCACATGGGAGGAAGTTTGTGGATCGCTTGAGATAAGTGGATCTCTAGTTTCAGGATGGGAGAAATGTACCCTTGCAGGGTAACCTATTGAAGGAACGTCTGGCGCTGTGCCACCACTTCCCCTTACTCTATTTAACGGGACCTCTTATAAGGCCTTAACTAGTTTCTCATTTAACTGATAATGTTTTTCGACTAGTGGTTCTAGGCGAGTAACTACTTCAGTAACAAGAGACTTGGACATTGTCGTGAAAGTTGCACTTATAGTATCATTGATATCAGCAAGTAGTCTATCAATTTGCCTAGAGTTAATTTCTCTATTCTCTTCACTTATTCTTTTGGAGGATATATGTGAAGACTCTGGCAGACTCATGGGCTAGAGTTCTGTAAATAGAGTCAAATTTTTGTCTCTGACTCTCTTTGGCTTCTAATAGCAAATTCTTTACTACCTCCGTGAACTTTCCATACATTTGGTGTATAAGTCAACGACCATTACTACTTGGAGATGAGTTATCCCTTTATGGGGTATCTCCAATTGACTCTTCATGATTATGATGAATTGGTTCACCATTGTTACCATGCACCCTTGTTTCCGGAGGAATTGAAGAACTAGTTTCCATGTTGTGGAAATTTGGTTCATCCTGAGCAACTTTCTTATTCTTCTTAGAACGTGTTTCCGGCATTTTGATAAAAAACAACCGTTTTTTACAGTTAATTTTCGAAAGTACGAAGAAGAAACTTCACAATTTGATTATGAATCTTCTCCTCCCACTGTGGTCGCCAAAAAACTTGTTGGTGCAAAATCAGTTCGTTGACCTTGCAAACAAGTCAATGCACATCCAATAGTTTGATACTGAATGCCTTGGGAGGCTTAGTCCCTGGGGGTTACCAGTTTTAATTAGATAAAACCTTGCTAACGTACTTTGTTGCAATTTAATTAATGATTAAACTACAACGCCTATTAAATTCAGGCGAAACGCAATAAATAGAGCAAACAATAATTAATTTTTTATTTAATTGAAGCATAACATTCCCATACATGCCACAAACTTTAAGAAAGATTTTACAACACATAAAAGGATAAGCCAGGCTGGACAACTAAAGGGAAGACACGAAGGCTGTTACCTCCTTGGTTCCTTGCTTCAATGGGAGAGTTAGAGATCTTGGCGCTAGAACATGTTCTACGTCTAAAGAACTAAACTATAACCCCAGAAGGGGGTTGGCTAGGCTAAGGCTAGGCTATGCTAAGAAAAGAAGAAATGCAGTTTGATTGTGTTGTTCGTTGTCTTTTGCTTGATGATGGTTTCTCTATTTATAGAGAAACGTAATATGTAACTTCCATACGTGCTAAGGAGGGAAAATGTTTGAATCATATTTGATTCAAATCTCTTTCTGGCGCTGAATAACTGTAACCCTTTTTGTGCACGTTCCTCTTCATGTTGAACCGTTTCATGATTGTTCTCTAACTGCTTGTCCTTTTACTGCTCTTGACTTTCATCTCCTGATGGTCTTGAAGTTCTTCTTTCATTGACTTTGACTTTCGTTGACTTCGCTTAATGGACTTTACATTCATGTTGGGCCTTTATATTAAAGCAAAATTGAACCTTTTGAGGTCCAATTTAACGTACCATAATAAATGTTATCAGACATCTAAAAATGGTGGTAACAATTCCTTATGAGAAAACCTTTTTATTTAAAAAAAAAGGTCAAAATGAAAATTGGAAACATAGTAGAGATTGAAAGAGAAAGGTAAGAAGGGTATGTTATCATAATCTAATTTTTGCTTAACTTATCTTATATTTTTTTTCTAAATATCTTTTGAACTTTTCTTAATTGCTCTTCAACTTTTTTATTTTTTTTTCTGAACTTTTCTTATTTTTCTTCAACTTTTATTAAATTTTTCATTAACTTCTCTTATTGAACATTTGTGTTTTTTGAACTAGTCTTATTTTTTTCTAAACATTTCTGAACTTTTTATTCAATAAGCAAAAAAAAAAAAAAAAAAATAGACGAATAGAATAGGCATAGGAAAAGATATTATTAGACGGGATTATGGTAAAGAATCGGATCTACGTCACTATTTTGCCCCTAAAGAGCAAAATCAGTCACGGTACAGCATAACACACGTCTTGTAATGCTCTGTAATCTCTGTATCCACATGAACTTATACACATATCGTCGGGTAAATCAAGCCAACACGATTTTTGGAACAAAACATCCGAATTTCCTAGAATACTTTTGCTTCATTTCATGCAAAGAATTGATTTCAATTTTCATGAACCTGATATTACTTGAAAAACTGTCAGAAACAGCCTGTACACATGGGGAATATCAATAAATAAGAAGTATTTGGTTACAAAATGAATATACATAGTCAACTAGTCAGTAGTTAACGCATTTGGTACAAAGTTTTGCAGGGTTGTTTCGAATGCATGCAATCTTCGAGTGCAATAGATGAAGACACTGAATTATGGATTTATGGTATACAATCATAACTTGGATATCAAAGCTCCAGAGCTATTTGCATGAGCTGATCTACATCATTTAAGTACTTGGTTGAGTTGTACTCTTCTGCATCAAAAAGCTCCACCGAGTATGTTCTTTTGAGAGAAGGTTTTTGAGTTAGCTTGGCGAATTCAGAACATTTCGTCTCACCATTTAGGATTTGCACAACCTGCAACACAATTAATTCTATCAAAATATCCTATTTTATTCTCTACTAAACAGAATAATGAGGGTTCTCAGCATTTTCTGTAGCGGATGTAACTTTTCTTATGTCTAGCCTGCTGATTTTACATGAAACTAGATTCAATAAAAAAACATAACCCATGCAATTGCAAAGTGATTTGATAAATATTTTTTAGCTGAAGACATGCCTTACTCATTTGAGGCCGTTCGATTGAGGACTGCTGTATGCACATGTTGGCAGTCATGGCCAATAGTTTTAGTTGATCCTTGTCATATCCGTCACCAAGATATGGGTCAATAAGTTCCTTTAACTTGTTCTTGTCAAGAAATGGTTTGGCCTGCCATGAAGAAATTGAAAATCCTTGACTTGATATGGAAAAAATGTCTAAAGGACTAAATTAGGGTAGAGGAATTTATATATGGATGGAAAATCATATTGTTCAATCATGTTGTCTATATATAGAATCGGTGAAGCTCCTACCCACATAACAAGGCTTTTCTGAGTATTATCGAGTGCCAGGCGACCGGTTATAAGTTCCAGCAGGAGAACCCCATAAGCATAGACATCTGTTTTTTTCATCGACTATGCCGTGCATGAAGAACTCTGGAGGAAGGTAGCTACAATAGTCATCAAATATAAAGTCAATTATTATTAAATGGTGAGCTCATGGAAACAAAGCTAAGTTCCATGTATTCAATCTACAAACCCGAATGTCCCTTCAAACTTGGAAACAGTGTGGTGAGTCCATTGATCTGGAAGCCACTTTGCTAATCCAAAATCAGAGATCTGCATTGAAGCATCATTAGGAGTGAAAATATTTCCACATGGGTAATAGGATCTATTTATATTTCATTTTAAGATACTACTTTTGCAAAGCCAAAAACGAGGCAGTCTATACAAACAACCAAAGGTGCCTAAAAAAATATTTTATCCATTTGCTCAAAGGATACCTGTGCTTCAAAATCCTCTGTAAGCAATATATTGGCAGACTTAATGTCCCTATGGATTATTCTCCGTTGACAACCTTCATGAAGATACTGTAGACCTTGAGCTGAACCCAAAGCAATCTTATATCTGATATCCCATCGAAGATTCTCCCTCGACCCTAAAAACCATATAGAAAAAAAGTCTCATTGATCCCGTATAATAAGCAACTTGGTGGAAAATATGTTAGAAACAAGCGTCTTGATCATACGCACCCCGAAGTATAGATTCCAAGCTTCCGTTAGGAGACAAATCAAGAATGAGGTGCATTCCCCCATCCACACCATAACCAACAACTTTAGCAATGTTGGGGTGATTGACATGCACTATTATCCCGAGCTCAGATAGGAAGTCAGCTGCTAGCTCTTCAGGATTACCCTTGGACAGACGTTTTACAGCTATGAGATGTCCATTTGGAAGAACACCCTTATAAACATCAGCATAACCTCCTTCTCCAATTTTATTTTCTACACAATCAACAGGAAAGGTAGAAAGTAAACAACAATAGCAAGACACGAAGCACATTAACTTGGTGAACCAAATAGCAACCCCAAGCAGTTAACACTCTTTCACTTCTGAAAGCATTGTTCTTAACAACTTGAGAAAGCTTAGACTAATGCCAAGTTCGCTAATTTCAGATCATAAATAGATTTGCAGAAAAGTTGCTATTATCCTTTTTCTCTAAAAATTTAGCTTAGCGATCAGTTTTTAATGTAATCTTACGGAACATGTGAGCATTACTATATTAATATTTAGTATTGAGCAAAAAACAGCAAAAAAAAGACATAGTCAATAATCAAAATTACCATTGTTAAAAGTGTTTGTTGCCTCATGAAGCTCTTCGAGAGAGAAATTTTTCCAAGAAGGCTTAAAGAAGCACATTCCACTTTGTAATGAAGGTATGACTGGAATCATGCTATGCCTTGCACTTCTACTTTTTCTTCTAGTAAGCTTTGGCAAAACCAATGGATGAAAAGTTTGAAAACGTTTCGGTCCCTTTTTCAACATATGGATGAAGCCGCGCCAGTGTCCAGAAGAGTGATGTTCTGAGTCTGAGGTACTGACTGTATCAGACTCAGAACATTCCTCGGACTCTTCTCTGAGTGAGTTCTCATCTGCTGGCGCTTCTGTCATCTCAAGTGCCTCTGCCTCTAAAGCTGTAAAGTCTTAATGTGAAAGTGCTTCTGTCAGAATGAGTGCTCAGCACATTGCACCTAAAACTGGCTTGTATCAAAAACATGAGGAAACTACATTTATCTTACCATGATTAGAAAATGGATCAGAGAATCCAGATATTCTTCTGGCCCTATGAAAGCCATTGCTCTCCGCATTTTCTGAAGTGTCACAAGCATTGTTGTTGTTGTTGCTGCTACCACATTAACGGAACTATGAGTTACTACCAACCCCTCATGGCACAGAATGAAAATTTTCAAATTCATCTCGTACCAAATTTGTAAATCAAGTTGCATTTTTGTACAATAGTGGTTTTTTTTTTTTCGACAAACAACAAAGATAAATAAGTTAACAAATGAAAAAAGGTAGTTATTTAAAAAGTGTGATATAATAAAGATGCTTAAAACCAAATTTTTGTAAAATATAACACTTGCAAATAAGGCACATCCTTTACTTGCATTATTGAAACATGATGGGCAACATCTGACGTTCCTCGAGGAATATTACCATTTAAATCTCAATCCATTTCCAGGTTCCCCCACTTTTTCTTTCATAGGACCATTCAAATCCATTTTGCCCATTGCATTGTCAAAGTTTTTGTTATCTAAATCACCAAAATGTATTGGAAAAAAAAACATAATAAAAACATGTAAGCTTATTAAAATCATTCATATAAATACTTTGAAAAAATTGCTACCTCCTGAAGAAAGCGAGGACAGATAATCCAGTTGAGAATAATTTATCTTTGGCAGCTATGGAAGGTGGTACATGTTGATCTGAGCTTGAAATTGTCATCGATTACGTTTGCGTCGTCCATTAACAATCAACCACAAAACTTCATAGTGTCACCCATATGATCAAATCACATCTGGAGAATGTGATTTGATAACGATGTAATGGGTGTCACAAGTTCACTAAATATATTAAAAAAAATTTGCAACTCTCTTTATATTCAAACCAAGATGATCATCTACAAATAACCAAAAGATTGTAAAAAAAAAATTTAATCATCTAAATTTTGCAATATTGCAAAATGAACTAAAATGAAGGAAAACCCCAAAAAGAAACAAAAAAAGAGAATAGTATAACAAATAGTACAAGAGAAACAAGAATAATTACCGATGTGGTAGAGGGACATGCGCCATCAAATCCAAAAAGAGGACTTCTTTACCAAAGATAACAGAGGGAAAGATGGATAACCCTGTTTTCTTAGAATTTTCAACTTTATGTCCGAAATTTTGTGCCTAAATATCGCCTCCTTATTTGTGAAAAGAAAAGGATTTATTCGTATGTTGCTTATTATATTTTTGTTATTAGAGTTTGCACGATATTTTTACTCTTTTACGATAGAAATATAATTTTAAATATAGGAACATGTATGGCTGTATTACTAGTATATTACTAACAGACTTGTCATCATAGATATAGAACCAGATATTGGATGTTGGTAGATTATATTCCTTTTATTATTATTATTATTATTATTATTATTGGAAGCTGATATTTGAGATAAATAAATCAACGATAATCTGATTTGTTAAAAAGAACATTGACGGCACGAAATGATGGTAGCTAGGCCTGCACACATATGGAGCTCCACCAGGGGGACCTCTACAGAGAGGGAAGATGTACTAACAAGTTTCGTTTCGATCGAACCTCCCAAATTGTAGGGTTAGACACAAAATCGTGTCTTCCTTATAGTAGCAAATTATAAATTGTACGGACGTCCTAATTTGGCCCCGGTCCAATAGATGAAAGATTGAACGAACTAAGTCCAAAGCATTTCGAAAATATAAAGTCTATCCAAGCCCAATTTTAAAGGTCCAAGTTAATTATTCCTCATAATTAATTGTATTTTTAATATTTTAACGTTAATCATTCCTGATAATTAATTATTAAAGAATATTTTAACAATTAAATTTTTATTCCAAAAGATAGCTGATTTCGGATTTTAAAGGATAAGATTTCATCCAGAATCAAAAGAATCTTAAAACGAGCAAACAATCGGATTCTCAAATACTTCTGATGTCGAGGTATTCATTATCTAATTCAAATTTGTATTGCTATTCCATAATTTTCTTCATTTATTTGCTAAAAAGAACGTCATAATATTAGGTTGTGGTATCGCCTCTGGAGACATGTTGGAATTGGCACAATTGCAAAGTCATGTTAGATCAAAGAGACATGTGATTCAGAGTTCAGTTACACGCAGAATTATAGATGGTATTAACTTATTAGTTATTTATCGATTATAGATGTTTATAATTATGTGTATCTCTTATCAAATCTAACACATATTCTTTAATATGACTTTCACACAGATGAAAATACTAAATCAACTAATTGTGGCCAATCAAATACTACCATTCAAGATGAGTGCGTTACACAAGCTAGTAGTGATAACGACATCGATGATATGGAGATCGTTACAGATTGGCATATCATGCATTCTAAATATTGCAACTAATGTCAAATTTTAAAATCATTAATATTATCACAAATTACATAAATTCTAAAATTTAAATCGCAAATTTAGTAATTCATTTGTTTTGCATAGAGAACTACTTAGATATAGGAGACCCTACATATGTTTGTGAGTTTTGTAGGGCGCAAATGTTGTTTAACGAGAGAGTCAACAAAAGAAACAAAACAAGCAAGCCAAAGTTTTTGTTATGTTGCATGCAAGAGAAGGTTCAACTACCGTTACTTAAACGCGCACCTCAACTTATTTATGACCTATTAAAGAAGAAACATAATAGAAGCAACCACTTTCTTGAAAACATAAGAGGATACAATATGATGTATTCATTTCAAAATTGGAGGAAGAATTATTGCACCTACGTACAAGTCATGGTCGAGGTCCATACAATTTCAAAATTGGTGGTCAAAATCATCACTTAATAGGTAGTTTGTTGCCTGCTGATGGTGCACAGCCAAAATTTTGACAGCTTTACATATACGATATTGAGGATGCAATCAGGAACAAAAAAACTGCTGCAAGATACAACATAACTAATTGTGTTACCTATCATTTAGTGGTTAAGTGTTTAAAATATATATTTTATTTTTAATGTTTACTTACTTTTTTTTTATATGTCTTACCAGTACCTCAGACCCAGATGAGTTTGAAGATCGCTTAGTCGCACAGTTACAAGATATGATAGATCAAAATAACCCTTTAGCAAAAACTTTTAGAATGGCTAGGGATAGGTTTGCATCAAACACATGTGAGAATTTGAAATTAAGGCTTATTTGAAGACGAGAGTATGATGGAAGAACTTATAATTTGCTAACGACATCAAAAGTATGATGGAAGAACATATATTGATAGTGCCGATAAAAGAGGTATAATAATATAAACAAGGAGTGTAAAGTTAAGGAAAATATTCGAGCTCCATCCCTCTTACCTCCCAATGAAATATCCACTATTATTTCCATATGGAGAAGATGGATTTAGAACGGATATTATGCATTCATATAAGACTCCAACAAATAGTTCAACGAGGAAAAAAGATAAACTTACAATGCGTAAGTTATTTGCATATAGAATACAAGATCGAGCTTTGGAAGCTGAAACCATACTCTTATATCGAATATTGTTACATCAACTCTTAGTTGATGATTACACAATAATTGAAGCTGAAAGGGTGTGTTTTCTTAGAAATAACCAACAGAGTCTGAGAGCTGCGAATGTGAAGAATTTAAGAGGGGCTATAGAAAGAGGAAAAACAGAAGGATCTTCTATTAGAAGTCGTATAGTATTACCAGCTTCATTCACTAGAGGACATAGTTACACGAGTGAAAACTATCAGGATGCAATGGCTATTTATAGATTGTATGGGTATCCAAATTTATTCATAACATTTACATGTAATACTAGGTGGCCAAAGATCACTAGATTTGTAAAGAAAAGAGGACTCAGGCTAGAGGATAGGACAGACATCATCTGTGAAGTTTTATGATGAAACTCGACCAATTGGTCAAAGATTTGAAAAACCACAAGATAATTGGCAGGGTTAGGGCCGGTATGTAACACATTGTCCTGAATGCTATTATTATCATTATAGTTTTCATTTTCTTTTGTATTGCTAAACTTATTTATTGTCTATAATATGATTATCAAACCTACTTTGTTGGTATTTGCATTTTCAGTGGTATATTCAGTAGAATTCCAAAAAGTGTGGTTTGTCGCATGCTCATATTTCGATGTTCTTACATCAATAAGACAAATATCCTGTAGCTTCAGATATTGATAAGATCATTTGTGCTGAGTTTCCTGATCAACGTGAAGATCTAGAACTATATCAAGCCGTCACTCAGCTCATGATGCAAGGTCCACGTGGTGCATCAAACACAGATGCACCATGTATGAGTGACAAAAAATGCAGTAAGCATTTTCCCAGGAGATTTATTGATGCCACTAAAGTGGATGATGAAGGATATCCTGTGCACAGGCGAAGAGATACTGGATCTACATTTGAGAAGAGTAGAGTTTATCTTGATAATATGTATGTTGTTCCATATAATCCCCAATAGCTTCGTAAATATTGAGCACATATCAATGTTGAATGGTGTAACCAATCCCGGATTAATTAAATATCTATTCAAATATATAAACAAGGGGTACGTATAATATAGTTACTGCTGCGGCTTATCATGAAAGCAAAGAAATAGATGAGATAAAGATGTACTATGATTGCCGATACATATTAGCATGTGAAGCAATTTGGAGGATTTTTGGATTCAATATCCATTATCGCACTCCTGCAGTGGAAAGACTAAGTTTCCATCTACCAAGAGAGAAAAGTGTTTTGTTTAATGACCATGCTCATGTAGAATTTATACTAGAGAGACCTCATATCGACAATACAAAATTCCTATTGTGAATGGAATGTAATGAAAAATATGCACAAGCAAGAGAGCTTAGTTATGTGGAGTTCCTTACAAAATTTGTATGGAAGCAAGATTAGAGAGAGTGGACACCAAGAAGTAAAGGTTTCGCAATAGGATGAATCAACAACATCACACCATGATTTGGCGAGAAGTTCTATCTTAAAACTTTGCTCAATTTTGGTAAAGAGGGCGACATGCTATGAAGATGTTAGAACAGTTGATGGTGTAGTGTATCCTACATTCAAAGAAGTTTGCTACGCAAGGGCGTTACTCGACGATGACGGGGAATATGTTGACGCAATAACAGAAGCAAGTTTAAGAGAATCAGGGCACTACCTAAGACATTTGTTCTCCATGTTACTGTTATCTAGGAGTTTGTCGAAGCCGGAGGAAAAATTTGGCAGAAGACTTGGCGGTTCCTATATGATGACGTTTTGTACAAGCAGTATGCTATTAAATAAACAAAGGTAAACAACTATGAGAATTTAAATAATAAGATATTTTTAAACAATGTTATACTAAATATAAGAGTATTGTCTTCTTTCAATTTATGTTTTCACATATTTGCAGCTAACTGACGATCAAATTGAAGCTTTTGCATTGGGCTGACATTGAGACCATGCTCCAAAGTAATGGTAGCATCTTAAGTATATTTAGTGACATGCCTTTTCCAGATGAGTTAATCGTGTTTGAAGGACAAAACAAGTTTATAGCAGATGAGCATTCGTACGACATAGAGAAAATGACCTTGGAACACGATACTTTGTATACATGTTCAACTGATGAGCAGTTGAGGATTTATCGAGAAGTCATGGATGTTGTGTCGAGTTAAGAAGGAGGCGTCTTTTTCATTTACAGCTATGGAGGGACGGGTAAAACACATGTTTGGAAGGCATTATGTGCTGAAAAAGAGAGATGGGCGAAATCGTATTATCGATAGCTTCGAGTGGAATTGCTTCTCTCCTCCTTCCACGAGGAAGAATAGCTCATTCGAGATTTCGTATCCCTTTAAATGTAACTGAGAATTCAACATGCACTGGCAATTTGGCTGCTCCCCTTATTTAGATAAAACTTATCATTTGGATTAAGCACCCATGATGCATAAGTTTTGTTTTGAAGCACTTGATCGAAGTTTGAAGAACATCATGAAGTCGGTTGAAGTGTTAAGTTGCATCGACCTTTTGGCGGCAAAGTCGGTTAAAGTGGTGATCTAGGCAGATATTACCCAGTTATACCGAAGGGTACTAGGCAAGATATCGTGTTCGCGACCATTAATTCATCTTACTTGTGGGATTCATGTAAGGTCCTAAGACTTACTCGCAATATGAGACTACAAGCATGTTCTTCAAAATCTATTATTGATGAATTAAGAGAATTCTCGGAGTGGATATTAAGCGTAGGAGACTGAAAAGTTGGGGGTCCTAATGATGGTGAAGCCGTAGTTGAGGTTGCAAAAGATATCCATGTGGATTATGGGGAAGATGCAATTTCAGCAATTGTTGATAGCACATACCCAGACCTACAAGATCATATCTAGGAGGCTAAATACTTCCAAGAAAGAGCTATTTTGGCACCAACCAATGAGATATTGGAGATGGTCAATTATCATGTTTTATCTACCATTCATGAAAAAGAGAAAGTGTACTCAAGTTCGGATGCAATTAGCAAAGAAGAAGACAATCATGGAGTACATGAAATTTAGGCTCTGTTCTTTTGGACTGAATAAATGAAAATTCAGTTCAGTTCAGTTGAAAAAAATTATGTTCAGTTAAGTTAAGTTTAGTCCAGGAAAATTCAGTTCAGTTCAGTTAGTTTCCTCAGTTTTAGTTTAGTTCAGTTCAATTCAATTCAGTTCAGACAAATTAAGTTCAATTCAGAAAAATTCAGTTCAGTTCAATCCAAAATAACAGATCCTTACTCCGCTGAATTACTGAATGCAATAAGATGTTTAGGGCTCCCGAATCATAGCATACGATTAAAGGTTGGTGCGCCAGTTATGCTTCTAAGGAATATTAATCAAACATCTGGATTATGTAATGGCACGAGGTTAGTTGTCAATCATTTAGGCAATCAATTTATTAAAGCTACTGTTATTTTCGGAAGCAATGTCGTAGATAAAGTATTCATCCCAAGAATGACACTAACCCCGTCTGACTCCACCAAATTTCCTATCAGATTTTAGAGACGGTAGTTTCCTTTGATGGTTTGTTTTGCTAGGACTATAAATAAAAGTCAAGGACAATCTACGTCTCATGTAGGTCTGTATCTCCCGAGACCCGTTTCAGCCATGGTCAATTTATGTTCCGTTTCCAAAGTTACGAGCAAAAAAGGTCAGAAGATCCTTCTGTTTGATACGGAACACGGTGTGCTTATAAGTACAACAAATGTAGTTTACAAGGAATTGTTCAAAATCATACAAATTGATTTGGAAATTACATTTGTAATTATTGTTCTTCACCAATCTTACTTTATGATTTTATGATTTTATGATTGTGTGTAATACGGGATGTTAAGATCATTGATATTATGCGACTTCTAAAATATATATTAAGGAAATAAATACTCCTGTGCATTATGCACGGGTCCAAAAACTAATTTGAGATGAATAAATCAATGATAATCTGATTTGTAAAAAAGAATATTAACGGCACGAAATGATGGTAGCTGGGCCTGCACAAATATGGAGCTCCACCAGGGACCTCTACAGAGAGGGAAGATTACTAACAAGTTTTGTTTCGATCGAAGCCCCCAAATTGTAGGTTTAGACACAAAATCGTGTTTCCCCATATAGTACCCAATGATGAAACATACCGTCTCCTAGTTGGTCCGGTCCAATGGAAGAGCAGTCGAACGAGCTAAGCCCAAAAACATTTTGAAAATATAAAGACTATCCAAGCCCAATTTTAACGGCACAATTAATTATTCCTGATAATTAATTGTAATTTTTAATATTTTAATGTTAATTATTCCTGATAATTAATTTTTAAAGGATATTTAAAAACTTAGATTTTTATTCCTAAAGATAGCTGATTTCGAATTTTGAAGGATAAGATTTCATCCAAAGATCAAAAGAATCTAAAACGAGCAAAAAACAGGATACTAAAAAACGCCAAACCATTGCGCGAGACGCAAAGCTTGTGCGTACCGTGCTTGATCATGCACTGAGCGTGCGCTTCTTGCAGGCAGCGCACAAGCTATTCTATAACATCGCACAGTTTTATTATCTTTTTGTTTCATTTTCGGATTCCTTTGCCTATAAATAGCTGACTTATTAGAATGATTTTTCCACACACCTTCATACCCTATTCACAACACTTTTCCTTACACTTCTACACATACTCTCCTATACTGAAACACATTCAAACACTCAAACCCATATTCAAACACATCTAAATACATTAAAACACATTCATACCTTCGAATTTCATATTTCAAGCTTCAAGAATGCTCATCCTCAAGATCGTTGCATAAGACCCAAGTGAAAAAGGTATAATTCCTGAGGGTCAATTCTAATTTAATTTCTTTTGTTACTAGTAACTTACTTGTCACAATGTAGAATCTTAAAGGAATAAACGCTCTACTGTACATTCTTCGCTAAACCTTTTCTTTTTATATATCTTTTCAATATTATTCATGATTATTCATATGCATGCTGTATGTTTTAATGGTTTCATCACCTCACGTGATTATTATTGTTAATCAAAGACCTAAATAATTGTTCTTGTAACACTCTGTCCATTTACACAATAAGAGTAAAGAAAGTACAACCAACCATAGTAAAGTGGACGATAGCAAAAATACCGCCAAGACGGAAAATGTTACTCTAAGTTTCAATTAAAACATTGTTGTAAGGAAAATACCACAATAACATACTAACAACCTAAAAATGAGTTCATCCTTCCATAGCAAAACAACTAAAAATCCCAAAGTACAAACATAGTGATGTGTACGTGGAAGCATCATTCTTACAAGTCCTAGTTCTGTTAGGACACTATATGTAGTTCCCTACTTCTGTTAGGAAACTATGTATTTTATTTGCTTTATAACTCTTTTGTTTGTTTCATTTCCTTATCATAGTAGTTCGAATACTATTAGGAGTGTGTTTTGGTTTAGCCGTGTGTTAGCTACAAGCTAGGCGTGTGATAAAATAGTTTGTTATTATATGTTTATCTTCTCTAGTTTCCTAGTTCTAGTTGGTTTAGGATTCTATGTAATACTTATATAGATTTTCGGCCATCAATAAAAATTAGTATGTGTTTTTAAGTTTAATTCTTGGTGAATTATTGTTTTCTGGAGAGAATCCAAATCGTTTCAGGAGTGAATCCACAACCCTAGTTGTTCTTTGACTTGGATTAGTCATAGTTCATCATATCCTTGTTTCATTCGAGTTTTATTGTTGTTTATTCATCAAAGAATTCGCATCTAACAAACCATGAACCCAAACAAGTTCACTGGCAGCATTGGACATGCTCCTGTATTCAGCTTCTGTGGAAGATTTACTCACTGTAGATTGTTTCTTGGTTTTCCAAGAAACCAAATTAGATCCAAGAAAAACTGCATATGCACTAAGTGATCTGCTACTGAATTGGCAAGCACTCCAATCAGAATCACTATAGGCATGAACATCAAAATTACCATCAGCCTTGTAATATAAACCATGATCTGCAGTTCCTTTCAAGTACTTTACAACATGAAGAGCTGCTTTCAGATGAGGAACACGTGGAGAATGCATAAACTGGCTTAAATGTTGCACGGCATAAGATATATCAGGTCTAGTTAGACCAAGATATAACATTCTACCAATTAATCTTCTATAAATGTCAGGTTCTTCAAGAATATCTCCTGAATCTGTTGAAAGTTTCAGTCCAGTAGAGAGAGGAGCAGAAACAAGAGTACAATCTTCCATGTTAGTATCAATAAGTATATCATTGATATACTTCTTTTGAGACATAAAAGTACCATGAGCGGTTCCGGTGATTTGAATACCCGGGAAAATAGTTCGACTCACCTAGGTCTTTTATAGTAAAAGCTATATCAAGATCATGTTTTACCTCTTGAATCTGTGACATGGAAGTTCCTGTGACAAGCATATCATCCACATAAACCAAGATCACCAAAAATTCACCTTCTTTGGATCTTGTAAAAAGAGAATAGTCCTGTGTAGATTGATTAAAACCAATAGAATTCAGAAACTTTGTCAGTTCCTTATTCCATTGCCTTCAAGCCTGCTTTTTTAACCCATACGGTGACTTCTTTAGTCTGCAAACTTGACCTTGCTGAGCTTTAGTATACCCAGCAGGAGGTAACATGTATACCTCTTCATCAAGAAACCCATGCAAGAATGCATTGTTTACATCCAATTGACACAAATTCCAGCTCTTCATTGTGGCTAGAGCAATGACAACTCTGACTGTAGCAAGTTTTGCAACAGGAGAAAAAGTTTGAGTGAAGTCTTGTCCCTCAACTTGTTGATAACCAATAGCAACCAATCTTGCTTTATGCCTTTCAATAGAACCATCTGGTCTAAGTTTAGTTTTGTATACCCATTTGCTACCTATAGCCTTTTTATCTTCAGGTAACACAGTTAAATCCCAGGTGTCATTTGCTTCAAGAGCTTGAAGCTCTTTCTCCATAGCTTCAATCCAATTTGGATCATTCTTAGCCTGATTATAGTACTTAGGCTCAACAATATTACATGAATTAACAGCAAAGGATTGTGATGCAGAGCTAGAAGAAGGTAGATGAGCAGTTTTGTGAGGAATATAAGAAGTTATAAAATCAGTCAATTTTGTAGAAGGAATAACAGCCCTGTTACTTTGTCTAATAGCAGGTATAGTAGGAGGAGGATCATTAGGAATAGTAGGGACTGGAGAAGTTGATTCAGAAGAAAAAGAATTGATAGAAAGATCATGAGCAGAAATGTTTTCAGTAGAAGAATATAAAGGAGTGGAATTATGTTCTATAGAAGGAATAATAGAGTGAGAGTTAGTAGAATGAGATTCAGTAGGAGGTTGAGTTTGATTAAAACAATCAGATTCTGTACTGAAAGAAATAATATGAGGTTTATGAAGTGCTTTTGTGGATTTTTCTGTATGATATGGAAAAGATTGTTCAAAGAAAATGACATCTCTAGAAACAAGAGTGGAATGTGTTTCAAGATCATAAAGTTTATAGGCTTTTTGTCCATATGGATATCCTATAAAAATGCATTTTCTAGCTCTTGAATCCAGTTTATCCTTGCTGATATTCATGTTATATGCATAACATAAACAGCCAAAACACCTTAAATCATCATAGGTAGGAACTTTACCAAACATAACCTCAAAAGGAGTTTTCCATGCTAAGACTTTTGTAGGCAACTTATTAACTAAGTGTGTAGCAGTTAAAACACACTCACCCCAAAACTTCTTAGGTAGGTTAGCTTGAAACCTTAATGCCCTAGAAATCTCAAGAAGATGTCTATGTTTCCTCTCAACCCTACCATTTTGTTGAGGAACATAAGGGACACTTCTTTGCATCAATATACCTTTTGCCAAAAAGAAATTCACACATTGTTCTTTGACAATTTCTGTCCCATTGTCTGACCTTACAGTCTTAATGGATTTTCCAAACTGATTTTCAACCATTTTCATGAAATCAACAATAGTTTTGTAAACTTGTAATTTGTTATGTAACAAATATGTCCAAGTTACTCTACTATGATCATCAACCAATGTTAAGAAATAACTTGCCCCATTTAAGGCATGAATTCTGTAAGGCCCCCATAGGTCAATATGCAGTAAATCAAAACAACTTTCAGCTCTGCTAGTACTGATAGGAAAGGGCAATTTATGATGTTTAGAATGAATACAAACACTACAATTGTATTCTTTCAACCCTTGACAATTACAACCGAAACATGCTTGCATCTTTGACAATGAAAGATGGCCTAGTCTAGCATGTAACAATTCCAAATTATTTACATCCTTATTTTGTCTACCAACAGCCGTTTTATTTGGTAAAATATGGCTAACAGGATCAACAGATAAAGCTACTGTATGACAAAGCGTATGACATACCGTAAGTCGTTGTATGTGAACCATAAGCATGACTGAAGAAGTAGTATAAGCCATGTTGTTTCTTTCCAAAGAGCAACAATTTGTCGACTAGAAAGGTCCCGAAAATGACAAGCATCCTTTGTAAATTGCACTAAGATACCCAGATTTTTCCACTAGCTTCCCAAACGGACGGAAGATTGTGTTTAAAACCTTCCACTAGTAATACATCATGTATTACTATGTGTTCATTCAACATAACACTCCCTGTCATCTTCACACACTTGAAATTGCCATCAGGCAGCCCCACTCTTATTTGTTTATTGAGAATTTTCTTATTAATTAACAAATTCTCATCAAATACCATGTGATCACAAGCACCAGAATCAACAATCCAAGCAATCTTAGGCATGAATACACGACATGAAGATGCAATAATAGTACCTGCAAAACTTGCAAAGGAAGCACTGGTCTTGTGTATGTTGTTTAGCTTGCATCACTTTCATAAATTCTTGACATAAAGAATTCAACATTTCGAGATTAAATTGAGATGATCCGAAGCACCACCAAAGCATCAACATGTATGTTATCATCAATATCCAAGTGGAGAATCTTGTTCATGTTCTATGTGAACATTAGCAAAGAAACTTCTTCCCATTACCGGAAGATTTAGTAGACTTCACAAGACATTGTACCACTCAGGATAGCCAATTATTTGAAAACATTGATCCTTAGTGTGACCTTTCCCTTTACAGTGATCACACTTTTTGTCCTGTTTCTCCTTCTTCCAATCACGTTTTCCTTGAAATTTCTGAACAAATCTTTGAGCAGCCATAGCACTACTCTCACCAACCTCCAAAACACCAGAAATTTCCTTCTGTTTTTCTATTTTCTGAGCTATTGAAAAAGCTCTATTCAAGGTAGGTAATGGTTCCATAGATAGTATATTTGTGATTGTACTATCAAAACCACTATTCAAGCCTAAAAGAAACTGCATCAGCTTATCCTCAGCATCAAGATCTGACAATTTCTTAAGAAAATAGCAAGTACATTTACTTAATGCACCACAGCTACATGTAGGAAGAGACCTTAAAGATTGAAGCTCATCCCAAAGCTTCTTAATCTTTCCATAGTATGCAACAATTGTCAGATTCTCTTGCCTTAATGCATCAATTTCTTTCTTCATCTGATAAATGAGAGGTCCATTTGACTGTCCAAATCTCTCATTTAATTCTCTCCACAAATCAGCAGAATTAGAAACATATGCAAAATCATCTGCTAAAATTGGACTCATAGAGCTAAGAATCCAGCTCATTACCATGTAATCAGCTCTAGTCCAACGCAGATAATCTTTATGTGTATTTGCAGGCATAGAAGTTAATCCATTGATAAAACCTTCCTTATTCTTAGCAATAAGAGCACGCCTAACATTTCTACTCCATCTACTAAAATTTGTACCAGTAAATGGAACAGACACCAAAGAAGCAGTAGGATTGTCTGAATTTGCAATGAAAAGAGGATCAAAATTACCTCCGTTGTCTGTATTCTGTGAATTTTCATTGTTAATTCGAGAATTAACATCAGATTCTGCCATTTTATTAATCTCAATCAAAAACTTCAGAAATCTTCAACCTCAAGAACAATATTCAGAAGACTTGAAGATACCTCCAAATATAAAAAGATTCAAACAACCTCAAAATCGATCTTCATAATTCTTCAAGAAATCTTCAGGAAATGTTGATTCAATCAACAAAAACTCACTAGAAACTACGAATTTTAGTTTCAGTTTATCAATCAAAATCTGATCAAGAAATCGCGAACAATTTCGATCAAGAAAAAGAAAAGAAAAAAAAAATCAAGCAGAAATTTCAATCAAATAAAGATGTTTTGATTGAATTCTAAGCTGAATGATCACCAAACCTCAATCTCAGGAAGAGATTCGGCTCTGATACCATATAGAAAGAAGTAAATTTACAGCAAGAAAGTGAGTTTTATTGATAGAGAGAACAGAGAAATATTACAGCTGAATCTGTTATATGAACTCTTATCCACTCACTAGCAACTATAAGCATTGTATTTATATGCAACAGTAACCTAACACAATATATAACTAGATATAATTTATAAAAACACATTAAAGTTTGTATCTTTTACATCAAGAAACCTAAAGAAACCTCAAAATACATTAAAGACAATTCAAGAAAAGCTAAACTACAATCCTAAAGAGCCTAAATTTGTAAATCTTTAACCATGATCCACATCAAGTGGTGTGGCTGCTATTTCTTCCACCATAAGCTGTCGTTTGCTGTTCGATTTTTACACCATGCCTGATGATCTCTAACCATGGCAGTTGGCCATGCAAACTTCCAACGACGAAGCTGCCCTTCGCCACCAACAACTTGCCTCACAAGTTGGCGCCTTAGCCGACATGCTGAAACAATTGAAACGTGATGAAGACTTTGCAACACCACCACCACCACCCCATCATCAACCTAGGCGTAAGACATTAAGTTAGTAGATTTCCCTTCGTTTGATGGTGATCTGGACCCGGAATCATAGCTTGACTGGGAATGTCGAGTCGAGCGTTTCATTGATCACAAGCGCTTAAGTGATGGCTCTCGGTTTTCTTATCCTATCCTTAAACTTTCCAAGTATGCCTCTTTATGGTTTGATTCCATGAAGCTACACCGTGAAAGGGAAGGGAAACTGGCCATTGATTCATGGTATTCTCTTAAGGCCAAGATGCGTAAGCGTTGTGCCCCGCACATACAAGCAAGAACTTTATGTAAAGCTCAATTCTTTGCAGCAATCCTTCTTGAGTGTTGAACAAACATAACCTCCAAAAATCTCATGTGGCAAAACAACCACCAAAAAAATCATTTACTTCACACCTATAAGACTAAAAGTCTTTCTAAAGTCCTCGTAGATATCATCTACTATAACAAAAACAATAAGCTTAGTGAAACTCCCAAAGCGCACTACCCGTGCCCAAAATGTAACAAGTCTAGCTTTCGAGACCATATGCTTTTATAAGAAAAACAACAATTATCCGCAATCAGTAGGGAGTAACTAGCAGTTCTCCCAGAACAACTAGTTTCAAGACAACATTAGAAATAAGCTTTAACCATTATGAAAACATCATAACATACTTCACTAAACATTTAATCACAAGAAACTATACAATACTAACTCACATTAAAACAGCGTCTCTAAGCAAAAATTTTATCAATAACAAAGAATAAACACCATCATACTCACATATTCATAAAGTAAAACATAAGAAAGTTTATGAGAAAAAGAACAAAACGCCAGTGGATCGCAACCCAATTCCTAAGGTTTGTCAGATCGTAACATCCAGACAGCCTATGCGCTTACGTTCCCTACCGCCTGTGTCTAAGAATGGCCAAACTCACCATGCCGGATAGTACCCAACTCAGTACTTTCTGACCTCTCGGACGACAACAATTAACCCAGGTTTAACCCCTAGATCGCAACCCAGGTGGTTGTTAGGTTCTTCACTGGAGACTACATCTATCCCACCAGATGTCTTACATCTCAAAATAGAAAACAAATGCAATAACAAGTTCAAATTAAATCCATTCCCCATCAAAATCAATAGGGATCCCCAATGGCCTTACACCCAAATTCATCAGAAAAACTAGGATCGCAACCCCAAATAATTCAAGTTCCAAAATCATAACATTTCCATAATCCTCATTAAAACATCATCACAATAACCAAAAGTTCTCATAACAAAAATCTTACTCATAACTCATACTAAAACATGAATCAACGTATTCACAATAATACTAACATTTCATAACATAAACATAATCCTCTAACATCTCCAATTCATGTTCAAAAGATAAATAACATCCCAAACTTAACAACTTTCAAGCAAAAGTAATCTACAACAATCTGCCCAAATATATTGACATAAAAGATAATCGAAACATGACAAAAATATGCAAAACACTAGCAGTAACTGTTCTGACCTACAGGTCTGCCATGACCTAGTGTGCGCTCGGCGCAACTCTTGTGCGTCTAGCGCACATACATTGTGTCAGACGCAACTCTGTGCGTCTGACGTGTCTGGACGAATACTTCTAGTTTGTCCGAAACTCCATAAAACCCAAATATTTCATAAATCGAAAGCTAAACATGATTACAACTATAATCCAGGAACATCAATATATGAATTCCAATACTTCACATCAATTATCATCATATCTATTCATAAGAAATTACATAAACATAGTTTACATGTTGAACAATCATAGGAGAAATATAATATCACAAGTATCAACATCCTTCAACATAACCAATCATAGGAAACTAATAACAACACCTCTAATAGCATGATTAGCATGATTAACATTTCATCTAAACCAACAACAAGAACCATAACTAAAACTATTTATCCACCACATAAAAACCACACAGCACGCACATATTACACGATATTTTCATCAAATTTCTAAATTTAAATATGTAACAAATAAGCCAAAACATAATCCAAATAATTAAACCTTTTTCCTAAACTATCGCGATTTATGGTGTTCTAAGATAACTACTAGTTACCTGGAACGTCGAGAGAAGTGTAGAACTAATGAAACTAGGCGTGTTCTTCTTGTGCAAAGTGTTCGTCCTCCAATATTAATTTGTTTCCTAAAGCATCAAAACTTCAATTAGTAGAAGGTTTAGGAAGGTAGAAATATCAAAGATTATGTATAACAAGTTTGTAGTTGATGAAAGAGATAATTTCTCCTCAGAGATAATTCCAATGAAGGAATAGGGTGCTGGAATGTTCTGATATAAAATCAGATTTTTCATATGAAAAATAAAGTTCAAGGGAGGTTTAATGTGTGAACAAATGGGTGGTTACAAGGGGATCAAAGAGACACCAATGCAGCATCACAAATCTTCATCCTCTTCTCCAACAATGCTGATTTTCGGCCAGCACCTCTTGCCACACGTGATGATTAATTTCATCACCCAAGTCAGTCCAACGAAATTATAAAAGCGCTACGCGATAAACTGCATCCTAAGTAGGGCTGCGCAAAGACCAGAGTCGGACCGGAAACTGGACCGGACCGGCGCAGAATTTGGACCAGACTGGACCGAACTAGAATTTGGACCGGACAGAACCGGACCGAAGATTCCGGTCCGGTCCTCGGTCCACAAAATATCCAGATTCCGGGTTTCTGGACCGGTCCAGTCCAAACTTGAAAAATTCCTGTCCGGACCGGTGGACCAAAATTTCTGTTTTTATAGTAAAAAAACGGTTTTTTCACCAAATACGTCCGACCAATTGGAAAATTCACCATATACCATTAATGTTTCAGATATTCACCATATACCCCTGACTTTTCGAAAACGTTCACCAAATGCCATTTTCGTTACTGCCGTTAACTCATCATTTGCATTATTTACGATTTTGCCACAATTAAACCCTAACCCTAAAATCTAACCCTAATCCCTAACCCTAATCTAACCCTAACCCACCTCTTCTCCTCCACCCTAGCCCGGCCTAGCCCCCCCCCACCCACTCCCCCATCCCTTCCCCCCCCCTTCCCCTCTAACCCAGCCCAAGCCCCCCACCCCCTTCCCAACGCCATGACCCCCCACCCCCACCCGCTCTCCCTGCCACCACGGCCCCCACCCATCCCCCTCCCGTCCCCCTCGATTTCGCTATTAATCCCTTCCCCTCCCTCCACCGGCCCTTCGAAAATTTCGGCGTCTCTCTCTCGTTCTCACGCGCCTCGAAGCTTCGGATCTCACGTCTCTCCCTTCGAATTTTGAACCTCGAAGCTTCGGTTCTCGCTTCTCCCCCTTCGAATTTCGGGTCGGCGCGAAAACTCGTGCTTCTTGTGTGCTTTCCGGCGGTTGGGGACTCAATTTTCGGCGGTTAGGGACTCGGACTCGGCCGTGAAAACTCGTGCGGTTGGTCTTTGCGCCGGTGGAGGGGAGGGGGAAGGGTGGGGGCCGGTGGAGGGGGAGGAGTCTTGCATCGGTGGAGGGAAGGGGAGGGGGTGGGGGCAGTGGAGGGGAGGGGTCTTTGCGCCGGTGGAGGAGAGGGGGTGGGGTGGGGGGCTGCGGCGGTGGGGGAGGGGGGGCGGCTGCGGCGGTGGGAGAGGGGGTGGGGGTCTTGGGTTGGGTTAGACGGGAGGGGGTGGGGGGCTGGGGTGGGCTAGGGTGGAGGGGAGGAGGTAGGTTAGGGTTAGATTAGGGATTAAAGATTAAGGTTAGGGATCAGGGTTAAATTTTAGGGTTAGGGTTTAATTGTGGTAAAATTGTAAATAATGCAAACGGCGAGTTAACGGCAGTTACAAAAAGGGCATTTGGTGAATGTTTTCGAAAAGTCAGGGGTATATGGTGAATATCTGAAACATTGAGGGTATATGGTGAATTTTCCGATTTGTCGGGAGTATTTGGTGAAAAAACCGTAAAAAAAAAATTTATATGTTGAAAAAGTTTAAAAGGTAGAAAGTTAGGAAGTTTAAAACCTACTATTTATTACCTTTTGGAATATTGTTATTCAAATGATTAAACAATGTATCTAATTTATAAATATGTATAAATCAAATAAAAAAGTTATATATTTTTTAAAAAAATATAGATTCCGGACAAGCAGGTCCAAAACCAAACTGGACTGGAATTTTTCTGGTCCATACCAGACCGGAATTCCAGACTTCGGTCCACCGATCCAGCCGGTTCCTGTCCTGTCCTGGACCGGTGAATACCCCTAAATTCCTAAGCGCTAAAATAATTAACGAAACTAATATTATACTAACCATTATAACCTTAAATAAATAAACCACCATTAAAATTAAAATATATATAACTAATAATCACATAGAAATATTGCACTAACCATAAATCCCATGCATATAAATATTTTAGTAAAAAAAATATTTAATTTTTTAACAAGAAAATACTAATTTAGTATAATTAAACGCGAAAAATTTAAAAACACGGGGTGTTACAATCTCCCCTCCTTAAGAAAGTTTCATCCTCGAAACTTGCCAATAACTCCAAAATTCATGAGACAAACAATTCGGGATATTTAAGTCTCATAAACTATTCAGTCTCCCAATTGGATTCCTCGTACTTTTGACTCCTCCAAAGTACTTTAACCAAAGGGATCACCTTCTTCTTCAAAGCACGGTTCTGCTGATCCAGAATACGAACTGGTCGCTCCTCAAATGTCAAATTCGGCTCAACTGAAACCAACTCGACTGGAATCACATGTGAAGGATTGCTGCGAAAACTACGCAACTGCGATACATGAAAGACGTCATGAACCTTTAACAACTCGGGCGCCAAACCTAATCGATACGCAACTTACCCAATCCTCTCTAGAATCTCATAGGGACCCACATACTTCAGACTTAGCTTGCCCTATGACCAAATTACATCACTTTCTTCATAAAAGTCACCTTAAACAAAACCTTATCCCCAACTTCAAAGGAAAAAGACTTCTGGTGGGTCGCGGTCGCACGCGCTACCAAAGATAAAAGTTTATTTTCCTTCTTTCCAATACAAATGAATGTAAGTGGCAAGTAGGGTCGTATCCACATAGACTTGGGGACTAGCTCGTGCTTATAATAGATCAAATGGGGGTTTTGTAATTAAAGAAGTGAATTATTAAATATGAAGAACTAAAGAATGATAAAGAAGTAATGTAATCAAAAAGAGAAAATCTTGAGTTCGGTTAATGGCCACTTCGATTCATACTATAGATCATTGGTTTCTCGAATGTGTAACTTTACTCTTAATTACTTAAAGATGGAAGTTGTTTAGTCCGCTTGTCCAACAAGTAAGCTGTAGATCGAGCTTTCTTGTCTAGCAAGTAAACTAGTATCCCTTAGATGTTCTTCCTTTGAGACTTCTGCAACAAATGTTTGAATCAACCTAGTCCAAGCCTGAGCTTCACTCCCGAACCTGCAAAAAGGGACCCACCCTGGAGGTTTGGGTGGTGGTTCCCCTCCGATGCTTAAGTCAGATATCAGGAGTTGTAAGAGAAAGTAGAGATAGAGAGAGAAAGTGAGAGAGCAGTTTTACAGAGTAACTTTGCACTGTTTGCATTGAATGATCTTTCTCCTGATTTCTGGGGTATTTATAGTGATAGCAAGATGACATCTAACCTTAAAATCTGCCCTACAATAGTGGCTTCTGATTGGCTAATGAATCAGATCCTGACACGTGGCAGGCCATGATTTGGAAGGGCTTATAAACCACTCTCATGCAGCCACCTCACAGGGCTGGCCTCTGACTTCCTTTTGGGCCAGAAGAACAGCCTTTTAAACAATCTGAGCCTAGCCCAAAGGGTAGATCTTTTTCCTCTATTCATCAGGGGGGGACACGTGTACGGCTCAGATGAGCCCAAGTGTCGTCAGAGGAACCGTTGATTTTAGGCTACAACATTTGCCCCTAAAAGGGTTTTCACTGTTGGCCCATCTGACGGTTAAGGCCCTTTTACCCAAGGTAGCTTCATTAGGCCCATCTGACGGTTAAGACTTTTTAACCCAAGGTATCTTTATTTGAAATGAATGAAAGGACGCGCCTTTTTCTGGGTTTTACCGGTCATAACCGACCGTTGTACCCTTTCTTCGGTCATTCTTGACCGGCTCCACAGGTTTCTTACTCCTCTATAAATAAACTTGGTGTGAAAACATTTGATCATTTCACACCTTTAACGAATTTTTCTAGAGAGAGAAGCTCTGCAAATTTTCTAGAGAGAGAGGGAGATCGTCCAACTTCAGCATTCTTCACCGAATCGTCCAGACGTTCTTAGCAGGTATCGTTTCTTTGTTCTTTTCTTTCTTCTTTATTCTTTATTCTTTCTTAGAAAAGCAATAAAATGGAATCTTCTTCGTCAAACAATCCTAGCCGACCAAGAGCTTGTCTTGACCCTAGAACCGATACTTCTTCTTCGGCACATTCTAGAGTTGGGCCTCTTCTGGGTGAGTACATATTTTTTCATAGTTTTGGCCGAGAAAGTCGGACGACCCGGTCTTTACTGTGCGGGGGTAATCGGCGCGCGTCAAGCAAACGGCCCGTCTAAGACGAAGAGTAATAATCCCGTCAAGCGTTCGAGATATGGAAGAGTCTCTGACCGGCGGCACCGAGGCAGCAAGGGAGGCTCGGAGTCTTTGGACCTTTGGACGGACCTCCTTCCCCTGACCATTTTTTAGGAACCGAAATAAGCCCTGAGGCCACTGAGTCTGATAACGCCACTGAGTTTGAAAATGCCGAAGAATCAGACGAGGCTTCCACTACCTCGTCGGAAATTAGAAGGCGTCTAGGTCCCCTCTCTGACCCCGGCTTTATTTTGGTCAACCGCAAATGGTTGGAGAAAATCGGACCAGACCCTAACTATTTGTTGTCCCATATGCCCATGCGGGCTTCTCCTTTGTTATTCGAATAAAGACGCGACGATCCTGAGCGCTCCCGGGGAATCATTTCGCCGTCTACAACCGGCCTTGGACGCGGGATTGAGATTCCCTCTCCATGAATTCGTAGAACAAATCTTTGCAAGTACTACCACATCGGCCATAATCAGCTGGCTCCAAACGCTTGGCACAACGTCTTGACGTTCATTGCCGTCTGTGAGCTGCGCGGCCTAGCCCTTTCCATTCAAGCCTTCACTCACATCTATTATGCGGCCAAGGTACCTGGGGCCGTGGACGGGGCTTGGCTAAGCATCTGCAACCGTCCCGGCTTCATGACGACTTGGGGAAAGCCGTCGAAATTGCACGACTGGAAGCCCGACTTCATCTTCTTAAAGGCGGCCAATGATTCAGCCACTGAGAGCTATAGATTCTACAATCGGTCCGTCACGAACACGGGGCGGAAGCAGTCCTGGCTGGACCTAGAGGATAGCTTCGACGAAGAAGTGGTGGAGTACTTCAGAGTAAAGGAGTACTCCAGGCTCGGCCAACAATCTTTTAAGGGACCATCTAACTGGATACCCTTTAAAGAAATGTTTTACCAAGACGACTTCTTGGTGGCCGCAGGATTGTGGTTGGCCAATGATAAAGGTATATATTCAAAATCCCCCAAGTAAAACTCTTCGTCCATAATTCCTTAGACTAACCAATTTTTTATTTATTTATTATTTTTTTCGTTTTTTTTTCTTGTTGCAGACTCGGTCAAAACGCGTCTTAAAGCTTCTTGGACGGGAGACATAAGTATGTCTAAATTCACGGACAACTTATGGAAGGAGTATGCCAAAAGCAGCACCGAAAAGAGGGCTGAGACGCTGGTAAATTTTTTAATTTTGTTTTTTTTTTTTTGGACGAGGATCATTCTGGCTCGTCTGGAATTGCCATTCAATCTTTGGACGAGAATCACCCAAAGAAGGAAAACGTCCAAGCATGGACGTTTACCCTTGGGGCATTCGGACTCGTCCAAATGATCGTATCTTTCTCTGGACGAGGATAGCTCGAAGAAGGAAAGCGTCCATGCTTGGACGGCCATCTTCTTGGAGCCATACTCGTCTGAGAATTTTCTCTCTACTTCTCAATTTTTTTTTTTTTTTTTTTTTTTTGTCTTTGGACGAGTACCATTTGGACTCGTCCAAGTTATAGTACTTTACTCTTGACGAGGATAGCCCGAAGAAGGAAAACGTCCATGCTTGGATGGCCACCTTCTTGGGGCCATTCTCGTCTCAGAAATTTCAAGTTCTGAAGCTAGGCGAAGAGTTAATCTCCTTTCCTTGGACGAGTCATGTTAGTCCGTCCAATTTTGGGACGGCTTCCTTCTTTGCCCTGACCTCGTCTGCATCCGAAGTTTTTCTCAGACGGGATTCCCTTAGGATATGAGGCGTTTAGTGTTTGACGCCTTCCTTCTTTGGGTAATTCTCGTCTGAAACTTTACAATTTTGATTTGGGTTTTGATCTGTGGACGTCCGTCATCTTAACTTGATCATTTTTTGCAGAAAAATGCTCCTACTAACAAGCTCCCACCCGGGAAGTCATCCTCTTCTAAGAAGAGGCCAACGACGGCCACGGACTAGCCTTCCGCGAAAAAACCTAAGGGCTTTATGAGAAAAAGGCCAGAGAAGACGACTTCCGCTGGAGGAGGTGGGGAGAAGAACATGTCGCCACCCAAGGACAAGGCCCTGAAAAATGAGCCTTCAGCTGCTGCCCCTGCTGAGAGGGAAGAGATGGCGGATCCTGTTGGTCATCTGGACGTTATACCGGCAGATTCGGCCGAGGTTAGGCCAGAGTCGTCCTTGGCTTTGGTTATTCCGGAGCCTGAGACGACGGCTGAGAACTACCCGGGCTTCAGCGGCTTGGTGGCCAAGCTGGTGCCTCAGATGCCGTTAGCTGTTAGGACGACATCTATTTCGTCTGGTGAGTCGTATTATCCGAATATTGTTAGGACGGTGCGGGTAGGTGGACGGTCTATGAGTCCGTCCAATAGACAAGCCATCGTCTATCCCATCAAGATCACTAACTCTCCCCCTCTTTCAGATAAGGGCAAAGGCCCAGCCATACCCTCAGCTCTTCCTACCGTAGACTGTGACAAAGAGTCTTCCCCTGCTTTCGCCAAAATGTCAAAGGCTGAAAAAGATCGGCTTAAGCAGGAGCTCTTAAAGTGCTACCCTGAATCCTATATCAAAGGATTAAGGGGAGCATCGGTCGGGCATATGGGCTACATGTCTCAACTTGCTGCTGAGGTATAGCTTACTGCCGCCTTTGTTTTATACTTGATACAATTCTTCTTTTTTGTAACGCGTCTAATGACTTGTTTTGTTTTCATTGATCCAGCTTTTTGCTCGCAGCATGCTGACTGAAGAGTGGGCGAGGGAGCTTAGAAAGGAAAATAAGCAACTCGTCCACCGTGCTACAACGGTAGGTGACAAAGCCATCCATGACATCGAGATGGCTAACACCCTTCATCGTCCATCGCTGGAGGCCTTGGAGAAGAGATCGGCAATGGAGTCTAAGAACAAGAAGCATCTTGTTAAAATCAACCAGCTATATACTGAGCAGGATCGTCTGAAGATGATCATAGACGCTCTCTCTGCTGAGTTGAAAGGTGAAAGGGATGTTGCTCTTCTGGCTACCGTTAAACTAAGGAGGGAGAATATTCTCCTAAGGGCGAAAACGGCCCGTCTGGAAAGGGAGGCGGCCAAGGCCTTCGACGATGCCAAGGAAGGGTTGAAGCAAGTTGTCGAAAAGGCTAAGGACTGGGCCATCAAGGCGTTCGAGATGCTTGCTGAAGCTGATGAGGTCCCCAGCTTTGTACGTCGTCTGGAATATCAACAGAGTGTCCATCGGGCTATGGTGTGTGCTGAGGAACCTCCGGAGTTTTTAAAGTCTGACGACGAAGCTGCAGCCGAGGATGAGAAGCCTGAAGACGACCAAGAAACTCGCGCTGAAGATGAAGCCTAGTTTTAGGTTTATTTTTCTAAGTTTCTTGGCTTGTCTGCCGTTGTAGTCTCAGCCCTTCAGTAGTCTTAAGTTGTAAACCTTTGCTATTGATATATATGAAGAACTTTTTGTCAATTGCTTGTCTCTTAATTTTGTAAATTCCAAATTGACTAAGTGTAATATTAACTTCGTCATGATCGTTGGACGTCCAGCACAAATGTTTAATGAAAGAGCAGCATGCTTGCCTTTAGACGATCCTAAATCTTTAAAGATTGTCTCCAAGCACAAGAATTGACTCGTCCTGAACTATTTGACGATCTGCCTTATCTAAATAACACAAACTTGTCCAACCTGTACCTTGCCCTTGGACGATCGAGAATCTGTGCAAAATGCTACCAAGTACAAGAATAGGCTCGCCCTGATTCTGTGCAAAATGCTACCAAGTACAGGACGATTTACCTAATTCTTGTCCCTGGACGATCAAGAACTTTTCTTAAATGTAGCAAGTACCAAAAGAGACTCGTCTGGGACGGTTTGCTTAATTAGACGAGTCTTGCCCAAAGAGGGAGAGCGGCCAGTACCTGTTTGTTTTGTGGACGAGCCACTTTCTAGCCGTTTTACTTGAGCTACTAACACTCGTCCTGCAGTATCAAACCATCACAAGGGCATCTATGGCCAAGGTCCTCCTGGTTTTTGGACGACCTTTTCTTTTTAGCTCGTCCTATAGGCTTCTATCATTCCCCCCCTTTTTGGGCTTAGCTCAACCGCACATGATGGGCGAGCCAAAGTCCAAGAAGGAGAGCGGCCAACCTTGGCCGAGCCTGCTGAAATTAATGGATGAGCTTGAGAAACATGTTCAACGCATGTTTTAGTCGGCTTCCTTGAGGGAGCAACACTCGTCATTAAGTAGTGATCCCTTACTAGGGTCTGGACTACTTAGCTGTTCGTATTTTTGAAAGTAAGTATCCTTTACTAAGGTCTTATTTCAGGCCAGCTTTTTCTCAGAGACTTTGACGTTACTCTTACTAGAGATTTTGTCAGTTTGACGGCCATGTATGTGTTATATTTTTGGCCGGTCTCTTCGAGGGAGTGATGTTCGGCATAGAAGTGAGTAATTTTGATGTTCTATTATTGTTTATATTTTTGTCCAAGTTATTGTCACTTTTAGACGAGTAACTGATTGAATGCCCCAAAGTGAATTAACTTGGTGAAAATAAACAAAGAAATGAAAGAGTAGGAATTGTATTATATGGATTTTGCTTGACTAAATGCCAAGATGCATGTATACAATTCTTCCTCCTAACATGTGCCGTGGCACTTTGGAGTAACTACAAACTACCTTATAGGTATCTGACGGTGAACTGAATTAGACGTGGTACTTCTTCAAATTATCTGAATTCCAAGTACGCTGTATAGGTCGTCCATCTGGATCTTGGAGACGAAAAGTCCCACTGTGCAGCTCTTGGATAATCAGATAAGGTCCTTCCCAGTTTGGTGTTAGCTTCCCTAACTCCTTAGCTCGTCCAACCGCCTCCATTTTTCTTAGAACAAGATCCCCCACCTTGAGCGGTCGTCTAACAACTCGTTTGTTAAATTCCCGAGCCATTCTCAACTTGTACAATTGCATTCTTAGCAAGGCATTGCCTCTGACTTCTGACACTTGGTCCAAAGCCGTGCGCAATGCAGCCCAGTTGGCGTTTTCTTTGTACAACATGACTCGCAGGGTGGGTTCTTCAATCTCAATGGGCAAGACGGCTTCAGTGCCATAGACTAACATGAAAGGCGTCTCGCCTGTAGAATTCTTAGCGGTTGTTCTAATGGACCATAACACTAATTGCAGCTCTTCAACCCATTGTCCCTTGGCGTTTTCCAGCTTCCTCTTGATTACATTTGATAGAATCTTGTTGAAGGACTCGACTTGTCCATTGGCTTGCGGGTGGGCGACTGCCGCAAAGTGAGCTTTGATTTCTCTTTCTGACAACCAATCTTTCAGCTTAGGCGTTTCGAACTGTGGACCATTATCAAAGACGATGGACTGAGGCATGCCAAAACGTGTTATAATGTTTTTCCATATGAAGCCCTTGACGTCGTTTGTTGTTATTCCTCGCATGGCTTCGACCTCTATCCATTTAGTGAAATAGTCCCACGCTACTATCACAAACTTCTTTTGCCCATTGCCACCAGGAAAAGGTCCTAATATGTCCATGCCCCATTTGGCAAAAGGCGTGGGGGAACAAAATGGGGCTTAGGTAGTTGGACGGCTTCTGATGCAGGTTTCCATGTTTCTGGCAACTATCGCACTTTTTTGCATAGACGAGGGCGTCTTCCTTCAAGGTAGGCCAGTAGTACCCCGTCCTTAAAGCCTTTTCTCCTAATGCTCTTCCCCCAATGTGCGATGCACATGCTACCTCATGGAGTTCTTTCAAAACCTCTAGGCCAACTTCTCTGGTGATGCACTTGAGAAGAGGACGGTTGAATGATTTCTTGTAAAGGGTCTCATCCCATAGTTCAAACCACTTGTCTCTAGCCTTCATATACTTAGCCTCTACAGGGTCAGAAGGCAATCACCCCATCTTCTTGTATTCTATGATCGGCTCCATCCAGACTGCTCCTCGGCTAAGAAACATAATATGCTCTTGGTCAATGCTCTTTTTGGGTTTGACTTCCCAAAAAACTGTTCTTGGCACATCTCCTCTGAGCCGGCCAATTTAGAGAGAGCATCTGCTTGATGATTTTCTGACCTTGGCACTTGGTCGAGAACAAATCGTTTTAATGGCTCAATCTCATCCTTGATCAGTCGCATGTATTTGCTCATTGATGCTTCTTTGCATTCAAAATCTCCATTGACCTGACCGACGACTAAGAGAGAGTCCGATTTGGCCTCAATCTCTACAGCTCCAGCCGCCTTGCACATTTTGATTCCAGCTAGGAGTGCTTCATATTCAGCTTCGTTATTGGACGCTTTGAATTGGAATCTTAATGCATATTCAAACTTGTCCCCTTCGGGAGATTGACAAATGATTCCTGCCCCACATCCATTGACTGTGGACGATCCATCGACCATGAGCGTCCAATGCTTCCTTCCTTTGGCTGGATCAGATATTGGCTCTATAGTTGGCCGAGTAAGCTCAACTATAAAATCAGCCAAGGCTTGCCCCTTAATGGCTTTCCTTGGTTCAAACGATATATCAAACATGTTGAGCTCAACTGCCAATTTTAGCATTCGCCCAGCGACTTCCATCTTCTGCAGAACTTGCTTCAAAGGTTGATCAGTGTAGACGATTATACTGTGTGCCAAAAAGTAAGGCCTTAACTTTCTGCTGGCCATGACGAGGGCCAATCCAAACTTCTCAACTGGAGTGTACCTATTTTCCGTGTTTTTGAGTACGTGACTCACGAAGTATATTGGGACTTGGACGGATTCTCTTTCAGCCAGCAGAACAACACTCACAGCTTGAGTGGACACGGCTAAATATACAAACAGCTTCTCCCCCTCGGCTGGGCTGACCAACCTACGCAGCTGCCGAAGGTGGTCCTTGACCTGCTGTAGTGCTTGCTTCGCCTCATCTGGCCACTCAAACTTAGCTTTCTTCTTAATAGTGGCGAAGAAGTGATGGCACTTGTCGCCTGACTTAGACAAGAAACGTCCAAGGGCAGCCAAGCAACCCGTCAGTCTCTGAACTTCCTTTACCTTTGACGGAGACTTCATGTCTAAAATAGCTTGTATCTTCTCGGGATTGGCTTCTATTCCCCTCTGGTCTACCAAGAAGCCTAGGAACTTCCCTGACAAAACCCCAAAGACACATTTGCTGGGATTCAACTTTAACTTGTATTTCCTGAGAGTTTCAAAGGTTTCTCTCAAATCACCCACATGACGGCTCTTGACTATCATATCGTCAATATACGCTTCCATGTTCCTACCCAATTGGGGCTGAAAGACAGCATTGATCAACCTTTGGAACGTGGCCGGAGCATTACGCAGACCAAATGGCATTCTTAACCAGCCATACAGTCCTTTCTCAGTAATGAAGGACGTTTTGTCCTGATCCTCTGGCCACATGGGAATTTGATGGAAACCTGAATAGGCGTCCATGAAGCTTAGTAAAGCGTGGCCGGCTGTGGAGTCCACTAGACGATCCAACTTAGGCAGCGGGAAGCTGTCCTTGGGACAAGCCTTGTTGAGATCGGTATAGTCTACACACATCCTCCAGGTGCCATTGAGCTTGGGCATCATGACCACATTTGCTATCCATTCTAGATAATAAGTCTCTTTGATGAATTTTGACTCCAACAACTTCTGAACTTCCTGGTCGACCGCTTGATTCCTAGTCGGCCCCAAATGTCTTTTCTTCTGACGGACTGGCTTTAATTTTGGATCAACATTTAGCCGGTGGACGGCTACCTCTGGATCAATTCCAGGCATTTCTTCAACACAGTAAGCAAACACATCTTGAAATTCTTTCAGCAAGCTAATTAAGAGGCTCCTCAAGCCCAAAGAGAGCGAAGAACCAATTTTCAAAGTTCGTTCCGGACGAGCCTTATCCAGACAGACATCTTCTGGGGCCTCGACTGGTTCTGGACGCTCTATTGCTAGTCCCATGATGGCCATCACTCACTAGAGGAAAAAAGCCCAAGGGCTGCGGTCAAAAAGGGCCCAAGGGCTGCGTTTTTCGACCGCAACCATTGGACTAGCAGCCCTTGGCATTTAGGAAGGGCTGCGGTTTTTAACCGCAGCCCTTATCGCGTTAAGGGCTGCGGTCAGGGCAAAAACCGCAGCCCTTGTGACCCAAAAAAGAATAAATTTTTTTTTTTTGTGCATTTTTTTTGTCCTAAATGTTCCCAAACAGTTATATATATATATATATATATATATATATATATACATATATATATATATATATATACATATATATATATATATATACATATATATATATATATACATAGATATATATATATATACATATATATATATATATACATATATATATATATATACATATACATATATATATACATATACATATATATATATATATACATATACATATATATATATATATATACATATACATATATATATATATATATATATACATATATATATATATATATATACATATATATATATATATATAAGTATTATTTTTATGTTTCGTACACAAATATAGAGAAAATAATAACTGAATTACACAAAGAACTTCTCTAGAGTTGACAAATAAAACCAAAATCTCCGAACCGGCAAGTTGGAGCTACCAGCTGCCATGGGTATGCTCTATGTATTCCATATCAGTATCACTTCAGCATGAGACATCCAGATCAGTATGTAACTGAGATGTCAAATTTCAAAGAAACTGAAAGAATGTTGCTCTTCTATGATTAGAAATCAAACTAATTCTATCTTTAGTACGCCAAAAAAAAAACAGTGAAACTCTAGTGCTCAGATATAAGAAATGTAAGATAGACCAAAACAACTAGCTCAAATAAAGAAATGTCTAATCATCTCAGAGGAACACATAATAGTACAATATTAGGCCAACATACGATTATACATGTCAAGCCCTAGCCCTCGAGCTTAACTCTATAAGCAGTTTAACAGCCTCCACCAAGGTAATAAAGGAGAATTGGAGACGTGAAAGTCGAAAAAACATCATCTCCAAAGAAAGTTTGACATCTCCAAGTGAGGGGTGGGGTTTTCGTGGGGAGGGTGGGGTTTTCGGGGGAGTGCAGCAGGGGGAGGGCGCGGGGGCTTGTTAGGGGGAGTGCGGCGGGGAGGGGGCCGGTCATGGCGGAGTGCAGCGGGGAGGGGGCCGGCGGAGGGGAGTGCAGCAGGGAGGGGGCCGGGTCGGGGGACTGCAGCAGGGGGGGGGCGGTCGGGGGGGAGTGCAGAGCGGGGGGGGGTCAGTCGGGGAGTGCGGCGGGGAGGGGCCGCGCGGGGAGTGTAGCAGGGAGGGGGGGCCGGTCGGGGAGTGCAGTAGGGAGGGGCGGTCGGGGGGTGCGGCGGGGAGGGGGCGGGGTCGGGGGGGTGCGGCGGGGAGGGGGGCTGGTCGTGGGGGGTGCAGCGGGGAGGGGGGTGGGCGGCAGGGGAGTGCAGCGAGGGGGGGGCCGGGTCGGGGGAGTGCGGCAGGGGGGGGGGCCGGTCGGGGGAGTGCAGGCAGGGGGGGGCTGGCGGGGGTGAGTGCTCGGCGAGTCGGAGATGATCAACACTACATGAAGCATACTTCCATATAAGAAGCACGCAAAAAATACTATTGTGATCATCAATCAAACATATTCTCATAAGCATTTATTGCGGTCATTCAAATCCATACATCGAAAAAAGTGAATATGCAACAATTCTCTCCTCTTCGCTTCATATGTGGAGTCCCTCATTATCAATCTTCAAAAGTTCGTCCGATTTCCACTTAAAGCATAATCAATCATACTCTATACACAAATAAAGACTATATCATACACATAAAAATATCAACAATCACCTCCCAAAACCATCCACTCTCATATTTTTGACCAATCCAATTCCACATACCTAATTGACCAATTGAGCATTCTAATTCAAATTACCACATACCTAATTGACTAGATTCATCCAAATGACTACTTTACAATGAATAATCCAATAATCTATAAACATTATCATTTATATACATAAAAACAACCCGTAAGACAACACGACAATGGTTATATATAGCAAACTAACAAAGAAACCTAAAACGAAATCTAGAATGCAGAAGTGTCTGCTCTAAGTTGCACCATCTGTTGAATTTGGCAGTTAACTCTTTTTAATTGTCATACTAACCTACCAAAATCTAAAATGCAAAAGACATTCAAGAATTAAAAGACATGGAATCAAAATCCCTAAATTATCAAGAACAAATAAAAACACATCAACTACTACCACACACCATTTCAACAATTTTACAGTAATTATAGGATTTCACTCAAATAACAAAACGAAAATCATCAAATCACAGCAAAAAACAAGTAGAAAGATTACACCAAAAACCAAACCAATTAATTGAAGAAATATGGAAAGAAAACCTAACCATTAGAAAAATTAGAAAAGAAAATTTAGTCGAATTACCAATTAATCGAAGAGATACGGAAAGAAAACCTAACCAAACGAGAATGCACCACCAGAATAGGAGAAGGAAGTTGACAGCGGCGCTAACTTGGGACGGCGGTGCGCGAGCAACGGCGGGGGGAGAACAGCAGCACAAAGAACAGAGGAAAGAGAGAGAAGAGGCAGTGCCGATCTCCGACGAGCCAACATCGCGATGATGAACAACCACTGTAGAGTGAGGGAAGCGTCGCCGGTTGAGCGTCACTGGCGCCGAAGAGGAGAGAGGAAGTGAGAGATTTTCTCAGTAAAAGTGCTAAAACAGTATAGCATTGAACAAAAGATACATGGAAAATTCAATCAACTTCCACTCTTGCACATTACAAAAGGCACAAATAGGAGAATGTAGGCTAACAAAAGGCAATAGGAAGAAACAGCTAGTCTCTTAGTTAAAACATAAACCAGGTATAGATTTCATTTTCTCACATTATATCCATCACATCAAGAGTCTCTATGATAATCTAAAACTATCATTTCTACAGTTTGTATCAAAGAATTCCACTTTACTATGTAGTAACTACAAAAACAGCTGTAATATCGTTGCGTATAGGACAATTAACAAGGTAATCTCGAGAGATGGAGAACATCCGGGTTTAACGCAATGAGCATAACACATCGGGAATTTGAAGAGGGGGAGGGGAGACAAAAACGAAACTAGTTGGTCAACATTTGCTTATCTTTGTTGATGTTGCAGTGTCAAATTACTGCAGCCCGCACAACACCTTAGAGATCGAGAAAATAACATAAAAAGACTAGTAAAAACGAGCCAAAGAAACTACAATAGCAAGCGGCCCACACGGATATCCCTTCCGAACTTGAGCATAATTCTTTGTCAAACCCAAAAGAACATGAAAGAGAACAAAAACTCACGAAATAGGGACTCTTTTTCTCACTTCAAAGTTCCACATACTCTTAAACAAAGGAGTAGTTAAGTTCATAGATAGGTACATCATAATCAAAACTCTAAAACAATAATTTCGGGCAACAAATTCAATATGAGAAGCTTAATCACCTGAAAATATGCTATAACACAAGTCGAACTAAAAATCAAGACCTAGAATCATCAATCACCAAAATCGGGAATAATTAAACACAAAAATCAGCATCAATTGGTCAATCGACACAAAATTTAAACATAACTCAAACTCAATCACAAAAATTGCACTAACAGTTTAGTTATGTGTCTAAACAATAATACCAACTTAAATAAATGCATCGATCCATTGCCAAATTAACGAAGAAAAATAATGAGTAAATAGACAAGTAAAGCGAGAGAATTCACCAAATTGATTAATGGGCGTTTTTTGCTACAATGATGAAGAACCTGGAGAGATGAAAAATGGAGTTTTCGCTTTGAAAGTGTTCGAATCAACATTAATGGTGCAGTCAGCAGTGTGTTCTTGATAAAATGGTCTAGTTGGTGACGGCGAAGCAAAAGGCGGTGGAGAAGGCGAAAGGAGAAAAAAAGGCTTCGCCGCATCCGCCATTTTTCTCGCTCTCACACGCTGCTTCAGATGGAGAAGGAAGGTGTTGAAGAAACGAACCCAAAATACTTCACCGAAAACCCTAGGATAGAGGGAAAATTGGAGAGATTATGATGATGAACAATAAAAGTGAAGAAGATGAAGGAGCCGAATGGGGAAGGAGAGGAGACAGCGAATGGGAAGCAAAAATTACGACTGAAATTGAAAATCAGAGAGAAGAAATTCGCTACGGTTTCCGGCACCTATGTTGCTTGGTTCCGGTTCCATGATTGAGGGAAGCTTACGAATGAAACCCTAGGAGAGAGAAAGTTAGGGTTTGGATTGAATTGGAGATTGTGAAACTTGGAGAAGGAAACTTGATAGATTGAGTTCAATTAGATTATCTCAGATTTTTTTGAGTTCTGGATTGTGGGGAGAGAGTCTGAGAGAGAAACGGGGTGGGGAAGAAGAACAGCGGTGGGGTTTGGGTTAGAGCGCGAGAGAGATAATGTGAGAGGTTAGTAACGTGGATTGGGGCTGGGAGAACAAACGTGGATTAATAAGGCCCAAGGGCTGCGGTTATCCCAACAACCGCAGCCCTTTAGTGTGAAGGGCTGCGTTTTTTGCCTAACCGCAACCCTTTGGTGTGAAGGGCTGCGGTTTTTGGGCTAACCGCAGCCCTTTAGTTTGATGGGTCGCGGTTTTCAGATAACCGCAGCCCTTATATCGCAGCCCTTGCCTTTTTTTCCACTAGTGACTTCTTCAGGCAAGGGAGGCTATTCCTTGATGATTTCATATTTTCTCTTCTTGTTGGGAAGATGCTCAGACGCCTTCCTTGAGGGAGCGAGAGGCGTCTGAGGGCTCTCAATGGCCATCTTTAATGAGGCCAATTGGTCCTTGACTATCCCGGACGTTTTCCTCTCGCTAACCACCTTCGTCTTATCTTTCTCTATTTCAGACTTTTTCCTTTCGCTAACCACCTTCATCTTATCTTTCTCTATTTCAGACGTTTTCCTTTCACCGGCAACCTTCGTCTGATCTTCATTGCATATCTTCCATGATGACGGCTTGAGGGTAGTCAGATAACACTCCCTAGCCACCTGCTGGTCCCTATATAATGAGCCAATCTGGGCATCATCACACTCATACTTCATCAACATCAGGTGAGTTACTATTACGGCTTTGACGTGATTCAGAGTTGGTCGTCCAAGAATGACATTGTAGGCTGTCAAATCTCGGACCACCAAGAACTTGATAAATAGAGTTCTAGCGACATCCTTTTCTCCCACTCGAACGGGCAAAGTAACAGTTCCATTGGGTGGATGACTCCTCCCCCAAACCCTATGATGGGATGGTGAACGGAAACCCAAGTTCTTCTCATCAAATTTTAATCTGGACAAGCAGTCAGCACTGATGATATCCGTCGAGCTTCCAGTGTCGATCAGAATCCTTCTTACTCTCAAGTTTGCTATTTTCATTTCTACAACCAAAGGATCATCATGGGGAGTCCTCAACCTGCCCCGATCTTGCTCACTAACTACCACCCTTGGGAAGGGCTCAGCCTTTGTCTGATCAGCTAACAAAACTTGGCCAAGCTCCCTAAGGTAGTTTTTGTGTCCTCTATTGGTTGGTCCTCCGGCAACAAACCCTCCGGAAATTACGAGAACAACATCCTCGTCTGTGCTCTCACTCTCCTTCTTTTTAGTCTGCCAATTGTCTTTCCTTTGAAACTTCCTTCCCCCTTGAGGCATATAGGAGTTCATCTTTCCTTTTCGAGCTAGTTCCTCCAAAGCCTTCTTAAGGTGCTTACATTCATTAGTTTCGTGGCCGCAATCCTTGTCGAAGTGGCAATACTTGCTCTTATCCCTATTTCTATAAGGGGTTTTCATCGCAGCTGGGGCCTTCAACTCATATTGATCTTTAATCTCCATGAGAATGGAGTATTGGTCCTTGTTAAACTCAATAGGATTGGATGAGGATGACTCAGCCTCCTTTCTCTTACTCCTACTGGACGAAGTGGTGGTGGAGGTTATAGCCCAAGTCTCGGCCTTCTTGGGGTTGCTCTTCTTTGGCTGAGCAACCTCTTCAGGCTTTTTAGACTCGGGATGCTTTGCCTCAGCACACACTTCGGTAGCGTGAATAAACGCTTCAGCTTCTCTTAAGGCTTCGGCAAGAGTGGAGGTTTTCTTTTTAACAAGATCAAACTTAAAGCTTCCTGGCCTTAGACCCCTAATGAAGGCGTCAAAGGCCACTCCAGCATTAAGATCTTGGATCTGAAGGGCTTCTAGGTTGAATCTCTTAACGAAATTTCTAAGAGCCTCCTTAGGTCCCTGGACGACCTTGCCTAGCTGCATGCTTGTTTTTATTCTTGCTTGTTGGCAACAAAGTGACTAGTGAATAAGAAACTGAGTTCCATGAAATTGTTGACTGAATTGGGTGGAAGATTGTTAAACCACTTCTGAGCTACTCCCTTCAGAGTTGCTGGGAAGTTCTTACACCAGGTAGCATCATCTACTCCTTGGACGTACATCTGATGTTTGTAGGTAGATAAGTGATCATCGGGATCTGTTGTTCCATCAAAAGGTTCTATGGTAGGGAGTTTAACCTTTGGGAAGGGGGGCACCTCCATTATTGTGGCCGAGAATGGAGTGGGCCAGTTAATCTGGAGGGCTCCCATGTGTCCCTCAATGGGTATGTACTCCTTACGATATTCCTTTAACACCGGATCAGACGACGTGTTTGCAGGCACTGGACGCCTATAGACCATGAGCTGAGCCACCGTCTTCTCCTGTCGTGGACGAACAAGAGAGTGACTTAAACTTCGTCCCTCCCCTCTGGACGACAACCTCAAAGGAGGGTCTCTCAGGTATGATGTAGAACCTGTCGCTGATCGTTGTATGGCAGCAGCTTTCTTTGCTTCTAGATATTCTCTGGCATCTGTTTCCATTCGGTGCCCGCTTGCACGAACATGGTCCTTGGTCCTTACCACCAGGTTCCAGTCCATCTTTCTTCGCTGATCATTATCCTCTGGCTGCTTTCCTCTTGCCGTCCTCCTAGAGGGTTCCTGACGAACAGGTCGACTAGGGCCTGAACGATCTTCTTGGGAACGTCCCCTAGGGGTAGGTGGATTGTTAGCAGCTGGCTCAGGGTTAAGCCGGAAAAACAGCATATTGCTCTTGATCTGTTCCTGGACGACTGCAGCCATCTTTGCCTGAAAATCATTCAAGGCGTTCTCTAGATGGGCGGCAGTCACTTGACGTTCAAGATTCTCTTGAATGACAGGTTGCTGGCTTGGTCCAGTAACCTGGACGATGGACGGGGGTCTATCCCTTCCTCGAGGCGGTCTCTCGTGTTCTACTGTGTCTTCGACATTAACCTGAAGACTTCGGTTTCTGGCAAGGTTGGACGATTGACAATCAGTCATCGTTGCGTCTCCCCACAGACGACGCCAAATGTTTAGTCCGCTTGTCCAACAAGTAAGCTGTAGATGGAGCTTTCTTGTCTAGCAAGTAAACTAGTATCCCTTAGATGTTCTTCCTTTGAGATTTGTGCAACAAATGTCTGAATCAACCTAGTCCAAGCCCGAGCTTCACTCCCGAACCTGCAAAAAGGGACCCACCCTGGAGGTTTGGGTGGTGGTTCCCCCTCCGATGCTTAATTAAGATAGCAGGAGTTGTAAGAGAAAGTAGAGATAGAGAGAGAAAGTGAGAGAGTAGTTTTACAGAGTAACTTTGCACTGTTTGCATTGAATGATCTTTCTCCTGATTTCTGGGGTTTTTACAGTGATAGCAAGATGACAGCTAACCTTAAAATCTGCCCTACAATAGTGGCTTCTGATTGGCTGAAGAATCAGATCATGACACGTGGCAGGCCATGATTTGGGAGGGCTTATAAACCACTCTCATGCAGCCACCTCACTGGGCTGGCCTCTGACTTCCTTTTGGGCCAGAAGAACAGTCTTTTAAACAATCTGAGCCTAGCCCAAAGGGTAGATCTTTTTCCTCTATTCATCAGGGGGGACACGTGTACGGCTTAGATGAGCCCAAGTGTCATCAGAGGAACCGTAGATTTTAGGCTACAACAGAAGTCAAATTCCTTTCCTCAAAAGAACCGTTAAACAATCATAATCAGATGATCATAAAACTTGAACTAAAGATTAATCTAATCTAATCAGAGATTAAATTCAAATCGATAGAACTTCAACGAACTAGGAATCAATGAGCTAATCAACAAATTGCTAGCACAACGTATTCAAATTGGAAATTGTGATTTCTATAGTGATTAATCAAGAATAAACAGATTCATTAATCAATCCCTAGATTGCTACTCATGAAATAAGAACAGATGAATTGGCATCAATTCTAAATCCTAGCAAAAGATAAATCGAATGTATAAACTAGTAGTACTCCTAGCAATACATACAATAATCATAGATCAAAATCAAGAAATCACAATTATAATTAAGAAAAAGTTAACAAAGAGAAACCTCACAATTATATATTGAAACTTGATTAACCGTTCTCAAGACTAGATTTAGGCTACGATCAACATAGCATCCAACCAAGAAATCTTCAAACTAATGATTCGAAACTCAAAAAGGGAAAATAGGGATTAGGGTTCTTCCTCTCTATTCTCTCTAATTAGGTCTAGGATTACATAACCTCCACAAAACAATGTTTTTCTCATTAATAAAACCTCCCCAAAAAGCTGAAAACTGCCGAAGAAATATAACCGCGTCGAAGTGCATGAACCGGGAAGCTATTGCACGCGACTCGGGCCTTCGCTGCTGTCATAATCCAACCTCCGCTCGAAGTGCGCGGGTCGTGCGCTGCTGGTGCGCGAGTCGGGCATTCGATTCTGTCAATCTCATGCCTTCGCTCGAAGTGCGCGGGTCGTGCGCTTGTTGTGCGTGAGTCGGGCCTTCGCTGCTGTGCAGGATCCTGTGAGGCTCGATATGCGCGGGCCGTGCGTGTATGGCGCCCGACTCGGGCACGCTTTGGATTCGATCTTCTCCACAAACGCCCGAGGTGGGCTCTTCAACGCCCATGGTGGGCAATCAATGCTGTAGAGCCACAAAGACGATGAACTTGGATGCATCAACCAAATAACTCTAGACTCCAATGGACTTTGTGATCTTTTTGTGTTGAATGGATCACAAACATGGGATGGAAATCCACCTGTAAATGATCATAAACACATATAACCATAAAATATCCTTAAATCTCCTCTAATATCGATAATTCATCATAACTCCCTCTTCTCCACACTAAGGTTTTGATGAGTAAAAGTCTCCTTCTTAAACCTTAAACCTTAGTAAAATAGACTTCTCAACACTCTATGATCGCATATAACTTGGTTACATCAACTTCCGACGCAAATCTGCATATGATCTTTGCCAATCTTGAGCAACCTTCATCTTAGCTTGAATCACCTTCACCTGCTCAACAGTATCCTGAATCAACTCTGGCCCCAAAATTAATGAATCACTAATGTTGCTCCAACAAGTGGGACTACGACATTTTCTCCCATACAGAGCTTCATACGGATTTGGATACCAGTCTGATAGCTGTTGTTATAAGAGAACTCCACCAAACAAAGTGACTTGACCCATGACTGTTGAACTTCTAGAGCACAAGCACGAAGCATGTCCTCCAAAATCTGACCATCAGTTGCAACATGAAATGCAGTGCTTGGTTTCAATTTCGAACCAAAATCCTCTTAAAAAGCAGTCCAGAATTGAGACAAGAATCTCGGATCACGATTAGAGACAATGTCTTTAGGAACTCCATGAAGACGAATGATCTCATTAGCACAGGCTTTAGCTAACTCTTCCATAGACCAAGTATTCTTCATCGCAATAAAACGAGCTACCTTGGTCAATCAGTCAACAATCACCCACACCCCACTCGTACCACCTTCAGCTATCGGCACACCCATTACAAAATCAATCGAGATCGAATCAAACTTCCATGCAGGAATATGCAATGGCTGCAACACACCACCAGGCCTCTAATGCTCAAGGTTCACCTTATGACAGACCAAACACCTGGCCACAAACTCAACAATCTCTTTCTTCATACAAGGCCACCGAAAATTCACATTCAAATCCTTATAAAGCTTGTCACGTCGAGGATGAACATCATTAGGCATGAACCAACGCCCCATGAATATCAGTCTACCATTAGCACAGATCTCAAAATTCGCAAGTCATGGAAGAACTCGGGCTCAACATTCATAGAACCCAACAATGTAGCAATAGAACCTTGAGGTACCACCTCAATATCAAGCTTCCGTAACTCATCACACAAATCTCTAGGCAGAACCCTGACAGCAGTCAGAGAGTGTGTTGATTTTCGACTCAAAGCATCTATAATAGCCTGTATTTTTAAACATGTTTAAGTAGAGTTTAATAATTTATTAATGAAATTATGCTTTTGGACAACTTATATTATTATGATTCTTACTTGTATTTGTGGGAAATTATGCAATAAAATATTTTAAATTTTGATAATCAAAAATTAGATTTTTGAAACAAAAAAGAAAAGAAAAAAAACTTTTGAAATATCTAGAATTCTTAAAGGAAATCCATTTCCTAAGTAACTCACCCTTATTTGAACCAAATCCCAAAAAAAAATCCCTCCTATGTCTCTCACTATCTCTCCTACGTCCCCTCAGCCTCGTCCGAAATCTCAGGCGGCCATGGTTGGGTCTAGTGTTGTCGCCGCCGCGTGGTGTTGTTCTTTCCTTGTTTCTTCTCCCTTTTTTCGCTGGATCCTTGGTGTGTTCTCGCTCTCTGTTCTATTAGCTTGGCCTGGCGGTTCTGCCGCCGCGAGCGTCCGTGCTAATAGAGGCTGCCACCATAATCTTCAGTTATTTTCGGGTCATGCATGATTTGCTACTAATCCAATTCCTCTCTTGCTTTAATAGCCTACCAAAAATCAAGTCCTGGTTTTGTTGAGGTATATTTCAAGACTCAAGTTCTGCAATCTCTCCTCTAGCTGCTGCCCTGTTACGTTGCGTGTCTGTTACCACCATTTTTAGATGTATAGTAGCATTTATTATGGTATATTGTATTGTACCTCAAAAGGTTTAATTTCGTCTTAATATGAAGGCCTAACATGAGCATAAAGCCCATAGGACGAAGTCAACATAAGTCAAAGTCAATATGAGAAGACCATCAGGAGATGAAAGTCAAGAATGATAATCGTACAGGTGGTTAAAGAGCAATCATTAGACGGATCCACATAAGGAAGAACGTGCAAGGCTACGGTTATTCAGCGCTAGAAGACGGTTGAGATTTGAATCAAAGATAATTCAAATGTTTTCCCTCCAAGTAAGCACGAAAGTAACACAATACGTTTCTCTATAAAAAGAGGAACCATCATCAAGCAACACACAACACACACACAACTTGCAATTACTCATTTCTTAGCGTAGCCTAGCTCTAGCCTAGCCAACCCTCTTCTGGGGTAATAGTTTAGTTCCTTAGACGTAGAACATTTTCTGGCGATGGTAATTCTCCGATTGAAGCAAGGAACCATGGAGGTAACAACCTTCGTGTCTTCCCTTTAGTTGTCCAGCCTGGCTTATCCCCCTATGTGTTGTAAAATTATTTCTTAAAGTTTGTGGCATGTATGGGAATGTTGTGCTTTAATTAATAGATTAATTATTGCTTGCTCTATTTATTGCATTTCGCCTAAATTTATTAGGCGTTGTGGTTTAATTTTATATTAAATTGCAACAAAGTACGTTAGCAAGGTTTTATCTAATTAAAACCGGTAACCCCCAGGGGCTAAGTCTCCCGAGACATTCAGTATCAAACTACTGGGTGTGCAGTGACTTGTTTGCAAAGTCAACCAACTGATTTTGCACCAACAAGTTTTTTGGCGACCATAGTGGGAGAAGAAGATTCATAAACAAATTGTGAACTTTCTTTTTCGTACTTTCGAAAAACCAACTGTAAAAAACGGTTGCATTTACGAAAATGCCGGATACGCGTTCTAAAAAGAATAAGGAAGTTGCTTAGGAGGAAACGTGAAGTGGAGAAACCCCACAAAGGGAAGGCTTATCTCCAAGTAATACTGGTCGTGGACTTATACAACAAATGTATGGAAGGTTCACAAAAATAGTAAAGAATTTACTGTTATAAGCCAGAGAGAGTCAGAGACAACAATTTGAATCCAATTATAGGACTCTAGCCCACGAGTTTGCCACGGTCTTCACAGACATCCTCCAAAGAATAAGTGAAGAGAATAGAGAGATTAACTCTAGGAAGATCGATAGGATACTTGTAGATATCAACGATACTATGAGTGCAACTTTCACGGCAATGTCGACATCTCTTGCCACTGAAGTAGTTACTCATCTAGAACCACTAGTCGAAAAACACTATCAGTTAAATGAGGAACTAGTTAAGTCCTTAGAAGAGGTCCCATTGAATAGAGCAAGGGGAAATTCTGGTATAGAGGCAGATGTTCCTCCACTAGGTTACCCTCCGAGGGTACATTTCTCCCACCCTGAAACTAGAGATATACTTATTTCAGGCGATCCACAAACTTCCTCTCATGCACACCAAACAAGAGCAATACCCTTGAGTCATGGAGAGGGTAATCATGGGAAACTTAGGAGAAGTGGTGAAATGGCAGCGGGCGTGGAGCCAGGCTGGCACCAGGCGTCAGGACATCACCAACCTTTGTTTTCCATGGGTGGTGGACAAGTTGGTGACAACACACACCAATCTGGACCATCACAAGGAGGACAGAGGCAAGATGCTTTTGTTGCAAACAACAATATTATACCGCATGCTTATTTGCCTCTTTACCAGCCAAATGTGGCTGGGAGTCCTTGTTTACCCTATGTTTACATGCTTCATAGCCAGCCAACTATGGCCAGTACGCCTCATTATGGGAATATTCCGGGGTATAATCAACCCCAAGCTCCATTTGCCCATGCAACTGGTGCTTATTAGTAGAGGATGCCCACAAATGGACATCCCCAAGCTCCATTTGCCAAAGCAACTTGTGCTTATCAGTAGAGGATGCCCACAAATAGACATACATTCCCACCGCAAATGGCGCAAAGTGCAGCCAATCCTGCTTTTATGCAACACCAGGAGATCCCTATAGGAGGTTATCAAAATCGACCTTTCAATCCTAACCCTAATGTTGTATATGATCAAGCAGGAAACATGGGGAATGGGAGTATGGGATATCCAGGAACGCATCAGGATCAATTGGCAGCACAAGTTGAGGCACTAGTCCAAAGACTAGTAGGGGATAATTCTAGGAAAAATCAGAGGCAAATAGGTCAAAAACTTTACCCTAAATGGATTGATAGAGCCAATCCATTTTTTAGAACGTTTAAGATACCTGACTTTGTTGAATTAGCAGAATTGGCTGTAAGGTATGAAAGGAACCTACAGGCTGAAAGTGCAGCAACACACTATAACTTCTTTGTTCAGAATAACGAGCCCTTCCACTTTGAAACTACACAAGAAGTGGATGTGGCAGAAATCATTCAAGGAGTACCTTATAGTGTGCTCCTCTAGAGAAGAAGGAATTTCTGGCGCCAAAAGATATGAAATCTGAACAAAAAAGGAAATATACTTTTGATGTTAAGAAATCTAATACTATTTTCGACTGGTTATTATCTAACAAAAAGATAAATCTGGTAGGAAGGCATAAAGTAAGAACTGCTGAGGAAGTCAAGGGTAAAAAATACTGTAAATGGCATGATGCAGTAACTCATGACACTTCTGAATGCATTGTTTTTAGAAATAAGATCCAGGATGAAATTGATAAGAAAAAATATCATGTTTCCTGATGAAGGAGATGTTAATGTAGTTGGAATGGACAAACCATTTGAACTATTCTATGGTATGGTAGAGACTAATAATGTTTTTACTGTCACTTCGCAGGCATCTCAAGCTACCGAAATAGGTAACCAACTCTTCAACAGATTGCTTGACGAAGGAATCTTGGTTATGCCAAAGATAGCCAATGAAGAGGGATTGGAAGATATGTGCAGATGGCATATGAATGGGTCGCATACTACAGACCAATGCCAAGTTTTCAGAGGGTTCCTAACTAGGCAGTTAAATCTTAAAAGATTAGTTGTCTCAGAAATGGAACATCATGCCATGGAGCTAGAAGCTTACAAGGCCAACTTAGCAAAAGATAAAATGCCTGTTAATTCCAACCCAGCTCCAAGCCCAGTGATGCCTGAGGAAAGAGCTAAAACCTACAAAGAGGCTGCTCAGAAATTCCCATTGCAGATTAGGGCGATATAAGGGTTGAAGGCCCTAAGAAATGGGATGTGCTCATCATGTGCAGATAGGCTAACCTTTGAAATGGTTAGAACTCAGATCATCCCAAATGATCCTGCCTATGTGCCTGCATTCCAGCGTCCATTCCAGAAAAGGTCCAGAAGTCAAGGACCAAGGAAACAAGACAGTCCCAGTTCAGGGAGCCAAGTCAAACTCCCGTACCCAAAATTCTCAAAAGAAGGGTCAATTCCCATGGGGGCCAAGGGAAGTCAAAGATCAAGTCAGCAGTTAAGCTTTGGCCACTATTAGATGTCCAAAACTTTCCTAAAAGTAGGACAATAAAGATGAAGGAGTTGAGTGCAAAAGCTGCTGCAATAAGGGCTCAAATTAGCACTCAAAATGTGCAAGAGTCCCTTATAGCAAACATCAGAATTGATGGAATTACTAAGTAGTTGCCTCTGGAGAAGGAACATTATGATACACCACCTACAAAGAGCGGTGACCAGCAGCCTCAGGGAGGCGACTCTCTTATGAAAGAGAAGCCGAAAAATGGCTTTATTGAGGACTATGATTCAGAGTTTGGATCTGAGGATTTGGACTTATTGGTCTCCGATAGTGACTTAATTCTGAATGAAGAGCCACCGATGAGCGAGCCTCAAACAGAGATGGGAGAGGAGCAAAACGCGCAGTGCAATGTGGTCATGCTACCAACAGAGTTCAAAAAGTCCGAAGACCAACAAGAATTCCAGACCAATACCACATCATGGGCAGATGAAGTTGATAAAGAAGAGAGGGCATGGACTCTCTAAAGTCAGTTCCTACCATCAAAATTGAGGTTGCTCTACAACTTGAGTCACAAACTCACCAAAAGGTAGAAAACTCAGGTGCAATAATCATTGAAGAAGTTAATGACACCCCAGATTTTGAAGACATTCTATCAAAATGTGAATATATTCAACAGGCACCAGACTATGATCAACCCTTAGCTCTCATTAGTTTGTAGAGTTATGATGTATTTTTCATACAAAAGTTTATTATGTCTATAGACCAAGAATAATGCTGTAATGGGCTTATTCCTATTGTTGGTCAATTAATGAAAGATTTAGTTTTTAGAAACTACCAAGAGGATTTTCTAATAAACTCTAATGCATGTTGCTCAACTTTACACGAAACTGAATCCTTAGAAAGAGGAGGATGAGAAAGTATGGGCTAAAAGTGAGGATATTAAACAAGAGGTTCATGATCCACTAGAGGAAAAAAATTTAGGGGATAATGAAAATCCACGTGTTAGTTACATAAGTAAGCTCCTCACTAACCAAGAAAAGCAGAAAATCATAAAAATTCTAAAAGAATTTAAGGACTGTTTTGCTTGGGAACATCATGAAATACCTGGAATTGATACGAAAATAGTAGAGCATAAACTACCTATCAAGGAAGGATTTAATCCTGTTGCCCAAACTCCTAGAAGACTAGCGCCTGAACTAACAGAGCCTATACAAGAGGAAATAAACAAACTCCTCAAGGTAGAGTTCATAAGGCCTTGCCAACATGCTGACTAGATCTCCAATATAGTTCCAGTAGTTAAGAAAAATGGCAAGATACTAATCTGCATTGACTTTAGGGATCTAAACAAGCTATGCCTAAAGCTCAATACCCCATGCCTGTGGATGATCTCCTAATAGATGCAGCGTCAAGATATGAATACATATCTTTCATGGATGGGTATGCAGGATATCACCAGTTAAGGATTGCACATGAAGACTGTAATAAAACAGCCTTCAGATGTCCAAAATCATTAGGCTTGTTTGAATATGTGGCCATGCCATTGGGATTCAAAAAAAGTCGGAGCCACACACCAGCGAGCAATGGATGCAATCTTTAAGGACATGATTGGTAAGATCATGGAAGTATATATATGGATGACATCCGGGTAAAGTCAAATGATTTTTTAAAACATAAAGAACATTTGATTAAGTCATTCACTAGAATGAGAGAATATCACCTAAAAATGAATCCAGTCAAATGTGCATTCGGAGTTAAAGCTAGTAACTTTTTAGGATTCCTCATTCATAAAAATGGAATGGAAATTGACCAAAACAAGGCAAAAGCAGTGTTGGCAGCTAAGCCACCTTCTAATAAGAAGGAATTGCAAAGATTCCTTGGACAGGTTAAATATGTTAGAAGATTCATGTTAGAAGATTCATGGCCAACTTACCGGGAAAAACTAAAAACTTTTCGCCTTTGTTAAGATTAAAACATGAATCAAAATTTAAAGAAACGAGGAGCATCAACTAGCTTTGATCAAATCAAACAAGATTTGGCAAGCCCTCCCATATTGATTCCTCCAAGGCAGAATGGGAAGCCATTAAGGTTATATCTGTCTGCTTGTGAAGATTCCATTGGTAGTCTCCTTACTCAAGAAAATGAGAAAGGACATGAGCATGCCATTGTCTATCTAAGTAGAATCTTGCATGACACTAAAAAAAGGTATACCATGGCAGAAAAATGGTATTTGTGCTTGTATGATGCATCAATCAAGCTCATACATTATTTCATGGCCTTTATAATGGAAGTAATATCTCCAACATTTATCATTAAATATATGATATCCCAACCATTTATAAAAGGATGGCTAATCAAATGGAGCTTACATTTATAAGAGTTCGACCTAATATATGTGCCACAAAAGGCAGTGAAAGGTCAAGCTTTACCTGATTTCTTAGCAACCCACCCTTGTTGTGACTCAGGAATCATTGATGAGGACATCCTTCCTTGGGTCTTGTTCTTTGATGGATCCAACACCAGACAAACGGTAGGAGCTGGAATATATATTCTATCTCCTGATGGGATTCCAACTAAACTAGTAGTAGCCCTAAAGGGCCCATGTACCAACAATAGAGCTGAATATGAAATTTTATTAATTGGATTAGATATGTTGCTAGAATTGGGAGCTAAGAAAGCAAAGATATATGGGGATTCTCAATTAGTCATTTATCAAATAAATGAGCAATTCAAAAGTATATCACTAGTATCTTAGGAGTACGGTAGAAAAGTACAAAAATTGTCAAAATAATTTATGGAAATCACCTTCATATACGTTCCTAGAGAAGAAAACAAGGTAGCAGATCAGCTGTCCCAAATAGCTTCTGGTAGAGAAGATATACCTTCACAAAATGAAGATATCATTCTCCAAGAGAGAATCCTAGATCCTCTCATTGAACCTGATAAAAAAAGATCAGAGGATATATTAGAAGTCCATAGAATTTCAATATTAAGGGAGGAAATGGACTGGAGAGACGAAATTATTCATTATCTCCAGGACCCAACTGGGACAAAAGTGCCAAATAGAGTCAAAATGGCAGCAACTAAGTTTTGCATGCAATTTGGTGAATTACATAGAAAGGATTATGAAGGATTACTTTTGAAATGTGTGGATGCTGGAGAGGCTCTAACACTCATGGCAGAAATTCACCAAGGGCTATGTGGTGCTCATCAAAATGGCCTAAAATGAGATGGCTGTTGCACGAACATGACTTCTATTGGCCTACTATGAGAAAGGATTGTATAGACTATGCTAAAGGTTGCAAAAGATGTGAAAAGTTTGGGCCTATCAGCAGGGCACCAAATTCAGAACTTAAGTATATTATTAAACCTTGGCCCTTCAGAGGATGGGCAGTGGATGCCATAGGAGAAATATCACCCATCTATATGGGAACAACATGACCCTGTGTTTCAACGTAAACATGCGTAATCGCTTTTGCATAAAGAAGGGATCATTAAAATTACAACATTAATAATAATGTTATGCATTAGACAATCCAACATTGTCTAACAGCTAAACTAAGGTGTTTTATGGCAGACCAAGCGTTACAAATTTTTTCCTTTTGGAGAATCAAGCTTTGCTGTACAGCCATATCTTTGAACATCTCTTGCCTCAAATGAGCAAGGTTTGTTCGCCCTTAGTGTAGTTTCTTCTCTTCAATATCATTAGAGCTTTGGAGTGAAGACTTCTCGCTAATGATATTAACCTCCTCTTTATTAATCTCAGCCAGGCAATTTTGTAAAAATTGCCTCTCCTCAGAAAGAAGCTTCAGCTTCTGATCAAAAGAACTCAAGGAATCTTGGATCTGTCTACTGAAGTTTCTAAAGGATTTAGCTTGAACTTCAAAAGAAGTCTCCTCTTCCTGAATTTTATGAGTTGAGAACATTGGAGGTTGGACTCTTGATTCAGTATTGCACTGTTGAAGAAGAAGAGTTTCCTTAACATAATTAAGACAAGGTATCTAGTACTCAAATCCTTGAGAAATCAGGGATTCTAAAATTTGCTTAAGAGCCTGTGCAGAAGCCTGATCATAAGGGTTGCTGGTTAAGGTCAAGCAGAGGTCCCAGACTTTATCTTCTTGTTTTATGTGCTCATGTGATCCATCACTGGAATGATCACTGTTAGCAGAAGTAGGTTGATCCCTTACAGGTTGATCCCTTACAATGATAGTTGTTGGCAGACTAACCTGTTTCCCTCCGTCAGACTCTTTCATCACACTTGTTTCTTGAATGCTTCCCTCTACATCATAAAGAAGAGAAGCCAAGTTAGCAAGAGAGTGAAGTATGGTATTATGAGGACATGGACTCATAGAGAGGAAATCTAAAATGAATTCATGAGGAAAGAAAGGCAGACCAGTCCCTGAAGTAGATGCTGAAGTTGATGAAGAACCTTTGCAAAGAGAGGTAATCACAAGTTCCGTACTGCTCCGTAAAGGTGTAACCTCTAAAGGGATAACATCTTTTGGAACTTCATCTCTAGCAATAGAAGGAATCGCTATAACAATAGTGGTAGCAGCATGAGAGCCTGGAACTTCAATATCTAAAGGACTTGATTCCAAGGGATCTTCGTCAAATTGATGAAGCAATTCCTCCTCAGGAGATTCCACATGAAAATTCTCAGTCCCTTCTAACTGGGGGCAGCATACCCTTTCAATGAGAGGGTAGCCACATTTTCCAACTTGGGGGCAGCACCACTTGAAGTGGGATGATTGATGACAAATTCATCAACAGGAGCACTCTTTGATACTAACTATGGATCAGCTATCTTGGGAGCATCTCCTGAAGTATGGCTGACAGAGCCAAGAGGTGATGACTTCTTAAAAGAAGGGTCACTTATAATCTTAGGCTCAATGTCATCAGCACCAGAGGAACCTAGAATAAATTTATCAGTATTCCGAAAAAAGTGAAACTTTTCATAAAAAGAGTAAAAGTCAAATTCATACTTGTTTTAACTCCTGGTTTTCTTTTTGAAAATTTGAGATATGGTCTTGTCATCATCTTCATCAGAGGAGATGATATACTGTGGTATCTCTGAAGAAACCTCTAACTTAGGACGTTTCCTGCTGGAATGCCTTAAAGGTCTGGATGCAGAAATACAACCATGATCTCTTTTCTTTGAAGCCTTTTTAAGAGGCTCAGGCTGCTCCACTGACCCTTTGGGTTGGGTGTCCTTGGAAGTAGAGAGACAATCGTAATCTCTTTTCCTTGCAGCTCTTTTAAAAGGGTCAATCTGCTCCAGTGGGCCCATGGATTGGATGTCACCCACAGTCTGAACATCTCCATAGGAGATCCCCTGTTCATAAGCTGCATCATCTTCATCCTCTGAAGAGGTATGAGGAAGAACCCTTTTGTCTATGGTATTCCAATAGAGCTTGTCATATCTAGACTCCGTTGTCATGCCATCAGGCACCCTTAGCTTCTTCTTGCCAGCTTTTGCTAAAAAGTCAGAAGTAAAGTACAAAGAAGATTTAGTAATATTCACTCCTGCAAAAAGATATAAAATGACTAAGGAAAAAAAAATACTTACAGCCTAAGAAGAGCTGATCCTCAAAGTTCGCCAAAGCACATTGAGTCATTTGGGAATACATGATCCCACCACAGATGGAAGCCTCGAACAGCTTTAGTAATCCATTTCCAAGGAGAAATGGACATGGAAGTAAGGCCAAGAGTTATACTCTGAAGGGCTCTACCTTCTTCAAAATGACCCCTTGAAGTCCAAGGATCATTGCTGGTCAAGAAGTAAGGAATAGCTAGTGTTTGGACCAATCCAAATTGCCAAGCTACCAGCTGTGGATTATAAGCCTCAAAGCCAAAATATTCAGGCTCGTCAGCTATTAAATCCCTAGAGCTAAGAACACTACTCCAAAAATTCCCACTCCCTGAGGAACCAGAGTGGATGTTCAGGGATTGTAGCCAAGAAGGCATTGTTTGATGGCGCCAAGTTTAATCTGCAACAGAAACAACCATCTTACCCGAAAAAATATTCCAGACACCAGGGTTGGACTTAGAAACCAAGAAGTATGAAAAAATCAAACTTGGATGCCAAACCTCATCTGAAGATATAAGATTGAAGCTGACTTCACCATAACAGCTACAATAATCATGACTTGAGAGGAACAAAATGGGATCAAAAGAATGATCTTCCTCCTCTGAACCCCTAGATGCTTTAAAAGCAGAAAAGGGATTGATAATCATTAGACAAGGTAGATACATATGGCCCCAACAAGTCAAGAGCCATAGGGGTCCAAATCCCTTGTCAGTAGAGAATATGGGACATTCAGAGGTATTAATTCCAAAACCTTTAAAAGATTCTCTACTCCTGAAAAGACATCTATAACGTTGTCCCAATAGAACAAGAGCCAAAGCTACTTCTTTAGAAGTAGAGGAGATGTTAACAGCTAAAGATAGTCATAATGTTACTACTCCTCCAGCTCTAGACATCATCAATTTGGAGAAAGCAAAAGTAAGAAAAAGTACTTCCTCTTGAGAAGTAACTTCCTAACTAGTATCCTTATTAATGAAGAAATCAACAAAATTTTGAAAGCCACATTTGCTAGCACTAGCAGAAGGACTAGCAATTTGGCGAATAGTTGATAAGCATTGACTGTACAGCTGGTTATGTTCTTTAACATGGTGAAAGATAGGAAGTTCAATTCCATATTTACCTGTTGGAGAAATAATAGTAATAAAGGAAATATCAGCTAATGTCACAGTCATTGGTCCCCATCGGAACAAGAAACAGTTCATGGCGAGGTCCCAACATGCCAACAAGGCAGTAGACATAGCTCCATCAAAACGGATGGTTTCATAGGAAGCTAGTCTCAAGAAGTGCAATATTTTGTTCTTAGACCATTTGTCATGAAAAGGTTTCATTAGCAGAAACCATGCTCTTGCATCCACTCCTGAAATCCAACCCTTAAAAGGTTTGCTAGTAAAAGGCCAATGCAAATGTTGGAGGGATTATGGAGCAAATGGAAGCATTCTAGGCTTATTATCTTCTAAAATAATATGGTCCAAGAATGAGTAGCATTGTTGCTCTAAGACAAGTTGGCGCTTTGGTTTTTGAATCTTGAAAGGAAAACAATGACCAATAGTGGCAATCGTCTCCTCCAAAGGAGTATTAGAGTCAGAGCTTTTGTTCACATACCAAAACACTTGAGACTTGCATAATTGACGGGCTGCCTCAGATTGCATGGCATCACGTTTCTTGGCAAGTGCTTCACGAATTTCATTCTCACGAATTCTTTCATTAAACATGGTGAATTGAAAGATGAATTAAAATTTGGTGATGGTTGTGAATTCTTAGAAAGTGAATTAAATTTGTCTGAAAGATCTCCAATTTTCCTAAAATCCTTGAAAAGGGTATTAATGGAGAAGACAACCAAAATAAAACAATAAAAGAAAACACGTGCACAATGCGTGATACGTTTTATTTTGGGTCATGTTCAATTGGGTCATGTTAAGGCCTAGCTTTAACAAATTAAGAAATAAGGTTCTGAAGTCATCTAAAAAGCCCATTTTCAAAGGGCGCATGATTTGACAGCCCATGTCCAGGGGGTAGTTACTCAAGAGCCCATTTCCAAAGGGCGTAACTTTCCCTTTTTCAAGAGACAGTAAATCTCTTTATTATAAGGGCAAGTGAAAGGAAATCTTCACGCTACTCATCTTTTGAAACAACATCTCCAAGAAACCCTCTTATCTCTCAACCTTCTCAAAAAGTCTTCTTCGCTAGACATGGATGCGCCTCAGCCATCCGCCGAATCCTACGTCACAGGGGTTCAAGAAATCAATCCACAAGAGGTTGACCAGTCCTTCTTCCCTCCTCCAGAAATACCGGAGGAAAGAGAAGAGGAAGAGGATGAAGAAGGAGAAGAAGAAGACGAGGAAGGTATTCCTCCATCCTTAGATAAATCTGATGATGATGATGAGGATGAGGATGAAGATGACGACGAGCCCGCCGCCAAGCGGATGAGGGTCGACGAGGAGGATCTCCTCGAGGAACCTTTCAGCAGAGAGGAACGTTTTTTCTATCCTCTAAGTGATGACTCCACCGACGCTGCCGCTGGAGATGATGAGGAAGATGAAGATTCTGATGGCGACAAGCCACGGTCTCCAAGGGATTAGACATAGGCCTAGAGTTTAGAATTCTAAAATTCTAAACAAATTGTGTAAATTTTTATCCTAAGATAAAAAATTTTCAATCTAGGTTGTAAATTTCCCTTTTAAATTAAACGGTTTTTTCACCATATACCTCCGACAAATTAAAAAATTCACCATATACCCTCAATGTTCCAAAAATTCACCATATACCCTTGAGTTTTCGAAAACGTTCATGAAATGCCCTTTTTCTAACTTCCGTTAACTCTCCGTTAGCTTTATTTACGATTTTGCCATTACTAACCCTAAACCCTAATTCTAATCTAACCCTAACCCTAATCTAACCCTTACCCTTACCCTAATCCTAAACCTAAACCCTTACCCTTACACTAAACCCTAACCCACCCAAGCCCCACCACCCCTCCACCCCCCCAGCCCCAACCCCCCACCCCTCCCCCTCCCCTCCACCGCCGTATCCCCTCTCCCTTCCACCGCCGCATCCCCCTCCCCCCTCCCTCTTCCCTCCGCCGCAGCCCCTCCCCCCCCACTCTCCCAGCCCCGCAACCCGCGTAGCCCGTAGAAATTTGAAACCCCCACCCCTCCTCATCCCCTCCACCGCCGCATCCCCCTACCCCCCCCTCCACCCCCAACTAGCAGCGCAGCCGGCTTCCCCACCCTTTCCCCAAGACCCCACGCAGCCCCCCTCCTCATTCCCCCTCCCCCGCCAACCCCATCCCCACCCTCTTGCAGCCCCAAACCCTTTTCCCCCCCCCGCAACCCCCTCTCCCGCGGCTCCTCCTCCCCTTCCCTCGCGAAAATCGTGCGGCGGCGGCAGGGTTATGATGTTCGAACAGAACCCCCCTCCCCGCAACCTCCTTCTTGCCGAAAAAATCGAAAGTGGCGCGAGAAAGTCGAGAATTTTCGAATTTTTGAATTTCGAAACGAGTTCTTTGGGTGATGAACAAGTCACCTTTGCGTGTTGATGGGTGATGAATAAGTGGCACGTAAAGTCAGCGAATTTTCTAAATTACGGATGCGGGGAGGGGGAGGGGTGTCTTAAAGTGGGGAAGAAGGAGAAGGGTGTCTTTGGGGTAAGGGTGGGAAATCGACTGGGGAGAGGGGAGGGGGTGGGGTTAGGGGAATCGACGAGGGGAGAGGGGAAGGGTGGGGTTAGGGGGAATTCGACGGGGAGGGGGGAGGCGGTGGGGTAATCGATGGAGAGGGGGGTGGGGGAATCGACGGGGAGGGGAAGGGAGTGGGGGGAATCGACGGGGGAGGGGGAGGGGGTGGGGGCGAGCCGGTGGAGTAGAGGGGGAGGGGGTGGGGGCTGGGCTAGGGTGGAGGGAGGGGGGGGGGGGGGGGGGTTGGGGCATGGGGTGGAGGGGTCGGGTTAGATTAGGGTTTAGATTAGGGTTAGGGTAAGGGTTAGATTAGAATTAGGGTTAGGGCTTAATGATGGCAAAATCGTAAATAAAGCTAACGGTGAGTTAACGGAAGTTAGAAAAAGGGCATTTGGTGAACGTTTTCAAAAACTCAAGGGTATATGGTGAATTTTTGAAACATTGAGGGTATATGGTGAATTTTTTAATTTGTCGGGGGTATATGGTGAAAAAACCGTAAATTAAAAATTCCTCAATTAAGTCTCAATTGAGTCGAAGTTTCTTTTATCTTATATGTTGTTTGCATTATTTATTTTGCCCAATCAAAATTGTGCGAGTTAGATTATATTATGTTATTCAAAAATAACTATCAAATCAAATAATGCAAAATCCACGGTTAAGAGTAAATAGAAGAGAAATAAATTGACTCTTGGGATGCTAACTCTGAAAAAATATTAATAACATGGAAGAAAGTTACTTCAAAAAGTAATTATTGCCATTTAACTTCACACGCCACTAATGGCCAACTCGTAGTAGTGACATGACATATTGAAGAGTTAATGGATAAACATACCCACTAGGGCCATAACTTGAGGCAACTTGAAGTCAGTTATCAAAATAACTTGAAGAGATTAAAATTCGTAATAAAAATATAACGTGACATAATTATCTAAAAAGATAATATTAATCGCCTCATAAACCCCTAACAAATAGGGACAACGGTTATGGTGATCATATTATAAATATGTTACCTTAACTTTAAAAAATTTTCAATCTTTACTCTACCTTCACAAAACCCCAAAGTCCGTGAACATGGCTGATCAACAAGTTGCTCCCCTGCCATTTCTTGGTGAATGTTGGAGGCACCGGTTCAATAAGAAAATCACAAAAGAGGATTGGGAGGAGTTTAGAGAAGAGGAGATGAAAAAATGGCAACTCAAAATCATAAGACTCTTCGTAAAGGACCCAAAGATCCAATCTGGGGATCTCAAGGAGCAAAGGTATAGTGAAACCATAATGGGAAGTGATATAGACCTCCTAGCACTAAATCTATGGCCGAGAATGGAAAAGGGAGATTTATTAAAATTCCTAAGCGTTTGCAAGGCATGGGGAGAAGGCATTGCAAAACAACATTTTCCTCCTGAACTTGCACTAAAATATCACAGGTCCATAATCTGTGAAAGCAGTTTGGGCGTGTTCACCAGAAAGTATAGGGTAGTCCAAGTGGACGAGAATATGAGTTTCAAAAAACTCATACAGTATAAATGTACATGTCTCTTATGGCAAGAGCATTTATTAGGAAGAGGCATCCCTATGTTATTAGATGATTATTACTCCGATGATGATGATCCTGATGTGGATGAGCATGTGGAACCACAAATCACCATCAGTTTCGATCATCTTCGTGCTTGATAGATCAAGTAACAAGGCAGAGGCTTAGTAATCCTGGTCATAGTACTAAGTTTAAATATTCCTTAATAAACTATGTACTTAGCTTTAATGACGTTGATAACTGTTTTTTATGATTTACTTCATTTATGAAATAAATCTTATTTTATCAATGTACAATATACTTCCATATCATGTACCAATTGCAAACTTGGTTGTTGTTCATAAAATGAATAATAAACCTAAGGAAGTAATTTTAGGCCCAAATGCCTAAAAGTGACATATTAATTTTAAGACTTATCAACAAATTGGTAATCTTAAAATAAATAATAATCAATTAAAAATTCATAAACTTTTCGAAAAAAGAGGTCAAAGTACTCAATTACTCACTGATCTTAGAAGTTATTATGAAAATAACCGTTGAATAAAATGATTTGGCTATTTAAAGGGACTTGGCCATAGCATCCCATCATCCTATTTTCATTTTAAAAAATTAAAATGGACTACGAAGCATATGCAAACTTAGCAGCCGAGTTTGATGATGATTGTTTCATGATGATGATTGTTTCAATCATCGCTTCGCCCTCGATATCATAGAGGAAGACAAAGAAGCCTTCATCACAAATGAGAGGGCTAGATGGGTAGAGCAAATGGCGCGCATCTTTGGTGATGCACCTGTGATGGAGCCAGAGGATCTTGGGCTAGTGGAATCAAGCGCTACAAAGGTCGGTACAAATATCGATCTCCTGTCCACCCACATATGGCCCAAATTAGATGGGAAGTAACAAGACAAACTGCAAACAGTTTGTAAGAAGTGGGGCAAGGAGGTTTCCACTATGTTAATCTTCCCAAGGCCTCAAAGGATGAATTGGGTCTACGCCAAGAGTCTAACTCTTTCATGCACTCAGACCTCCCTCAAAGTGGTGAGGATAAACGAGGGCTAAAATGAAAATCAAGGGGGGATAGTACTTTTTAAGTGCGTCTGCAAACTGTGGGAGCTGTTAGCCCAAGAATATTTCCTTCCATGGATGTATATCGCACTGATCGACATGAGATATGCCTGGGACAACAACTACCACATGATTATCTTCAAGGCAAGGTTTAACAACTCCCCTGGAGAAGACTACTACTTTGCAGTTATCAGGAGTAGTGCAGGGCGCGAGTTGGAAATCAACGAATGTAATGCTACGGTAGAGATAGTGTGTAGGAATCACTTTCAAATGTTGTCTCTAGACCGAAGCATTTTTAAATAAAATGTAATTAATGATCTTATCTTCATAAAGATAAATCATTATATCAATGTCATGAAATTACCTCAAATGGTAATCTTGTTAAATATATTTCTATGTATTTTCAATGATATAATTGCTTTGACATCAGTTTTTGGTTCACCAAAGTGAAGTAAAAACAAACACGTGTCCATTTAATACTTATATTCCTTAAAAAACTGTCCCCATGAAATTAGGCAGTTAAGGAAAATTATCGGACGATTAAAGCATCAAGGTCTTTTTATATATATATATGTGCGGTTTCTAAAAGATTCAAAACTTTAAATCAAAATGGATTGCACATACACTCACATTTTTCGTCAATCTGCTCCAAAACATATGCCATATCCATCAAAATGCCCAAATCATCACAAGGCATTAAATGTCATATCTCGCAATTAAGATGAATTTATTAAGAAAGAATCCACCAAATGGGTTTCTTTTATCCAAAAATAATTTTCAGATAATCCTGTCATACAACAGGATCTGGAAAATAAAAGAGGATATAAGGCCTTCCAAATAGGGTCCAATTTAGATCTCGTACAAAAATGGATATTTCCTAAACTCGAAAGGAATGATCAGGTTACATCTCTTCTGGTTTGCAAATCATGGGGCAAAGTCATTACGGAAGAAATATGGAAACCTAACATGCCTTGGAGATATCTAAATAGGCTCTTTGTCAATGGAACTACAAAGAAAATAAAAGTCTATAGATTGGTAGATGGGTCATCATTAAGAGATGTGGTACAATACAAATGTGCATGTCAAATTTGGTACGATCTCATGACCTATGATGTAAGTCCTTGTTGGTTATCTCCAAATAATCCTACAAGTTAACATCTTGAAGAAATTTTTTTAATGGATTTCACAATGGCTAGAAAGAAAGGTGAGGGAATACACTAAAGGTTATTCTTCTCAACCAAATTCAGTCATCCTAAAAGAATGTTCATCGACCATCTTAGAACAATGGAGGAAGTCACATTCAGAATGCTACTGGATGATATTGGCTACAACCATTGAAAGTCCTTCTCTGCTCATAATTTGTGGGTGTTGAGTACATCACTCCATAAATCAGGGGGGCAATTTTTTACCACCATTTTTAGATGTATAGTAGCATTTATTATGGTATATTGTATTGGACCTCAAAAGGTTTAATTTCGTCTTAATATGAAGGCCCAACAAGAGCATAAAGCCCATTGGACGAAGTCAATATAAGTCAAAGTCAATATGAGAAGACCATCAGGAGATGAAAGTCAAGAATGATAATCGTACAGGTGGTTAAAGAGAAATCATTATACGTATCCACATAAGGAAGAACGTGCAAGGCTACGGTTATTCAGCGCCAGAAGACGGTTGAGATTTGAATCAAAGATAATTCAAATGTTTTCCCTCCAAGTAAGCACGGAAGTTACACAATACGTTTCTCTATAAATAGAGGAACGATCATCAAGCAACACACAAACACACAAACAACTTGCAATTACTCTTTTCTTAGCGTAGCCTAGCTCTAGCCTAGCCAACCCCCTTCTGGGGTTATAGTTTAGTTTCGTAGACGTAGAACATGTTCTGGCGACGGGTTCTGTAATTCTCCGATTGAAGCAAGGAACCATGGAGGTAACAGTCTTCGTGTGTTCCCTTTAGTTGTCCAGCCTGGCTTATCCCCTATGTGTTGTAAAATTCTTTCTTAAAGTGTGTGGCATGTATGGTAATGTTTTGCTTTAATTAATAGATTAATTATTGCTTGCTCTATTTATTGCATTTCGCCTGAATTTATTAGGCGTTATTGCAACAAAGTACGTTAGCAAGGTTTTATCTAATTAAAACCAGTAACCCCTAGGGGCTAAGTCTCCCGAGACATTCAGTATCAAACTACTGGGTGTGCAGTGACTTGTTTGCAAAGTCAACCAACTGACTTTGCACCAACAATGTCGTTCCTCTATTTTGTTGTTCTAATTGAGTTCATCTCTCTCGATAAAAATGAACCCATGTTAGTAAAATGATTTTATCCTAACTTTTTCATGTTCATTAAACAATCTGAATAAGTTTTATAATGTTAAATATTGAATCTTTCCTCTTTGTTCAATGGATTGAGACTTGTTTTGAAGTTTTATGATCTTATTTTAGATTTTCTTAAGATAAATTTAAAAACCAGAATCTATAAATTATGTTGTTTGATAACATTGTTTATAAGCTTTTTTACGATTACGAATTCATGTACATTTGCAACTCAGTGTTATAATTTATGAAATAGGTAAACAAAAATGGTCAAACTATCCTATTTAGGTGATTCAGTATTTGGGGGTATGTGGCATAACTTCAATACGGTTAATGAGAATTTTATGATGTATTTTAACTAACTAGTTTTATGATATAATTTAAGAAGAATAAAGTAACTAGTTTAGCTAACTTCAATTTGGGATTCTCGTTAGATTGGTGAAATGAGTTTAATTCAGGAGAATGAACTAAAGTAACTTATTGATTTGGACTTTCAATTTCCTATCACTAAGAAATATTTACTTGTTACAGAATTGGAGTATGGAGGATGATCAGGGAGTGGATTATTATTTAGTTTTAACTCAAAAGCGGCAATTAGATTAACTCTTTATCAGATTTCTTGGTACAAAAATTAATAATTATCATTGTTCACATGAGGTGAATTAATCTATGATTGAGGCATGATTTGGAGAGCAAGTTTATGGACTTTGGAGCCTAATTGTGGGTTCAAGATATATTCAGAGATCAATTAAAGGTACACATTGTCCATCCACCTTATAACAAAACTTGTATTTGTGGAGTTGCAACTTGGATGAATTTCATGAGTTCCCTAAGGGCCTGTTTGGGAACCATCATTGCATTTGAAATGATGGAATTAGCCCAATTCCCTTGTTTGGATAACTAATGGAATCACTACTACATAAATAAGCTATTGCAATGCCTAAAAACGTTGCAATGGAGCCAGAAACCGTTGCAATAGAGCTATTGCAACGGTCCAACAACCGTTGATGTTGCTGCCATTGCATTAGACCTAATGCAACGGTTTTTTAGGCCTATTGCAACACCAATTAGAAGACTCCAAGAAGTGTTGCATTAGCTACAATGCAACACCACTTTTGCTCTAATGCAACGCCCCTTTTATATACATAACATATCCAATCGTTTCGACAATTTACAAAATTAAGTACATAAGTAGTACTTGTACCAAACTAGAGGATACAACATTTTTCCTTTATTGATATCATGAATATATTCACCAAAATGTTTCAACCACAAGATCACTAACTTAGCCATGTAATTCTAAACTACATTCTACTTAAACGTGAAATCAACCACGAATTAAACTCATGAGCACCTATGTGTACTGCCAACATGTATATGCATGCCGTGCACAGGAAGAAGATGAGTAAAAAAGAAAACTAGGAACATTGACAAAACGCTAATCCACTAACTTCTCATCATAAGTGAAGAAAAGATAAAACCTAATATTAACATGTTGCAAACCTTTCTGGATGTGAAAAGATAAAACCTAACTTATCATTAGTTGGGGAATTAATCAAACACCTTAAGGGCATCCTTTAAATTAATAAAATCACAATAAAATCTTACAAGATTGGTTTAGTAACTACCCATCTGATAATAAAAATCCAGCCATTTCTAATAACTCAATTGTAAAATTAAACACCAAAGCCCACTAAAAACCAAAAAGTATGCTGATGAGAGAATATAGAAAAAGAATAATAATTCAGTATGGAAACTCACAATTGAGGTTGAAATCCAAAGAAGTTGATCACCTACTTTATTCCATAATTAGTATGTATAATTCACTAGTGGAAAAACAAGGAAGGGCTGCGGTCAAAACAGCCCTAAGGGCTGCGTTTTTGGCCAGCAACCCTTTCCATAGCAGCCCTTCAATAAATAAGAAGGGTTGCGGTTTTTAACCACAGCCCTTCACAACGAAGGGCTGTGGTTCAGGCCAAAAACGCAGCCCTTCTAAGCTTGAAGGGCTGCGTTTTTGGCTTAAACCGCAACCCTTCTCTAAATGAAGGGCTGCGGTTTTAAGCCTAAACCGCAGCCCTATTTAAGTGAAGGGCTGCGGTTTAGGCTTAAAACCGCAGGCCTTCACATTCAATATTTTTTTTTTAAAAAAAATAAATTGCACCCCCCACCCCCCGCCAGCCCCAACACACCCCACCCTCGCCCACCCCAAAGACCCCCCACCCGGCGGCCCAAAGACACCCCACCCCCCGCCCACCCCAAGACCCCCCCACCCCCCGCCCACCCCCCGCACCCCAAAGACACCCCACCTCCTACCCACCCCCTCCCGCCCCCTCACCCCCATCCCCCGCCCACCCCCGCACTCCCACCCCACCCCCCCCCCCAGCCAGCCCCACACCCGCCCACCCCCAACACTCCCCCCCGCCCCCCCACCCCAGCCCCACCCCCTTCACTCCCCGCACCCTCACCCCCCCACCCACCCTCTGCCACCTCCTCCACCCATTGCTTTGCCACCACCCCAAAGACCCAACCGGCCCCATAGCTCACCCCAATAGCCCACCATGGCGCCCCACCCCACCCCCCACCCAAAACCTCCCTTCGACACAAAAAAAAATCGATCAAATTGCAATAATAATATATGACAAGTTTTTGAACGTAATATAATAATTAACTTTAAATATGTATATATTTAATAATGTAAAAAGTGTACATAGAATTGATACAAACTAGTAGATGTATCATAAGCAATCATCGCAAATGTGGGACGCCAACTTATCCCGAACTTCATGTAATTCGTCTGTGGTGAAGGCCCTCAAACGTGTTGTGTTATTCATATAAACCTTGCAAAACAACCAAGGAATAAACACATAATATAAGAATTCAATCATTTACCGTAATTAGTAGTTCTAAAAATGACATATACCTTCCCGAAATTCAATCAAAAACAAATGCAAGCCTAAAACTCTACACACTAGTTATATTATACCTTATATTATCATATTGAAAAAGAAAATGGAGTTAAATGAAGCGATAAGTACGAATTGGACGCGAAAAGGCAAAAATAGGCCTAAAATGCCCTTTTCGTTCCCAAAATTCAACCTACAACAATTGCAAACCTAAAAATCTACACAATAGTTACATTATGCCTCATATTATCATGTTCAAAATGAATTTGGGGTAAAATGACCGAAAAATACGATTTGGAAGCGTAAAAGGCAAAAATAGGCCTAAAAATGACATTTTCGTTCCCAAATATATGCATGTGCTACTTTGGTTTCTAAACCAATTAATACCTATTACCAATCGATCTAATATAAACTAACATATACTAATAAGTTACATACCTTTTGAAGATCATCGACGTTAGTGCAATGGCTGACGATATCGAACATGTACCTCAGCACGTAATAGCCACATGCAAGTCCATCTTCTTGTTGCGGACACTAAATGTTCACCAAAGGATGCATCCAATGACATTCATGTTAATTAGATGTGTAGTATGTGGCTAAAAGTGTTTCTATATAAGGACAAATAAATTAGTCATGTTACCTCGACTGATATCCAAACAGGAGCTTTTGGTGCTCAAAGTTCTGTTGCACTAATATGATTCATCACACTACATCAACAACATTATTATAAGATTAGATGTACTAACTGTTTATATATTTAAAGATGATGAATAATGTGTAATATTAATAAGTTCGCATATATTGAGTTTCGATTAGGCTACCTATTTAACAATGATTTGATTAGTAAGGTCCGCGGTGGTTGTCGACGCAAAGAATCAAAGTGGTAGACTTCGTTACGTGACAAACATATCGCAAGCAGTGTCCAATGAGCCCTACAACAAGAAAATATAGTTATTATTAATCGTAGAACAATTAATAGGTCAATTTAAGTATCGAATAATAAAAGTAAAGCGAGTTTAACAAGCATACTTTTAAATATAAGGAACAAGAATGATTAGATGATATCCAATACGAGATGATGCTTTGAAACTCATGTCGAGATACTCTTTCACTTCGGCTTTGTTTTGTAAGCAATTGTCATCTCGTATTATGTTTGGACATAACCAACCAAACATTGCACTAGATGTTGCAAGCAATTCATTGTATAATAACCTGAGAAATTATATTGATTAAAAGTAAACCAACAATTACTTATTATGGAATTGAAAACTACTTAAGGCATATGTATATGTATATTTAATTTATATACTTATGTATTACCTCATGAATGTTTGTATCATGGAAACATTCAACTCTACCCCACATAAGAATTCTTTAATATCAACCTTAGAAATGAATGTCGATGAGTCCTCAAGGTAGTGGAATTGTTGCTCCCCCAAAGCAACCTCAATTGCACTTTCATCGGGTAAATCGCTAGCGCACTCATGTAACCAAAAGCATGGAATAGTAAGGCTCCGCACCACCTCTGGATCGATAATAAGTGGATTTTTTGTCTTAGAAACATTTCCCTTCACCACATTTCGTTCACCTTCATCACGTAAACTTGCTTTCTTATAAGGTGAACATGCCTTCTTTCCCTTCCTGGCATGTGAGTCGGCCTTCCCCCCAACCTAGTATTTAGTTAAAAGTAAAGATATTACTGACTATCATAGGAACTACAAAAGAAAACACGCATATATATATATATGAATGTTAATCATTGTACCTCATCTGAAAACCGTACCAATGCACGCGGCCACGTAACATAATCGCCAAGGGCATCATTTATGCATGTAGACCAACTTCGGCCGGCTGGCAGGAAGAGGTAATTCTTCGAAACCCGACACAATTTCATTGAGGGTGACCACATAGTGATTATGATCCACTAACTGGTTATGCAATCGTACTCGGTCACTAGGGGGTTGTGCATGGCCATGAGCTACGAGGATGAAACTATCATAACCATCTCCTCCAGCTAATAGATCACATGATGTCTCTTCCTGTAAGAAAAAACTCTATTTATAGTTAGTCTATGAAACAACATATATATAGTAAGAATTTCATGCACTTAAGAACAATAGTTGTTTAACAAAGCAAAGGGATTAAGTGATTACCTTCAACTCGGGGCCTACATGTGGATCACGCTGGCTAGGTGTAGTATCACTACCCTTCTTGAATGCAGCAAAAGTCGATAAACCCATTTGCTCCAAAATGGCGTTGAAGTTATGGGTCATCTCCTCCTTAGCTCCTCCCGAATTGCGGCTTTCATAGCCTCCACATCTACCGACGCCGCCGAATTCACACTACTTACACTTGATTTTGTCCGTTGTAGTGTATTGATCACCATATACCTTTCTCAAACCGAGGCGGACACCTCCTACGCCCCTCACACGTCCACTGTGGTCCGGTCCTAAAGTTTCGTGCAATGCATCAATGTGTCCTTTAGGAGTGAACTCACCAGTTGCCTCTTTTTCCTTCAAGCCAATCTACATAGGTATAAGAGAGAAATGCTCGTGAGCGCAAAAGTTATATTATATATACCTTATATAACCATATAATCTGTACTTACAATGGCGTTGGCTATCTGTTGTTCACCGGGATCAGGCAAGACTCTTTTTCCCTTTGCATCAACCCCATGCATCGAACACCACCAATCGAGGACTCTATCTGGTTGCCGAGGCTGTGCAACTGTCGTCGTTGAGCTAGTCCCCGTTGCCGTTGTCGATCCTATTGTGGGGTAATGGCTGAACATCCACTTCTCTCTCGCCTCATTGTATGAATGGGCACCCAAATGATGATAATACTGCCTAGCTTTTGCACTCGCGCTGCTTTTCTAACGACTTACCTAAAACACACAATTATAAACAAAGGTTAGCTATGGTGCTATACAATAATGCTGGATCTAAGTGTATTAAATCTTAATAAAATATTCTTACAATAGCTTGTGGGGTTGTTTTCTTGGCAACAAATGCTTCCCACTCTTCAGGTTTGATAGTTCTCCATATTTGAAATGGTAATTTGGATGGTGCAGATGATGTTTCCGGTGAAGCCTCAGGATCGGCTTGTATTTCTCCGCCGTAGATGTTCTTCTTCTTTGTACCTACTACTTTCCTCCGCTTAGTGATCCACCCAGACACTAACTTAGCCTTGAAATCTCTTAATCTCTGGGCAACCGCAGATAAAAATACATTCTTCTTGGCTTCATCATCTTCGATATTGAATTGATTCTACAAAAAACGCAGTTCACAAATTAGTTTTCGCAAATGTTGTAATTTATATGCTATAAGTAATATTATACATATATTTAACTAAATAATTAAGAAACTAAACGTTATTGTACTTGAAGCTTACCATGGTATCTTCCCATAGACACCGCTTCAATCCCTCGGGCACCTCTTTCCATGAGTACAAAATGGAGAGTTTATGCATGCAAATGCCAACTTGCATGCCATACTTTTGACTCCACTTTCCACAAGGTTGACCCATGTTATCGTACTCCAAAGTCATATTTGTGTGTTTTCCTAGTGACTTTGTAGGTCCCCTTCCTTTTCTCTTTTTCGTCGCCAATGACTTCCTAGGCATTTGTGCATTTATCTCTTCACGGCGAAATCGAGACAATTTACCCCGTTCCTTTCTCGCATCGAAAGACTCATCCTCGGTAGTGTGTTCAGGCACCACTTGTGCTTCGTTATCCGTATGCACATCCGCCATCTCCCGAAATTGTACAAATATATGCATTAATATAACAAAAAATTAAAATTAACATTGCCACTAAGGGGGTGGGGGTGGGGGTGTGGGGAGAGGGTTTCGTGTGCAAGGGTCGGCGGTGGGGGGAGGAGAAAGGCAGCGGGGAGGGGGTTCGTGTGCAAGGGGCAGCAGTGGGGAGGGGGGGCAGCGGGGAGGGGTGTGCGGGGAGGGGAGGGAGGGCAGAGCTGGGGGGGGAGGGGTTCGTGTGCAAGGGGCGGCGGTGGGGAGAGGGGGGGGGTAGGGGAGGGGTGTGCAGGGGAAGGGCGGCAAGGGGAGGGGTGTGCGGTTGAGGGGAGGGGAGGGCGGCGGTGGGGAGGGGCACAGGGGGAGGGATGGGTAGCCGTGGGGGGGGGCAGTAGGGAGAGGGAGGGCCGGTGCAGGCAGGGGAGGGAGGGGAGGGGTGTGCAGGGGGAGGGAAGGGGCAGCAGTGGGGGAGGGGGCCGTGCGGTGGGGGGGAGGGGAGGGGGCAGCGGGGAAGGGGAGGGGAGGGGGGGGTGTGCGGGGGAGGGGAGGGGGAGCAGTGGGGGGAGGGAGGAGGTGTGCGGTGGGGGGGGAGGGGGAGGGGAGGGGAGGGAGGGGTGTGCGGGGGGGGAGGGGAGGGCAAGTGAGGGGGAGGGGAGGGGCCGTGCAAGAAGAGGGGAGGGGAGGGGCGTGGCGGGGGAGGGGAGGGGTGTGAAGGGGAGGGGAGGGGGGCGGCGGTGGGGAGGGGAGGGACGCGTGCGGTGGGGGGGCATGTGCAAGGCTTGGAGCCCTCCCAAGCCCTCGCACATGCCCCCCCCCCCCCTGCCCCTCCCTCCCCCATCTTGCCCTCCTCCCTCCCTCCCCCACCGCTGCATCGAAAGACTCATCCTCGGTAGTGTGTTCGGCACCACTTGTGTTATCCGTATGCACATCCGCCATCTCCCCGAAATTGTACAAATATATGCATTAATATAACAAAAAATTAAAATTAACATTGCCACTAAGGGGGTGGGGGTGTGGGGAGAGGGTTACGTGTGCAAGGGCCAGCAGTGGGGGAGGAGAAAGGCAGCAGGGAGGGGGTTCTGTGTGCAGGGGCAGCAGTGGGGGAGGGGGCAGCAGTGGGGGGGGGGAGGGGGTTACGTGTGCGGGGAGGGGGGGGGCAGCGGTGGGGGAGGGGGAGGGGTTCCGTGTGCAAGGGGCAAAGCGGTGGGGGGGGCGTAGGGGAGGGGTGTGCGGGGGAGGGGGCGGCAGGGGGGGGGTGTGCGGTTGAGGGGAGGGAGGGGCAGCGGTGGGGGGAGGGCAGCAGGGAGGGGATGGGTAGCAGTGGGGGTGGGGCAGTAGGGGAGGGGGAGGGCCGGCAGTGCGGGGAGGGGAGGGGGGGTGTGCAGGGGGAGGGGAGGGGCAGCGGTGGGGGAGGGGAGGGGCGTGCGGTGGGGGGACGGGGAGGGGGTCATGGCCGGGGAGGGGAGGGTGTGCGGGGGGGAGGGGATGGGTAGCGGTGGGGGGGGGAGGGGCTGGCAAGTGGGGGGAGGGGAGGGACTTTGCGGGGGAGGGGAGGGAGGGGGTGTGCAGGGGGGGAGGGAGGGAATGGGGGGGGGAGGGAGGGGGGCAGGCAAGAAGAGGGGAGGGGGGGCGTGCAGGGGAGGGGAGGGAGGGTGTGAAGGGGAGGGGAGGGCGGCGGTGGGGAGGGGGAGGGATGTGCGGTGGGGGGGCATGTGCGAGGTGCCGGAGCCCTCCCAAGCCCCCGCACAAGCCCCCCCACCGCACAGCCCCCTCCCCCCCCACCGCCGCCCTCCCCTCCCCTCCCCTACACACCCCCTCTCCTCCCCCTACGCTCCGCTTCCCCTCTCCTCTCCTCCCCTCCCCTCCCCTCCCACCGCTCGCCACCCTCCCCTCTCGCACACGGACCCTCCCCCCACTACCGGCCCTCCCCTCCCCCCCACCGCCATACCTCCCCCATGCACACCCGTCCCCTTGCACACAGTTACATACTAATAAGTTAGGAGTTAGATTAACAAAAATAAAATAAAATGACTCGATAAGTACGAATTGGACGCGAAAAGGCAAAATTTGGCCTAAAATGACCTTTTCGTTCCCGAAATGCAACAAACAACAAATACAAGACTAAAACTCTACACAATAGTTACATTATACCTCATATAATCATGTTCAAAAAGAATTTAGGGTTAAATGACTCGGTAAGTACGATTTGGAAGCGAAAAGGCTAAAATAGGCCTAAAATGCCCTTTTCGTTCCCAAAATTCAACCTACAATAATTGCAAACCTAAAAATCTACGCAATAGTTACATTATACCTCATATAATCATGTTCAAAAAGAATTTGGGGTTAAATGACTCGATAAGTACGATTTGGAAGCGAAAAGGCAAAATTAGGCCTAAAATGACCTTTTCGTTCCCGAAATGCAACAAACAACAAATGAAAACCTAAAACTCTACACAATAGTTACATTATACCTCATATAATCATGTTCAAAAAGAATTTGGGGTTAAATGACTCAGTAAGTACGATTTGGAAGCGAAAAGGCTAAAATAGGCCTAAAATGCCCTTTTCGTTCCCAGAATTCAACCTACAACAATTGCAAACCTAAAAATCTACACAATAGTTACATTATACCTCATATAATCATGTTCAAAAATAATTTGGGGTTAAATGACTCGATAAGTACGATTTGGAAGCGAAAAGGCAAAATTAGGCCTAAAATGACCTTTTTGTTCCCGAAATGTAACAAACAACAAATGCAAGCCTAAAACTCTACACAATAGTTACATTATGACTTATATAATCATGTTCAAAAAGAATTTGGGGTTAAATGAGTCGGTAAGTATGATTTGGAAGCGAAAAGACTAAAATAGGCCTAAAATGCCCTTTTCGTTCCCAAAATTCAACCTACAACAATTGCAAACCTAAAAATCTACACAATAGTTACATTATACCTCATATAATCATGTTAAAAAATAATTTGGGGTTAAATGACTCGATAAGTACGATTTGGAAGCGAAAAGGCAAAATTAGGCCTAAAATGACCTTTTCGTTCCCGAAATGCAACAAACAACAAATGCAAGCCTAAAACTCTACACAATAGTTACATTATACCTCATATAATCATGTTCAAAAAGAATTTGGGGTTAAATGACTCGATAAGTACGATTTGGAAGCGAAAAGGCAAAATTAGGCCTAAAATGACCTTTTCGTTCCCGAAATGCAACAAACAACAAATGCAAGCCTAAAACCCTACACAATAGTTACATTATACCTCATATAATCATGTTCAAAAAGAATTTGGGGTTAAATGACTCGGTAAGTACGATTTGGAAGCGAAAAGGCTTAAATCTACATTGTTACATTATAAAACAAAAAAGAAAATGAAAGATAGTAGTGATACCAAACATGTGTTACAACTTACAACAATGCCTACACATATTATCACTAGTAATATGATTATAGAGGCTGTAGCTTATCTTTATAGAAAGTTGAACTACTAGCTAGTAGCTTACAATCATCGAAGATCAACATGCCTCAAATTAGAGAAAAAGAACAGCAGGAAGTAAGCATTGTTGAATATTAGTCCATAGCTCCATGTCAATTCATTGTTCAGTCATCATTCACAATGTGGCTCCAAATTCGTGCGTGCATCAACAAACACAGTGGTACAATCACATTTTACCCCCGTCCCCCACCCCCACCCGCCGCCCCTCCCCCACCCCCCTGCCCCCCTCCCCACCCCTATCCACCCTCCCCCGCCCATCCCCCCCCCCCGTCCAAAGCATCCCCCGCCCCTCCCCACCCCATGCCCAGCCTCCCAGCCCCCCCCCCACCCCCTTTCCAAGATCCCCGCCCTCCCCCCCACCCCATGCCCGGCCTCCTCGGCCATCCCCACCCCCTTTCCAGCCTCCCCGCCCATCCCCCATCCCCGCCCCAAGACTCCCACCCCCTACCCACCCTCAACAAGCCCTCCCCACCCCTACAATCACATTTTACAACACAAAATAGAAGAGAAATTAAATAAAACAAAGAGGAGAGAGAGTGAGAGAGGAATTACCGACAATGCAGTAGTGGTGTTGGACTTACAGGGCGTCAAGGTGCGCTGAGAGAAGAGAAGAAGAAGGAGCTCAGGCAACGTTAATGAGTTTGCACCGGCGATGGGACGGCGCTCCGGCGATGTGTCGGTGCTCCGGTGATGGCCGTTAGGGCAGTGCGAGTGAGTGTGAGTGGGAGGAGTGAGTGTGCGAGTGAGTGTAAGGGAGAGAGGTGAGTGTGCGAGGGAGAATTGCGAGTGAGTGTCTACTGTGTGTTGTGCGCAAAACTATAGGTTGAATTGGGCGGGATAGGAAGGGCTGCGCTTATCCTAGAAAACGCAGCCCTTCGTGTATGAAGGGTCTGCGGTTTCTAGGCTAACCGCTGCCCTTCACTTAAAGGGTCATGCGGTTAGCCTAGAAACCGCAGCCCCTCATACAGTTTGAAGGGCTGCGTTTTCTAGGTAACCGCAGCCCTTCACTAAAAGGGCTGCGGTTTTCAAGGAAACCGTAGCCCTTCATACACGAAGGGCTGCATTTTTTAAAAAACGCAGCCTTTCCAGCGCAGCCCTTTCTTTTTTTTCCCCTATTGATTATAGCTTATGATACTCCAAAACAAAGTTCAATAACGATATTTTAAATAACTTTTTCACAGTTACAACCGCACTTGCATAATCAACAGCTTGACAATCACGCAAATATTTTCCAATAGTAACACCAAATTACAAAATTCAATCAACAATCCTCTTTTTATATCCATCACTAATCATACTTCTAGAATGCTGATTAAATCAGAGAAACGCGAATATGAGCAAATAACATAAAAAAGCAGAAAAAAATAATATTAGACGAACATTGAACTAATAGTAGCACCGAGCCCTCTAAGATTCTCATAAAACTGCTTACTTTATGCTCTTTATATGAGAGAAATTCTAGTCATTATTAGCAGTTTATATTGGATGTGTGCAGGTAGTTTCTCTTAAACCAACCAATAAAAACATAAGAGGATTTGTTATGAATACTTTCTAGCATATATTATGGTCTTGAGATGTTCCCGAAACAAAGATGTTCAATTGGTGAAGAACTATGACCTTGCATTCCGACCAAAGGTGTTTCAATATCTGAGTATCTGGATGCAACTTTGCAATAGTGTATTGGCTTGTAAATGATGAAGGTAGCTTTTGTTTTAGTGTGTTTGCTGCTATTTGAAACCCTTAAATGTGATTAAATATACTTTTAAAATGTGATTGATTACTCCTGATTTTCCATCATGCATTTAGCGGTTCAAAAATAAAAAAACAGTGTGTTAGATTAAGTTCTATCAAGTCCTGCCACTGCTAGGAGTGGGTTTATCTCTGGTTAATATGGGGTAGAAGGCTGACATTTGATGATCAAGCCTAGGATCTCAAATTGATGTCATTTGTGCAACAGTACATGTGCTTTTGCTAACTTTACTACGTAACGATAGTTTACTGGACAATAAGTGTCTAAAAAACAACCTCCAGATATTAATACATGTGAGGAGCTTATTCAATTGCTTCACATTTAGGTGTTTTGTTTATCTGAAACCAATGTCAAGGTATTGAAAAATATGCTTGAGTTAAGATCTTAATTCTCTTCAACGTGGTTGATTTCTATCTGCATTTGTCGGTTTCATTCGCAGTATAATCAGAAATTATGCTATACTTGTACCTTCTCTAGTTACTTTAAAACCATGAACTACTATGCAGGTTGTGGATGCTGCTGCTCGGTCACTGAAATTGATCTATTAGTCAAAGTTGGCCCTAAGTATGACTATCTTTCAAAGGAAAACATATGCTTCCTTATTTTGCTATTGAATAGTGAGAGTGAGAATCTTACAGGGCTCGGTGCTATTATTATAACTCAGATAACTGCAGAGCATAAAGTGTTGGGTGTAGAGGCAAAATAATACTTCCTCCGTTCCAAAATAAGTGAAACACCTCTCTCATTTATGTGAGAGCTTTTTGAGACAAGTGTTTCACTTATTTTGGAACGGAGGAAGTATCTGCTTAATCACAATACTGATCTAAGTAAAACGGATCTACTGGAATTCTATCAATCGAACATTGCACTAAATACAAAACTACATCATCATATAAATTTTTTAAACCTAAATTCGATTCGAACTAACATACATAAATTAGAATCCTAGATCGTAAAAGTTCAAAGATCTAGAACTTGACAATAGAAAAATAAAAAATTACCCTAGGTATAATTTCAACCTTGCTTAAATTGAAGATGAAAGTGAAAATTATGAACTAATTATAACACTATAAAATTCCACAATAAAAAAACGAAATCAAAGAGAGAAAAATTACATCACCTGGGATCTTGTATATCGGAATGGACAATGCGAAAATCAGGGTTCTCTAGATCGGAATTCAGTCGCCGGCGAAACATAAGTCGTCCAATGGCCGATTCATCTACAGGTGCGAGACAACAAGAGTGACATAGGAGCGACTTATTACCAGATGGAGACAATGGAGAAGAGATTGAGTGCGTGTGAGAGAAATAATGGTTTAGGGTTTTTAATTTTTTGGGGAAAATAGAGAGGGATACAAATTAAAGGGCAGCGTGCTGCTAGGCGAGAAACTGTTGCAACAGACTTATAGGTAGTTGCATTAAACACTCTAATGCAACAGTTTAGTATAACCGTTGCAATAAACCATTACACTAGCACGCGTCGTTGCAATATACCGTTGCGTTATGGTTAAGCATTGCATTTGACCGTTGCATTATGGGCAAGCTGTTGCATTTGATCACTGAATCGCTTCAAAATGTAATAGTGAACTATAATTGAAATTGGGCCAATTCCAATACAATTCTAACTTATGTTAAAAAAAATACTATCTCCAAATCTCACCCCCTCCCCCTGTCATTTCAATTTCAAGCCCAACACAACTCTCACCCCCACCCCGTAAAAATTATGAATCTCTCTTTCTCTCATCCCCTGAGCTTCGTGATTTCTACTCTCTCCAAAATGAACGATTATGCAATTGATCTCCAGAATTGAAGGAATGATTTTGCGGTTGATTTCAAAGATTGAAGGAATGATTTTTGATCTCAGAAGATTCGATTGAAGGTACAATTATTATTTTTCATCTTTTTTCAACTATGAAATCTTCTTCCTACTTCTGTAATTAGGTTTTATTTTGAATTATCAAGGTTCTATACCATTGAGTTTATGATTTTTTTTTGCTTTTTTCATGATTAAATTTGTGAATTTTAAGTTTTTTTTTTGCTGCACTTGTCATGGATTTCGCGGAATTAGGATTATTGCTCGCAGTTCTTTCTCATTTGTTGCTGTTGCTTTGCGCGTTTTGCCGGCGTTCTACTCGTTGTCCGTGTCTTTGGTGGTGGTTGTTAGTGGTGTTGTTGTGTCCTTGTTCGAGCTGCTACTATTCTTCTTCGTCATTCCATCTGTGAGGTACATACCTAATTTCTCTTCACCTTCTTGTTTTGGTTTCAGAATCTTAATTTCAATATCATGGGGATTTAGTTGTCTAATATTTGTCTTTATAATTCAGTTCTGATTTAGATATAAGTTGCATAAAATAAACTGAATTGCAATTGAAATCTGATTGTTGTTTTGTGAAACATTATTCTGTTGGTATTGATTTGAGGGTATTATTGTATTGAAGCTATTACATAATTCATGATTGTATTGGTGTAGAAAAGTTTTATACGATTTCTTAAAACGAATTTTGAGTGGTTTGTTATTGTTATAATACTTATATGTACATAAAATCTACTCATCTCGGCTAGTTAACTTTTGCATACATATGGACCTAATTGGACTATGTAATCACTTGGTTTTTAGCAAAGATAGCTTTATATAGTGATTTTGTTTTTCTGCTTGATTATTGAAGACTCATGTAGTTACCACCTTGATGGCCTGATCTGCTGTGGAGTATAAGCTAGTCGAATTGTGCAAAGATAATTGGGGAGTAAGGTTAGTGTTAGAAGTTGTAGAAATTTAGTCAATGATATCTATCAGTCCAGTAGTGGAGGAAGGTTGTAAGAGGTTTGGCAATTGCGAGGACGTTTTTTAACATTTATGTGGCTTTGCATTTGTGTCTTGCCTTAATGTTTTATAACTGTTATAAGATCATGCTCAAAATCATAATGTTGCATAACTAAAATTTAGCCTTGTTACCAGCTTGTTTATGGCTGGAATTCCTGTCACCAATGCTCATATAAGATATACACGTCTATGTGACCTTAGTATCGTTGAAGGTTGGAGTTGGTTTTATTATGGGGATTATGCATTCCTTACGGGCATTATTCTTTGAACTTGCCTATAAGGACCTGCATTGGTGCATAGTTTTTTTTATAGCGAATCAGAGACTCTAGACAAATATATCTCGAGTATATACGATAGCCGGCCTATATTAAATATAATTAAACTTTCTCAGCTTGAGATGAGTACAAGTGTGATTTTACTTTGTTTTATCGGAGCACTGTGTTTTGATATTGTGACATTATAGGACAGGTTGTGTTTACATATTTGTTTTTTTTGTTTTAGAACTTCTATTATTAGAGAGTTAACCTTTTGGGATGTTGTTTATTAGTAATATTAGATATGTAAGTGATTGAAAATATAGAAACTTGGTAGCTGATCTGCTGAAAATGTAGTGAGAATGTAAACTTTGAACAAGTAAAGGTGGAAGTCTGAGATCGTAATGCTGTGTTCTTACAATTTCAAATGATCTCCTACTGGATCCTCCCCCTTTAGAGCTTAAAAGATGGTATGTCGCAGTATCTGCCTATTGTAGGAGTGACCTAGTGAGCATTATTTATCATCTGTAGGATGATGATTGAATAAGCTTAATGATTGCATTGACTCAAATAGATCACAAACAAAAAGGAGTATAATTATGCATATGAGTTCTTTACATCTGCTTAACTATGTTTGTGCTCCTTACATTTCTTTTTCAGTATCTTGAATATTTCTAAAATATATCATGTTCTACTATCTTTTTCAGGAGAACAAAAATGTGGTTTCTTATCACAACAAGTGCATAGAGAATTAGGAGTATATGTTCACTTTATTTGGTGCAGATAGAGCTGTTAGGGATGGTTCAAAACAACATGATGAGGTAGCGGACGCCATGGAGGAGGATGTGATCAGTGAAGGAAAGAGCTCATCCAAGGATCCAACCGTTTCGGGCTCTCGCAAGCGCAAAAAAGATAGTGTAGCTGATGCGATCAACAGTTTTACTGAGTCCTTTAGAGAATATGTGCAAAGCAAAATAAAAGACACTCCGAAACCCACTTGTCAAGAGATACATACTGTTGTTTCCCAAGTGTTTGGCATTTATAGGAATCATATTATGAGGGCAGTAAAAAGGTTTATGAATGGTAATTCCGACGAGTTTCTAATGTTGAAAGAGCTACCAGAGGATGAGAAACTTGATTGGGTACTCTTGTGCCTTGCTGAGTAGTTTGACTCACTTTCATATGTCATTGTAGGTTTTTTTGCGCTACTTTTATCAAATGCTACTCGTAAATGTTGCTCTCTATATTGAGATAACTTTTGTTATGACAATTTTGGATTGTTGGAATGTCAAATGCCTTTTATTTTCGAAGAATTGAATTTTTTTTGTTGAATGCAATTACAAGGTTATCCAAACAATAACATGGAATTAGAATCAATTTCAATGTTTTCCATTAAACTCCATAGATTTGAAAAATATTGGAATTCAATTCCCATGTTTCCCAAACAAGTTTGAGAAATTGGAATTGAAATTCAAATACATGATTTCAAATTTTAGAGTTAAAATACTACAATTAAAATGAAATCCAGTTTCACAAATGCTACCTAAAAGAAATTTGAATTACGACTTTAACTTGTTATGGTTATAAAGTTCAACTTGTTTGAAAGTTAGATTCTTAAATACTAAGTTTGTCCAATTTCTGGAGTATATGATTTAACGCCAAGTGTTTGATTATATTGCGTTTAGCATTGATTTCCTAATTATAAATTGAGATACATGTTTGGATTTATGATATACCAAGAGTTCCATTTATAAAATGTTATTGAGAATCCGAGTATTTTGTAAAGTGTTAACTGATTCAAGTTCGTTATATAAGATCCAAAATATGTTCACAAGACAAAGATTTTAATTATATTGGATATCAATTTTGAGCAATATGGACTTGACTTTTGGAAGATATAAGTTTGGAAGTCTGATTATAATACAGGATTTCGAGAAATATCTTATTATGAGTTTTATATGCTTAGAATTTATTGGGTCATGAAAAGTTCAAGGTTAAGAGATTTTTAATAGTAAACCATTGTTTGGAAATGTTAGGCGTAGTACAAATTATGACTTGTGGAAGATTTAGCTATATGTTTGGATCTATGATAATTACTGGAGTTAACCATAAATCCTTTGGGTTATTAGATAGAGTGTAAACTGGTAAAGATATAAAAGTAAGCTTTCTGATTTTGTTTTTGTGAAGAAAAGAAGTTTATATCAAAAGTTAAATTATATTATTCAGAGGTATCCTTGAAGAATATTCGGAATTGGGTTTTAATTATAAGATTGAAAATCTATGTCTGAATGGTCGTAGGATAAGTTGCTTGTTTGAAGAGTTCTACTTTGGAATGTAAGTTGTCATGTGAGGAAGATAAGATAGGTAAATTAGGGTTGTAATATGGATGCAAAGATCAAATATGTGAAGTTTATATTAAGGATGTAATATCTCAGAAAAGGAGTAATGGGTCGAAGGAGTAGTAAAATAGTATAATGAAATTATAATATTTAAGTTGTGAGGAACTATATTCGAGTTAGAAATATTATACTGTGAATATCAAACTAGATAAATCGAAAGGGCTAGATGTTTTATTTTCTAACTGAAAGGGTAAAGGATATAAAAAGAAAGGTCAGGGGAATAGAGATCTTGTGCACTGGAGTATTGGGAACTAGTGATATGAGTTAATAGTGATGGATATATAAATATAAGGTTAATTTGGATGTAAACTTATAATTAAGACTTAAGATTACAAAGTTCATACAAATAACTAAGTCAAGAAAAATGAATAAAGTTGGGAGTTCAAATAACATTTGTGTGATATTGAATTTGGGATAATAAAGTTGTTTCCATTTTTGGGTTACTAGAAGATCGGAAGTTCATGTATGAGGGGTTGAAATTATTAAGATGTAGGATTAACCATCAAGCCACGTTAGAGGAAGTGTTAACTATACTCATAATATATAAGCATGAACTTTACAAGTTACAAGCTTTCACCTAAATACAGAAATGAATTCTAAGATGTTGTGCATCATAAGCTTTGGGTATATATGATATGAACTTTGAAATCTATGGATATGAGTAATGTACAATTTACTAGTATTATAACACTTTGACATTCATGAGAGTATTAATAATAAAAGAATAATAGAAGTTCTACTTGGGATGAGACAAAAGTATTATATTTAATATGATTAACATAAGTATAAACATCGAGATTTGCTCAGGTTATAAGCTTTATACGTTGTTAAATAAGATTAAGTGGAAATATATTTGTTAATAGAGAACTTTCGTGACTAAGACATAAAGTTTATATAATATTTAAATTCTATTTTAATCTTTTGGTGAACCTATAGAATTGGACCATAACTTCTTTAAAGTCCTATTTGAGTTGTTTTTAGCAAATGGATTTTTTAAAGGATTGGATTATACTAAGTTATTAGAAACAATGTGTTTATCAAACAATTTGAGTTTGTATATGAAATACTCTAATGTGAATATGTTGTAATATTTTGATATATTTGACTCAAGAAGTATGAAATTGACTTTCAAAAAATATTGAGTTATGAATTGTGTTTTTCTAAGGGGGAAGAAGCTGTTAGAGCAGTGATGACCAACATTATGTATTATGTATATTTTGAATTCTATATTATGGGGACATGTTATGAAAAGTCTTGCAAGCAGTACATAACGGAAGAGGGAGACGTCCCTTGCAAAAGTTTAGAGAATTGGCCTGGATGACAACTCTATTCGTGTTATCTTCCCAGAATATAATTTTTGAAAGAAAATATAATATGTATTAGAACATGCAAGTGGTTTTTTGTGGAAAGTCAAACTTTATATCTGAAGTAATGTTTTACTCGCCTAAGTTGATGAAATTCATGTGCAGAATATGGAAATGATTTACTGAGAAACTCGGTAGGAATTTTATGCAAGGAGTTATAGCAACATTATACATATTTTGATTAAAGGTTACTATATTTGGAACACAAAAGTAAAAGTTATTGCTATGTCTTAGAGTATGTCAGCTGTAGAGTTGATTTTGGAAGATCGTATTAGATTCTATGGAACTCTTATGGTTCCATCAATTAAAAGTATATACTTTTTCTTTTGGGAGATATTTGTATTATTATTTTTAACAAGTAACATTGTAAATTGTGTTCAAGTATTTGTTAGATAATTTTGTTATTACTTCTTTATATCTTGAATTCAAATGTCACGTAACTATGTAAATACGTTTTAAGCCACCAACTATATTTTTTGGTTGGACAGTGTGTACTCAGTTTCACATATTTTGTTTTTGGAACCTGTCCTGGTGGGGGCAAGGTGGATCGCTAGTGATTTTGCAAGTGTAGTGTACTGACAAGGATAAATCAGGGATAAGGAATCATGAAGCAAATTTACAAGTGGGGTATCCAAGTGCGTATAGTGATTAGCCAACAACGATCGTTAAGAATTCTTATTGTATGGTGGGAAATTCAGTTTGAGAGAAATCGTGTTTAAAGTATTTGAAGTTTTAGTGTGGGCCTTTCCACAAGGGATTGTATTTAGAGCATTGTTTATGTTGTAAATGTTTATCTGATTGATGTTTAATTGATAATAATTGATGTTTATGAATGACAACATCGACCACTTTATTAGCCTTACTCTCATGATACTCCAGAGTCAACTCATAATCCTCAATAAGCTCCAACCATCTTTGGTGCCTCATATTCTAATCACGGTGAGTGAAGATGTACGGTAAACTATTATGGTCGGTATACACCATACATGGAACACCATATAAATAGTGTCGCCAAATCTAAAGTGCTAATACCACCGCTGCTAACTCAAGATCATGAGTCGGATAGTTCCTTTCATGAACTTTCAACTGCCTTGAAGCATAAGCAATGACATTACATTGCTGCATTGAAACACAACCCAACCCATTCTTAGAAGCATCGTTGTACACCTGATACTCCACCCCTTCAGATGGCAAAATAAGAACTGGAGCAGTACTGAGACTCTCCTTCAAAACCTAAAATGCCTTTTTCACATCTATTAAACTATGGAAACTTGCTCTCTTTCCTCATCAGCTTGGTCAACAACTGCACAATCTTGGAGAAATCTTTAACAAAGCGCCGATAATAACCAACAAGACCTAGGAATCTCCAGACCTCATAAACATTTTTCGAACACGCCCATTCAACAACTGCTTTCATCTTGGAAGGATTAACTTCAATCCCTTCCTTACTGATTGCATGACCCAGAAATGCAACTTCTTTTAACCAGAATTCACATTTAGACAGCTTAGCGAACCACTTTTGCTTCATCAAAACATCCAGAACTAGCCTCAAATGCTTTTCATGGTCACGCTCATCCTTAGAGTATACTTGAATATCGTCGATGAAAACACCAACACAGGTATCCAAGTACTCATGGAAATAACGATTCATCTGATCCATAAACACTGCAGAAGCATTCGTGAGACCAAAAGGAATCACTTCAAACTCATAGTGCCCATACCTCGTCCGAAAAGCAGTCTTAGGAATATCTTTCTTCTTCAGAGGAATCTGACGATAACCAGACCTCAAATCAATCTTGAAAAATACTCCTGAACCTTTTAACAGATCAAAGCGATCTTCAATTTTAGGGAACGAGTACTTATTCTTGATCGTCAATTTATTCACCTCGCGGTAGTCAATGCACAATGGCATTCTCCCATCCTTGTTGTTGACAAACCGAACAGGAGCACCGCAATGCCAAATTGTAACGCCCCAGAAATACATAACCTTAATTGGCAGCGGAAACATAACTTAAGCATGTGGGTTATGGGCCCACTGATAAAATAATAGCCTATAACTGTTATGTTTTCCTATAATATATATAACAGATTTTACCTACAACTGTTATCTATGATATTTGTTTTTTTTTTAGATAATCAAATTCTCATTTCTCTAAGCACGCATCTATTGATAGTAGGCGTTGCAGCACGTAGCACAACAATTCCGTACAATACCTGTACATGCTGTATTATTAATACTCAACCCATAGGATCTTACAACCAATAAATTCAATACGATATTCCAAACCTCCAAAATTCTTTATATCACAAAAAAATTTAATCAATATTCACAATTCTAAACTTCCAAAAACTACTATATATACATATCAATATTAATCTAAATCATAAACAAGATCAAATCTAGCATATAGCCACGTCCACTTGATATCAATATCCAAATCCAAAAATATAATGTATGTCAAAAAATGGATTAAATTAAAAAAATAGGCGGGAAGATAGAACTCATTCATCATTTGTGCTTCGTGTTGATCCCCGACATATGTAATCGATAACTCCCCGAGTTATCAATTTCCTCCTGAGAATAGGTTGGACCAATCCCTTGATAGTACTACATTAAAGGTAATTACAAAATAAGTATTCATAAAAATTTGAAAAGTAATTAAACTCTATAATTCATCATGCACAAATTAAAAAGGAAACATATAAGAAGATGAATGTTTCTTTTCCCCCCAAAGTTTAAAATGGGAGTAGTTATTAACTATTGAGGCTAAAATAAAAGTATGCAAGCACGATGAGTCCTAATTGGTGCACACAATTGTTTTAGGCCATACGACCATAAGAGACGTGAGAAAAAACACTGACCCTATACCTCGAGAAAGCTCTTGCTCATGGCTTCAATGGCCTGATCCAATGTCTAACATCCTCTTTCCTGATACACTAGCTAGCAATGCTTTTGTTGCTTGCTTTGTTGAGGAAATCTACTTTAAACAATGCTTAATTATTAGAACTCTTTTTATCATAATTGTAATGAGATCATTCAGATAAAAAGTAAAAATCAAGTGTTTTCAACTAATTTACCCAAACTACTCTTCATCTCTCTAATATAATATAGATACAAATCTACAGTCTCAAAGATTCGTAATCATATAGAAAAAAGACAAATTATAACTAATGTTCAAGTACCTTATCTGGAATAACTAGTCGTCTCAACTGTACCGTCTCAAGCATGTAGCGACACACATAATATCCACAGTTTAGAGTACCAAGCGGTTTGCGAGGGCACTATACACAAGAAATCACAAATACTTTAATATAGACAATGAAAGATATTTTTGTGTATCAAAATAATAAAATGAAAGTCAGATACCTCTACTTGATTCCATCTCATTTTCAGATTCTTTTAAATCTTCTTGATATCTTTTCGATGGTACGTGCTAAATTTGATAATTTGCCCACGTGATCATAACAAGTTTAGGCAAATAATAAAACAGTATTTTAATAATAATAAAAATATTAAATATAGTCCTTCAAGACTTACTCATTAATGATCTTTTTAGCAAATGGTGGATCTTCATTTTCTACTCCTGCTAGATCTAACCAATACACCAATCCGTTCCAAGGACTTATAACAGCTAACATCCAATGTATACTATACAATTGAATAAGTAAAGATAAAGAAAACAAAATCATCATCAATTTAAATAACACCATAACTTTTGTAGTCAAATAATAATTCATATAGACTAAAAAGTTGATGCAAAGAAAAGTTGATTGATATATTTGCCTTCATTAGATGCAAAGATACAAGCCAAATAATCAGATCGTGGATCTCCTTCTTCTGTTGCCGTTGGTGTCAAAGGACTTAGAACATTAGTGTCACAAAATCCATATACCCCTGAAATCCCCTCTTTATAACAAACCTCACTCAAGTACTAGCAAAACTCGTAGGTGTTATTTTAGAAAATATCAAAGTATCCAAAAACATAAAAATTACTAATTTGAAAAAGGCAAAGAATTGACTCACTTCATGAACGTGGACATGTGAGTTGATCCAATCTCCTTCTGGATGCACCAATCGAGCATATCCATATAATCAATGGCACATCATGTTCATTATAAAATACGTTTGCTGGAATTCTAATGGAAATAGTTTCTTGCCTCATTTTCATTCCTAGAGCTTGAATCTTAAAAGCTCGCACCAAACTAGTAGTCAACTTATCTTGATCTTTTGCAGTGATCGAGTACTTTCGAATGGATGATGATTGTGATGATGTTGTTCCAGGAGATGGTGTGGCCAATTGTGCTTGTGTATCATCCTTGACAAAATCCATGCAAGATATAATACTTGTTTATGTATACGAAAATGATATGAATAAGATTTTGTGCGATAGAATAAAAAAATGAAATTTATTTATACCTTCATGAATGGAAGAATCAAATGGGCTGGCCAAAGAATATAAGCGTCCTTACCTTGGAATACATACTGAAATTCCTCAGTAGGGCATGGTAAAAGTGCACGAGGCTCAACAACCTTAATGACGGCAACACGACGTTGAGTACTCGACGGGGTGTTATGATGAACACGTAAAACCTCTGTTGAGCTTGATATGTACACTTTGCCATTAGCAACAACTTTGAGCTCATTGTCACATTCAATCACCAAGCAACAATCACTCTCACCCTATTTATAAAAATAAAATTAAGGAATACGACTTTAAGAGACGATACCCATTAGTGCAAGGTATATAACTTTGAGAACAAAAATATATATGAACTTTGAGAACAAACTATCAAAAGGAATAAACACATCTTGCAATCTCATCTATTCAGAAAAATAATTCAACCATTAGAAGCATTTTCAATTTGGACAACGAATATAATTAACACACGATTTTGGAAAATTACATAAACAAACAGAGACAACATATGAATCCCTATGAGAAGAAGTATTTCTGGAGTTCAGCATATATATTTAATTGACATAGAATTAAAAATGGATGCAGAGGACAGATGTTGACACGATAAAGTGTCTTAAGATTGTTACTACTAGAATTGATTGAACCGGTGTGGGACACTAGGTAGATTTTTATGATTATCAGTATATCCAGTCCTGATAAGAATTTGAAATATTGAAGGCAGAGGTAGTATTACTCAGTCAATCAATTTGATTGCAGCCAGATACAGAGTTCCCAAGCTAACAAAAGAACGGATGACTTAAGCATTTGCCAAGACAAGACTTCAATAATGAATGCATTGAAGGTGAAGCGAGAATGTGAAGATAAATTTGGAAAAAGATAGGATTAATTCTCCGATGAAAACAGAAATACGAATAAATCATCCTCATTCATAATTAAATTTAGTGTCATCACCGAAATTGATATGCCTAGGCAATATACTCCGGGTTTAAGTTTGAGCCATTATGACAATTTATATAATAGCACATATTTGAAGTGGTGTTATTGAGATAGTATTTAATACCTCTGGAAAGGAGTTTTCATCTACGCCCATTGTACGAGGTTCGAGGACTGTCGTTGAAGAAATTTGATGCATCTTACTTGTTTCCAGCCAAAACACATGGTAGGGCTCTTGTTCATTGTGAGGTTCAAGTTCGCGCCGAATTGACCGTGATTAGTAACCAAATGTGTTGTATCGGACCCATGAACAAGACCATGGTCATCGAAGAAATGTTGGTGTATGATTTGTAGACACATAATCGTGTCTCCCCATTTAGTATCCTATGATGACCAATACTGTTGTAGATGGTGTCGAGGCTGCTTCACCATTGTTGGTTGTCAAGGATACAAAGCTCATCCATTTGGTTGGTGATTGTATCCTTCTCATTAAACTTGATGAGTAAATGCTTCTTTCATGGAGGTCTTTAATTTGATTCATTAAGTTATATCATTTGATGTTTTCATTGTTTTTCATTCGAATCAGTTAGAGAGTCCTTAAGTCCATAGGAGTGTCATTTTCCTTTTCAGTTGTGGCGTCCATGACTTGAATTTATGTTAGTTGCTTTGAGTTGTATTTCTTTCAATTAGTATTAGTTCGACATTTCCTTAGATTAAGATGTAATGCTACATGGTTAATGAAGCTAAATGAAACGTGCAAGGAAGATGGAGAAGGCAACGTGCAAGTGGCGTGAGAATAGGGAATTGTTACACCCTCATTCACACATTCAAATCTGAACCAACATCCCTACATTCTAGGCGTGCCAAGGAGGAGTTCAAGTGATGCTAGGAGTGCTAGGAGTGCATCAATACACGTCCCTTCAAGCAGCAAAGAGGCACTACCAAAATAGGGAAGTTGTTAGCATTTGTTAGCCGTTGTAACTAACCATTGTGGGTTAGTGGCTGCTCGAATTTAGCATGTAATGGCACGATTGATTGGCCTTAGTAGATCATGTAGTTAGTGGTTGATTATTTCCTTAAAAAATTTTGTCTTAGAAAATCAGAAAATTAAGTTGTAACAAGTCCTATATAAATCGGACGAAGTGAATGAAATGGAGATGACTTTTATGACTTAAACAAAAACCAAGTGTTTTTCTTTTGCTTAATACTTTGTTATTGGATTGGAATCAACTGTTTAGTGCCTATGCTTAATTAACTTTGGCAAGTTAGTTTGTGTTCTTAGGAGCTTTTAGATTGCTTGGTGGTGTGACTTATCCAAGTAGTTTAGGAGTTTGCCATTCAATCGAACTTGTGGATTTAAGTCTTTCGGTTGTCTCTTCTATCTCTTCTTGTGTAATTCGAGTGTTACTCCAAATATACAACATCTTGGTATCAGAGCTAAGTTGAAATCCTAACCATTTCATCCACCATTAGACCCCAAACACATTCCCAACCTCGTCCGAAACAACCACCAAAAATCGCAAACACAAAAACTGCCCAATTGAACTTGTTTTAGCCATGGGAGATGAATCTAATCCCCCAGCCAATTGGCGTGAGACAATGAGGATATTAGAAGAAGAAAGAAGGGAGAGTGATTCATGAATGACCTTGTTGCAAGACCAAGTAAGGCAGCTCTCAGTGAGACTCAATCAGCAACGAGAAGGAGGTGATGATTCGGATGATGCGAGTAACATAACCTTGCGTCCTAGAAGGCCTAATCCTCGTCCTTCTAATGAAATTAAGGTAGATATACCTGATTATGATGGAAAACTTGATCCTGATGAGTTTGTTGAATGGATTAGAACCATTGAGCGAGTGTTTGATTACAAGCACGTCCCGGAGGATAAGAGAGTAAAGCTTGTAGCATTGAAATTGAGGAAGTATGCCTCAACTTCGAGGGCAAGTGTCTGCGCCAAGAGAGAAAGAATGGGAAAGGAGAAGGTAAGGAGTTGGGAGAAAATGAAGAAACTTCTCAAACATAAATTCATGTCTACATACTATGTGCAAGAGAATTTCTCAAAGTTCCATCACCTTAATCAAGGAACTAAAACTGTTGAAGAATATGCAAGGGAGTTCGAGGCTTACATCATGAAATGTGATGTAATGGAGGATGAGCCTCAAACTTTGGTGCGTTTCTTAGGAGGCTTGGACCCTCCTATTGCAAATGTGGTTGAGTTGTACTCATACTCAACCTTAGAAGAGCTAGTTCTCGTTAGCTCATAAGGTGGAACGCCAAAACAAAACAAATCTAAAGGTAAATGGGATTCTTCTCGAACCTTTACCAAGTCCACTCCATTCTCTAAACCAAACACCACCCCTTCTATGCCAAACACATCCTACACTTTTAAACCACCCCAAAAGAATGAAACTAAGCCTAATGTACCAAGCACCTCTCAAAGGTGTTATAGATGCCAAGGACTAGGGCACATTGCCTCCGAATGTCCAAACAAAAAGGTCATAACTCTTGCGGAGTATGAAGCTATAGATCATGGATATGAAGAAGAGGAGGAGGAGGAATATGTAGAGGAGGAAGAAGAAGGGCGTTACATAGGACCAGATGATGGTGAATGTTTAGTAGTGAGAAGAACTCTTAGTGGCCTAGCTACTAATGAAGATCATATGCAAAGAGAGGCTATCTTTCACACGAGGTGCACCATAGGAGGCAATGTTTGCTCCTTAATCATTGATGGTGGCAGTTGCACCAACGTGGCTTCTCAAACATTAGTCAGTAAACTAAACCTAAACACTACCCCTCATCTTAATCCTTATGTGATTCAATGGTTGAATCAAGGAAAGGGCATACATGTATCTTCACGTGTATTGCTAGCTTTCACTATTGGAAAGGAGTATAATGAAGAGTTGTGGTGTGATGTCATTCCCATGGATGCGTGCCATTTCCTATTGGGAAGACCATGGATGTTTGATAGGAAGGTGATTCATGATGGCGATAAGAACACCTATGCGTTTGTGAAGAATCAAAAGAAGATTGTTTTGACCGCTTTATATCCGAGGCAAAAGGAGCACTCCAACAATCAAACAAAGAAACTGGTGTCCTTAACCACTCTCATTAAATCATCCTATCATGAGTATGAATCATTTCAAGAACTCATCTTGAGTGGTTTAGATCAAACTCCACCTCCACCAACCGAACCACAACACCCCTTGTTAACCCCTTTGCTTAAACAATTCAAACATGTTTTTCTACAAGAAATACCCCTTGGCCTACCCCCTAAACGAGACATTCAACATAAAATTGACCTTGTTCCCGGAGTTAGCCTACCTAACAATCCTGCCTATAAAACAAATCCAAAAGAAACCGAAGAAATAAGGAGGCATGTGGAGGAATTGAAGGTAAAAGGCTTGATTAGGGAATCTCTTAGCCCATGTGATGTCCTTACATTGCTCATGCCTAAGAAGAATGGTGAGTGGCGCATGTGTGTTGATAGTAGGGCCATCAACAAGATCACTATAAAGTATCGTTTCCCTATTCCTAGGTTAAATGATCTTTTAGATGATTTACATGGTTCGAAAGTATTTTCAAAGATAGACCTAAGGAGTGGCTATCATCAAATTCGAATTCATGAAGGGGATGAGTGGAAGACAGCCTTTAAAATAAAGGAAGGCTTGTATGAATGGCTAGTTATGCCATTTGGATTATCAAATGCACCAAGCACATTCATAAGATTGATGAACCAAACCTTGAAACCTTTTCTTAGTCGGATTATAGTGGTGTATTTTGATGACATCTTGGTGTATAGCAAGAGTGAATTGGAGCATGTTGATCATTTACACCAAGTATGTGAAGTCATGGAGAGAGAACAACTCTATGGAAACCTTGAGAAGTGTCATTTCTTCTCAAATCAGGTTGCCGTTCTTGGCTTCCTTATTTCACACGACGGCATTGAAGTGGATGAGAAGAAGGTGCAAGCCATTAGAGAATGGCCTATTCCATGTTCAGTCCAACAAGTAAGAAGTTTCCATGGCCTAGCCTCTTTTTATAGAAGATTTGTTTGAGATTTTAGTACTCTCATGGCTCATATCACTGAGATTACTAAGCTTAAGCAATTTGAATGGAGTTCTCAAGCACAAAAAGCTTTTGACGAGGTTAAGCTTCGCCTAACAACAGCACCTATCTTAGCGTTACCAAGCTTTGAAGATATTTTTGAGGTAGAATGTGATGCTTCAGGAGTTGGTTTTGGTGCGGTCCTTTCTCAAAGTGGACGCCCTATAGCCTACTTTAGTGAGAAACTAAATGAAGATAAGAGGAGGTATTCTACCTATGACAAAGAGTTATATGCTCTTGTGAGGTCCCTGGATCATTGGCGGCACTATTTGATTGCAAAAGAGTTCATTTTGCATTCGGATCATGAGGCCCTTAAATATTTGCAAAGCCAACAAAAACTGCAGCCACGCCATGCTAAGTGGGTAGAGTTTTTGCAAGCTTATCACTTTGTGATCAAGCATAAATCAGAAAAGATGAACAAGGGTGCTGATGCCTTGTCAAGAAGATACTTATTGCTTACTTCTCTTAGAAACCGAGTCATTGGTTTGGAGGTATTGAAGCAAAGCTATGTTGATGATCCGGACTTTGGTGAGATCTTTGCAAATTGTCAAGTTCATGCTAATGGAGACTATCATGTTTATGATGGATTTCTATTCAAGAACAAGAGACTATGCGTGCCTAAACATAGTGTGAGGGAATCTCTAATCCGAGAATTTCATGAAGGTGGCCTTGCTGGACCCTTTGGCATTGAGAAAACCTACACCTTGGTGAGTGATTATTTCTTTTGGCCTAGATTGATGAAGGATGTCGAATACATAGTGAAGAGGTGTGTAGCTTGTCAACACGCCAAAGGCTATTCTCTTCGTCAAGGCCAACACTTACCTCTTCCTACACCACAAGCACCATGGGAGGACATAAGCCTTGATTTTGTCACGGGGCTTCCTAGAACAAGGCAAAACAAAGATGCAGTGATGGTGGTGGTTGATAGGTTTTCAAAGATGGCTCATTTCATCCCTAGCCATACTACTCATGATGCGGTTCAAACGGCTCTTTTGTACTTGAAAGAGGTGGTTCGTTTACATGGAGTTCCAAGAAGCATGGTGAGTGATCGAGACACAAAGTTCTTAAGTCATTTTTGGCTTACATTGTGGAAGAAGATGGGAACCAAGCTCAAGTTTATCACCTCATCCCATCCACAAACTGACGGCCAAACCGAGGTAACAAATCGAACCTTGGGAACTTTGATGAGGGTTTTAGCTACTAAGAGTCCAAGGCAATGGGAAGACTTGTTACCCCATGCTGAATTTGCATTCAATAGGGTGCCTCATAAGATCACTGGTTTCAGTCCCTTCAAAGTTGTCTACGAGATCAATCCATGCACTCCTCTTGATTTGGCTCCCCTACCAATTCGAGACAAATTTAGCAAGGAGGCTGATGAGAGAGCAAAGGAGATCAAGAAGTTTCATGAGCTTGTGAGAGCAAGAATCATTCGTGCTAATAAGAAGATTAAGCAACGAATTGACAAGAGGAAGAAAGATGTTCAATTCTCTCCTGGAGATTGGGTATAGATTCATCTAAGGAAGGAACGTTTTCCTTCCAAGAGACGTTCAATGTTAAATCCTAGAACTGATGGTCCCTTCATGGTCTTTGAGAAGATCAATCCTAATGTCTACAAGATTGAATTACCAGGTGATTATGGTGTTTCTTCTTCTTTTAATGTTTCGGACCTTAGTCCATTCTATGAGGATGACGGTGATCTTCCAAGTTTGAGGTCAAACTTTTCTCAACAAGGGGAGGATGTTGTAGATGGTGTCGAGGCTGCTTCACCATTGTTGGTTGTCAAGGATACAAAGCTCATCCATTTGGTTGGTGATTGTATCTTGCTCATTAAACTTGATGAGTTAAATGCTTCTTTCATAGAGGTCTTTAACGATCCCAGACGGTGGTATAATTTATGATTTTCCAAGATCCGTACAATTCAACGATCCCGGACGGTGGTATAATTTATGAGGCTCAACTAAATAAACTAACTTTATTTATTTATTTTCTTTATTTATTTTTATTATTTTCTTGAAGTTACTAACCTTCTATTCATGATGTAGGTTATTAACATATTCCTGCGATTGTAAGTATTGTACATATTATATTAACTCCTTGCTGTATTTTATTTTCATAGTTTTATTTGTTTTTATGAACATATTATTTTGTATGTGCCTGGTTGCTTTTATCACCCACATGTTATTTATTGCTAATCAATTCCTATTTTAAGCCTATTGGAGAGTGTTGTTCAACAAGGAATTGGAGAGTGTTGTTCATAGGGCAACCCAACTGAAAGGGAAACTTCCTGAAAATTTCTCTACAATTCACATCCCTAGATTGAGAATGATTTGCTAAAAATTGCCGAAGATAATGACCTCAATGTCATAGATATAGACATATAAGCCCAATCGCTCATTAAAGCGTTTAGACTCGCTTAGGTCCAATCAACGCGGAAAAAAAATACACTTCTTCTCTTTTCATTTAGAAAGAGAGCTCATCAAGATCGAAGCAACGAAGCTGTCTCGTCACGCGACGTAGGAGTCCGAACTTAGGATTTCATTTTCTGTTTCATCTCTCTCATTTCACCCAATCAAATATAGGATTTTTCCTCTTATTGCATGTACTCATAATTTTCAATCAATAAATGAGTATTTCTTTTCTAACCTTGCACTAATAAGCATCAATGGAAATCACGATTGTCACCTTAAAAGAAAAGAATTTCTTATTCTCATGACTATTCTAATAAAGGCAATGAACAAATTGGAATGAAAGAGGCATTCTTCCCTTCACTACAACCATTCCTCCATACATAACACCCCTCTCCCTTTAACCTACCTCATGGGAAGTACATTTGACAACTATTCAATGTAAAGGGCAATTAAAAAAAAAAAGCAACAAACAAGAAAATAAAAAAAAAGCAAAAATGATACAAAAAGTGCAAAATATAAATAAAAAAAGAGAAGTGTTGCAAATAAGCCCATCAATAGCTTTGTCAAAGTTATTTCCCTCAAAACCTTCAACCTTCGATTCTAAACCATTACAAGTCAACTCAAATCTCTGTCATAAACCTTGTCATAACCATGCAAATTGCATCCCAATAAGCCACAAAAGACAAACCAAAGCCCGCTAGGTCGAAAAATCATAAATGCGACTTAGGCAAAAGTCAGGGCACCTTGTCATTCACTTGGCCCGAACTACGAATGCTCTGATTCTGCTGAAGATACGTAGGAAACCTCACCCTGAGGTCCGATCGCTTTAAACCAAAACAAACCTACATCATTATCCCCCTTGCTAAAGTCCTCTTCCAAATCAATACTTAATTCAATGCCCAATTCATTACAAATGGCTCCAAAGCAAAATGCTAGGCCACCGATTAAAATGTAAAGAGCTACGACTGGCCTGATTCCATTATGGATACGTAGGCAACCTATTTTGAGGCCCGACCATTTTAATTCAAAACATATTTGTTTTTAAGGCTCGCCTAGGCCCATGAGAAAAGCGCGATTGCCCAAAAAAAAATCATGAATTTTAAATGCTCATCCCTACCCTTAGATTATAGACTGGGATTCAAACCTGCATTAATGGCCTACCTCATTGCGTGAGTCGATGCATTATGACTCCGCCTCTTCTTTTCTAAGCCACATTATCGCTTCTAAGCCAACCTTCGCATAACCTTTCAACACTCAGCGCTATAATCGCGCCTGATCTTCTGAGTGTTCTTTTCTTTGGCCTTTCTGGTCTTCTCACCTTAGGAACCCTATATGGAATCTTCGGTCGAATCTTCCGCTAAGCGTGACGAGATATCTTCAAAACCAAGCGATCAAGCTGAGTACTTCATAAACTCCATCTCACTAGGGGCTTCATCACCGATCCCCACAGAAAATCATAGGCTCCAAGTCAAACTTATTGAAGGACTTCATTACGAGTCTATACTTGACATCATGAGTTTTTGAGCCCAGGCGGATACAAGACCGCACCTATTTGTGGCCTCACTTAGGCCCTTGGCATACAAAACTCGAAGCATATACAACTCAAACGCTACAAAAGCTCATTCTATAACGTATTCCAAATCGAACATATAATCCATTGGCTACATAGAAGATCATTAGGCTCTATGTGTACCTTGATAAGGACTTCATTACGAGTCAATACAAATTATTATGGGCTCCAGACCAATACGAAAACCTAACTGTTTTGTGGGCTCACTTAGGCTCATAACAACTACAACGCATTTCAAATCAATCATAACTTACGTGGATCATCCTTGGTGGCTTCCCATTCCTCCTCTTTTAAAAACAGTTTTCTAAACGAAAATTTGAGCTTCTAATGGAACGATATCAAATCATCAAATCATATCATCTACATTAGTGTCATATCTCTGCATTAGTGTCATATCTCTACATTTGCATTACATATACACATACACACACATGTATGCACACACGATAACACATGCACGTCAAGTCAAGTCAAGTCAAGCCAAAGTCTAGTTAAGGCAAGTCGAGTCAAATCAAGTCAAGTCATGTCCTATCCATACACTAGCACCCACATCACAGGACACATGCATGTTCCCTAGTTGTTTGTCTGTATATCTGTGTGTCATTTGTATTCGCAGGTACCTAACATTAAACGACTCAATATGAGTTATATTCCGCCAAAGTCTGTGAACCACTACAAATTAACAACAGAAGACAAGCGCTATATACATGGTGCGTCCAGCGCACCGACAACGCTGTGCCATAGGCAATAAACTACGTCCAGCGCAGCATACCACGCCAAGCGCAAGCCTGTGCGTCTGGCGCACAGGCTGGTACAACGCGCGTGGGGGATTCTTAGCCAAGTGGGGTCCACATGCTCAACTTCTTATAAATTCAAATGTTCATTACGAAATCACACTGCGTCCAGCGCAGTATACCACGCCAAGTGCAGGCATGTGCGTCTAGCGCACAGTCCGGTACAACACGCTTGGGGGCTTCTTAGCCAGGTGGGGCCCACACGCTCAATTCCAAATAATTTCAAATGTTAATTACGACATTACGCGCGACAATTCAATGTACTTTCAAAAGTTTGCAAAAAATACGATCTTGCCATCCTACAAATTCTCAACGTCTATCATTCAAGAAGCAATGAATACTCAGGAAAATCGATGACGGGACACAAACTGTCAATAACGGGACACAAACCGTTAGGTCTGCAGACCACTTTCAATCAACTACACTATTTGTCATGGAGCGGGTCATCAAACAGCTCAGCCCTGTGGAGTGGGATACAAATACTCTACACTATTTGTCATGAAGCGGGTCAGCAAACAGCTCAGCCCTGTGGAGTGGGATACAAATACTCTACACCATTTATCTTGGAGCGGGACAACCAACAGCTCAGCTCTGTGGAGCGGGATACAAATGCTCTACAACATCTATTTCATTTCCACCAATCATCTTATTTTTGCAAACTTACAATTACTTTGAAATATGTTTCACACATGTCTGTTCCTGAAGCTCTTGCTTGTTTTGCAGATACAGGCGTAAAGGAGTGATTTTGGATTGCAGAGCATCTGGAATCATTCTCCGTCCCGACACGTATACTTTGACTTTCGGTTTTACAAACCTCAGTCAAAGTGGAGGCTTCTGTAGACACATAATCGTGTCTCCCCATTTAGTATCCTATGATGACCAATACCCTACTCCAATTGGTCCGGATCAAGGAAAGAATAAAGAACGAGTCTAAAATAAAATGTTTTCAGCCCAAAACCATTTTCTAACTCATTCTATTAACTCATCTCCGAAAACCTTTTTTATAACTAGTTTTACTAAGCCTATTTCCTTAAACGTTTTAAAATAACTTTTTTAAGGCCCATCTTCTAAAACCTTTTAAAAATTGTTTTTATGAAAGCCCAATTTATTAAACCCCTTTTGTAGCCCAATTTATTTAATAGAATTAATTAATTTTATTAATTAATTTTGTTAATAAAAATATCATTTATAAAACTAATCTTTTCCCAAAGTGTTTTTAAATATCTTTTACTAACTCTTTTCTAAAATCTTTTTTAATAAAAATCTTTTAAAAACTATTGAAATCCAACTACCTAAACCTACACTATATATCATCCCTAATCTCCCTCATAATAAACCGAACCTTACTAATCTACTCACAAACAATATACTTGGCACTACTCCTCCTAAACTAACAACACAACAATTAATTTCCACCGCTTAACCGAATAAGACACACGCACACCTTCATCCTCCTTCTATTCTCTCACGGTATCCTCTTAATACATCTATACTAATACAATCTCAGCGACACATCACCTATTCATCACCTATATTCATCTACTCGCTACATCTCCATAATCCCCTGATCGCCAATCATCATCATCACTTTGCGCCTAATGCTAATACTCCTCATAACAAGAAAATCAAACAGCAGCAACATATAAACTTTAAAACCCTAGTTAACGTCTCATATTATTTCTCAAACTAAACAATTGTGTTTGATATTGTTGTTGTCACTCAAAACTCAACGCAAGATACTATTTTTCTAAGACTTGTACAATTCAATTTTCCAAGATCCGTACAAATCAACGACCCCGGACGGTGGTATAATTTCTGAGGGTCAACTAAATAAACTAACTTTATTTATTTATTTTCTTTATTTATTTTTATCATTTTCTTGAAGTTACTAACCTTCTATTCGTGATGTAGGTTATCAATATATTCTTGCGATTGTAAGTATTGTACATATTATATTAACTTTCTGCAGTATTTTATTTTCATATTTTTTTTTTATTTTTATGAACATATTATTTTTGTATGTGCCTGATTGCTTTTATCTCCCACATGTTATTTATTGCCAATCAACACCTAAAGAACTGTTCAAACATTAATCAGATTAATTTGGACAACCTGTCGGGTTCCCTGTAATATTAATTTGGACAACCTGCCAGGTTCCCTGTAATATTAATTTGGACAACCTGCCAGGTTCCCTGTAATATTGATTATTCTTTTGCATAAAATTTGTAATGAATTAATATTTAGTAGAGGCCAACAATGGGCAATATAGTTCCTGACTATATTGTACCCTCACCCCCGAACTCAATTTTTGGTTCCTGACCATCTATGGAGTCATGATGGGGAAATCTATATTGGATAAGTCCCTAAGATGTCCCTTCCCTTTCAATATCCAACTAGGCTTATGATTCTTCCTTTAAAGAATTATTGGCGACATCAAAAACGTATTTTTAATAAAACCTTACCAATGGGGTAGTCAAATAAACGCGCTCACACCGTCTGTAGGCATTAAAGGAATGAAAAATCCACGCCTACAATGACTCTAGTTGAAGGTGAAATTGTTGAACACCTAGGCCAACCAAACTACCTAATTGAGTAGCACTAGACTCTTTGTTATTAGAAACACCAATTTAGCTACCATTACACCCATGTCCATTAGAAGGACCAAATTCACCACCGAAATTACCAACACTCCAACTCGCCTTAAATTGACTCATATGTTGACTCATCTGCTTTGGGTTAATCTGATAACATGTTGTAATGAAGGACATAACAAAATTTTGAGTGTTTCTCATTTCTACCAACTCTGATTGTAAATTTTTTTATTTGAGCCTTCATTTGGCTAGGTGGTTGTGGTCGGTTAAATCCAAAATAGTCCGTATTTGTCACACCTAAACCAACACCCCTGAGACAACCACCATGCTGTGGTTTCTCAATTGCTTTTGATAAAATATCATGCCGACCTTCTGCAACAAGTTCTCCTATACTTTGTTGAGCCTCCAAAGTTTCCTAGCACCAAGATTAATTTTTACATTAAAGTCAGCATAATTTATATTATTAAAATCCAAGTTTTCTCACTTGGAAAATATGCAGTTTCTTACAATTGATTCAGCGATTTTCAAATCATTAGGATTATTAAATACCATTGATCCATCTTTGGCATGAGAATGAGCTTTAAGCCATGTCAAACGTCGAGGAACTATAGGCGCATTTATCCCTCTATTCTCAAGGTCATTTGCCTAAAAAGTCACAAATTCGTAAGAAAATATAGTTTAGAAAAAATATAGTTTAAAGTTAATTGCACCAGGTTGATTGAAACTTACAATCTCTTCCTCAAAATTTTGATACCCTAGTTGTCCTCCACGATGGCTTGATTTTCTATTATCCTTCACTCTTTTCCGATTATTTTCATTTATTTCTTGCAAAAATGATGTAATGCAACTTAAGTAACATTCGAATATATCCTGTTATAAATAAGATATGTAGGAATTGAAACCTTAAACTTCAGATCAGTTGATGTTTTAAGAAATTGGTCCCAATCTTCCTGAGTTATCCATGGATATAACCCTGGTTTTGTCTTCACTAATTGTCCCTTGGGAGTGTACAACCACTTCTTTCTCAATTTAGCTTTAAAAGTTTTGAATGCTATAGAAGCTCGCAATTAGGTATAACGTTTACGACCTTCTAATATTGTGAACCCTTTCGGCATAATTCAAGGGTCATTTATTATTATTAATTGGCAGAACTTAACCTCACAAGTATAAGTTGGTTGTTAGTGAAATACTAATAGTAAAACATATACTTACTGATATTGACTCGTAAAGTGAATTCTTTAGCTCTTTAGGAACATCAACCCACCGTAGGTAGTTGATGTTTACACGTTCACGAACAACTACACCATCATAAGCACTTAATGTCGTTCGATGATCCCCACATGGAACCTTTCTTCCATTCCATTCAAGTGAAATTTTTCTACCTTCCTGAAGTGCCTTCCCTACTATTCCACATACAGTATGACCTCTGCGGTCCTCACGTTCAGCCCTATTACTATCATCATCATGCTCGGTATCCGAGGTTGCATTTTCTTGAGGTACCCTGTCACGCTTTCTCCCCTTTGCCATTAACCTGAAACGAAGACAGAATTGTAACATGTGCACTTCTCCTGTAAAATTATACTTCCAATAATCCAATGAATAAATTGCTGAAAAGAAGCTACTCAGCAAAAGCTTAAGCGAATTTTTGACTCGGAGATCTCAAGTCATCTGCGCAGAAAAGTTAGTATTATTTAAAGAAACTGTCAGGGACAACAATGAACTATTATCTTAAGGAAAACTAAGGATATATAATCAACATTTCATGAATCAAATCCTGATATGATGTTACATCAACTAGTTGGTGTAATAACAATCAATCTAGTGAAAATTCCATTTTTACTCTGAGGGCAATCTCTCAGGGAAGTTGTCACCAAAATTCTCAGGAAGCAGCAATTCAGAAAGTTGATTGATACTGTATATATTTGTTTATATACCCGCCAAACAAGTAGGTTTTACTGTATATTTGTTCATTTTTATTAATTAATTGATACTCGATGGTAGCAATTGGTGATTACTAATTTTTTTTCCAAATCTTTTCGGCTGTTGTTGAAGCTGGATTGATTGGTCCCCTAGTCAACTTGCTTCAAACTGTTATGTCACCTGTCTTTACAAAACCATAACATAGAGACCTGCCAGACCTCACTACCAGTACATACATTATTTTCTCATGTGGAATAGGGTGATTAAGAAGTACCTAAACAATTATAACATGTGCTCCCAAGCTCGCATCAACAACTATAAGTACATCCTAACTGACTTGATGAAGTGCAGGTCTGAATTATAAGTACAGGTCTGAATTATAAGCTCGGCAGCAATAATTATAAGTATATCATAATATCTCTCTTGCTTTATTTGATGAAATGCAGGTCTGAATTACATGAATCAAATTCGTAATGAGCTAATTGTAGATTGTATTTCTTAAAGCTTTGTTGAAATAATATTGGACAACTCTAAGTACATCACAACTGACTACATAAAAACAATTATAAGTAGAATACATAATTTATCATTTTCATTAACAAACATCTAAGTAAAAACATATAACAAAAAATAATGAATCAGTTCTCAACTCCAAGAAAAACATTCTATAAAAATTATAAACCAAATGACACTTCTAATTACATTATAATTTTCATATAATAATTTTACCTTAATTTTTTCTTAATCAAGTTTTTGGACGTCGCTTTCGAAATACGTTTTTTTCTTTGTTTCTTGAATCCATTAACCTTCATTATGGTCATCTCGTATGTACACATATGAATCATCTAAACTATATCTTCCTAGATGGACTTTCCTTCAACTCATCACCATCATGATAGTCATTAATGTCATAGCGAGACCTCGGTGTTAGAACAATTGATTTTCTCTTATCAGCCGGATCAGTTACATAAAACACTTGTTTCGCTTGGCTAGCTAAGATGTATGGATCTTCCTTGTGGTCGAGCTTTTCAAGGTTAACTAAGGTGAACCCTAGATCATCGTGTTCAACTCCACTGTTATTGTCAACCCATTGGCATATGAAAATATGTATCGAAAAACAAGAGTAGTGCAACTCACAAATCTCTTCAATGACTCCATAGTAGTGCATTGAGTCATATATGGGGCAATTGTCTTTAGCACTTGCAAAATGCATAGATCCAGCTTCTAAGCTTACTCCACTATTTTGCATTGTACTATTTTGATCTTGCTCCCATGTCCACAATGTGTAACCATTGATAACATATCCTGAGTAAAAAGAGGCATTGAAATTTGGCCCATAAGCTAAACTCTTGAGTCGATTAGAAACCAAACTTGAAGATTCCTCAAGCTCACTCATTATTACATCATTAAACCACCTACTGAATAATTTGCAATGTTCACTTGCTAGCGATTTTTCGTTAACTCTTGGGAGTCATGTGTCGTCGACATACGGTATGACTTCTGACTCATTATGAAGAATATAAGTGTGTGCCATGTTCCATGAATCATGAGACATGTCACATTGTTTATGACCTATGGTTCCTTTTCCATCCAATCTTTCACTATGTCGAGATGTAGGGAGCCCTATCGTCTTTGTCAATCCCACAAAATGACCACTAAGCTCAATAGCATTCTCATAAAAGACCCGCTCCACGATACAAGCTTTCGGATGATGGTGATTCTTCACATACCCCTTATATGTTATCATTTGCCTTTCAAAGGGATATTGATTTCTCAAATACACTGGACCGCAAAATATGACCTCTCTCACCAAGTGAATCGTTGAATGAACCATAACGTCGAAAAATGATGGAGGAAAGTACATTTCCAGTTGGCAAAACACAACCACAATATCATTCTCCAAACTAGTCAACTCTTCCGGGTCAATAACTTTGCTATATATCGCATTGATGAAATGACACAGTCTAATAATGGCGTATCTAACATTTTTATGCAGAATTGAACAAATAGCCACTGGTAACAAATACTGCATCAAAATATGGCAATCATGAGACTTAAGGCCCACAAGTTTCAGAGTATCCATCAACATTAGGTTCGGAATATTGGACGAATAACCGTCTGGCACTTTAACACCCACTAAACACTCACAAAACGCATTCTTCTCTTTTCTTGACAACGGATACGATGCAGGAGGCAAGTATTTCTGAGTTCCGTCCTCAACAACATGTAGTTCCTTTTTGATCCCCATTGCCTTCGGATCATCTCTAGCTTTAACACCATATTTTGTCTTCCCAGGGACATTCAATAATGTACTAATCAAACTATCACATACATTCTTCTCGATATGCATCACATCTAGTGAATGCCGGACAAAGAGGAATCTCCAATAAGGTAGACGCCAAACAAGTAGGTTTTACTGTATATTTGTTCATTTTTTTAATTAATTGACACTCGATGGTAGCAATTGGTGATTACTGATTTTTTTTCCAAATATTTTCGGCTGTTGTTGAAGCTGTATTGATTGGTCCCCTAGTCAACTTGCTTCAAACTGCGGAATTCAACATCAAGCTGCTTTGGGGTTATCTAATGCTACATCTGGTGGATCTCAAGAGCAAATAAAGTTTGTTTCGATCATCTTGGTGTCTTATTTGTCTTTCCTGCGACATGATAACCTTAGGGCGGCCTTTTCTGTGCTAGGTACCTAGTGAATCAGGGGTGCATATAGCCATGATGTGATCTACTCGTGTGCCCTGATCCTAGGATCATCACTGTCTGTCTTGAAGGGATGGATAACATCCTGAAGGTAGGTGAAGCAGAGAAGAATTTAGGCAGTGTTGGAGATGTTAATTACTATGCCTAGTTGATAGATGAAGGCAAGGGATTGGAAAAGATAGAAAATTTACAAAGTCATGATAACATATTGAAACATATTGAAACATATTGCTGACTTTTACTTGTAGGTTAAGATTCTTTGGTAATATGGGGTCTGAATAATCTAAAGACATAGAAGGTACAAGGTTGATGTTCAAAGTAGTTGTAACTAGCTGGTTCTTATGTGGCAAAATTACCAAATAATTTCCACTTGCAGAAAATGGCAAAGAAAATAACAGTATAAAAACTAATTAAGAACAATAAAATTGAATTAATTATAAATACTTATAAATACAACACTATCTTTTTTGCAACATTAGTCTATATTGTATTAATCAAAAGGCGTAAGATCCTAATCTAAAGCTAAGTTTGATCTGTGTCATGATAAAATTCCTGCCAAAAGAATTAATTTGCTTACTACATCTGCTACTGTAGACACATAGTCGTGTCTCCCCATTTAAGGATCCAATGATGAAACATACTGCGGCATTAGTTGGCGCGACCCAACGGAGGACCAATCTAAAGAACCATTCTAAAATGTGTTTCAAAATGATATTCTAAAGCCCAATTAATTGTTCATGATGATTAACTGTATTTCAAGCCCATAAAATGTTTTAAATCCATTTTAAAACCCAATCAAATATTTATTATTTTAATAAATACTTTTCATAAACATTTTTATTATCTTCGATGAATACATCGAATTTTTAATTCGTAAAATTCCATCTCCGAAATTTTAGGGATAAAAAAGTATATTTGAAAGACGCGTAATGGAATATGCTTGAATATTCCAGAATATGCGCCGGACGCGGGGGCTGCGCTCAGCGCGCCACGTGCGTCCAGCACATATACCAGAATGCGTCAGGCGAGCCAATGAGCGCTTGACACGTAGATTTTGTGACTCACACAGATTCCTGCGCCAGACGCAACTTTTGTGTAAGACGCAACATACTTTTCTATCTTTTCAAAACGCGTTTACACATGTGCATCTCTGATTGGTCTGGCTGCGTCAGGCACACCAATGTGCGCCTGACGCGTGGCACTACGCCTGCAACGTAGGCTTGCGCCTGGCGCAAAGGCTTGCGTGGAGCGCAAGTTTCCTTTTTCCTATAAATACCCGTATTTTCCCGAACTACGGACGGCTTTTCAATTATTATTGACGAACACAAATATACTTACGAATACCTCTACAAAACACTTCGAATACTCAAACACTCAATCAATCAAATACTTTCAATACCTTCAATCAATTCTTCATCATTGCGTTGTTGGTTTCACGATTGCTCCGCCTAAAGATCGCTACGCTCCTCAATCTAAGCCGCATAGGTATAATCCTGAGGGTCCTTAAATCAATTATTTTTATATTGAAGTTACTAATCATTTGTTTCATGATGTAGATCTTTGGTATAAAATCGCTATACTGTATATTCTAACCCTTTTTCTATATTTTCTTTTATTTTATTTTATTATTATTCATGCCTTTGTATATTATATGCCTGCCTGATCATTCTATGCCTATTATATGATTGTCCTGTTTCAATGCTTTTATCACCTCACATGTTAATTTATTGTTAATCAAGACCTAAAGAACTGTTCTAACATTAATCAGATTAATTTGGACAACTTGCTAGGTTCCCTGTAATACTGATTGCATAATAACTTGTCACTAAAAGTTAGTCTTTTTATGTGTTTCCTGAACCAATTTAGACTAAATATTTTTAGGGTGTTTAAAACGTTATATGATTATTTTCTGGCATAAATTCTGCAATGAATCGATATTTAGTAGAGGCCAACTTCGGGCGAATGTGGTTCATTATATATTCGTACCCTCACCCCCGAACTCAATATTTGGTTCATTTTGACCATCTATGGAGTCAGGACGGGGTAATCCACATTGGATAAGTTGTCCCTATGTTTTTCCCATATCCAATTAGGTTTATGATTCTTCCTAAAAAGAATTGTTGGCGACTTCTTTCAAAACATTTTCAATAAAACCTTAACAGTGGGGTAGTCAAATCTAATACGCGCTCATCCCGCGTAGGCGAAATAAAAACACGCCTACAGCTACACCAACTTGTTACTCTTTTAATAAATCTTGCAGTTGCTGCATTTCTAAGGACCTTAATTATTATTTCTTTCCAGTAAAATAATGTCTGCTAAACTAAACAATGAATCTGGTGATGAAATTCATATAAATAATAATTTATCTCCTCTGCAATGACGCCTATGGTTTCAAATATTTTACTTGTTAATTCACATGTATTGGGATGCGACTATCATAAGGTCATACCTTGTTTTTCAACTATCTGTTATGTCACCTGTCTTTACAAAACCATAACATAGAGACCTGCCAGACCTCACTACCAGTACATACATTATTTTCTCAACAGTGTGGAATAGGGTGATTAAGAAGTACCTGAACAATTATAACATGTGCTCCCAAGCTCGGCATCAACAACTATAAGTACATCCTAACTGACTTGATGAAGTGCAGGTCTGAATTATAAGTACAGATCTGAATTATAAGCTCGGCAACAATAATTATAAGTATATCAGAATATCTCTCTTGCTTTATTTGATGAAATGCAGGTCTGAATTACATGAATAAAATTCGTAATGAGCTAATTGTAGATTGTATTTCTTAAAGCTTTGTTGAAATAATATTGGACAACTCTAAGTACATCACAACTGACTACATAAAAACAATTATAAGTAGAATACATAATTTATCATTTTCATTAACAAACATCTAAGTAAAAACATATAACAAAAAATAATGAATCAGTTCTCAACTCCAAGAAAAACATTCTATAAAAATTATAAACCAAATGACACTTCTAATTACATTATAATTTTCATATAATAATTTTACCTTAATTTTTTCTTAATCAAGTTTTTGGACGTCGCTTTCGAAATACGTTTTTTTCTTTGTTTCTTGAATCCATTAACCTTCATTATGGTCATCTCGTATGTACACATATGAATCATCTAAACTATATCTTCCTAGATGGACTTTCCTTCAACTCATCACCATCATGATAGTCATTAATGTCATAGCGAGACCTCGGTGTTAGAACAATTGATTTTCTCTTATCAGCCGGATCAGTTACATAAAACACTTGTTTCGCTTGGCTAGCTAAGATGTATGGATCTTCCTTGTGGTCGAGCTTTTCAAGGTTAACTAAGGTGAACCCTAGATCATCGTGTTCAACTCCAGTGTTATTGTCAACCCATTGGCATATGAAAATATGTATCGAAAAACAAGAGTAGTGCAACTCACAAATCTCTTCAATGACTCCATAGTAGTGCATTGAGTCATATATGGGGCAATTGTCTTTAGCACTTGCAAAATGCATAGATCCAGCTTCTAAGCTTACTCCACTATTTTGCATTGTACTATTTTGATCTTGCTCCCATGTGCACAATGTGTAACCATTGATAACATATCCTGAGTAAAAAGAGGCATTGAAATTTGGCCCATAAGCTAAACTCTTGAGCCGATTAGAAACCAAACTTGAAGATTCCTCAAACTCACTCATTATTACATCATTAAACCACCTACTGAATAATTTGCAATGTTCACTTGCTAGCGATTTTTCGTTAACTCTTGGGAGTCATGTGTCGTCGACATACGGTATGACTTCTGACTCATTATGAAGAATATAAGTGTGTGCCATGTTCCATGAATCATGAGACATGTCACGTTGTTTATGACCTATGGTTCCTTTTCCATCCAATCTTTCACTATGTCGAGATGTAGGGAGCCCTATCGTCTTTGTCAATCCCACAAAATGACCACTAAGCTCAATAGCATTCTCATAAAAGACCCGCTCCACGATACAAGCTTTCGGATGATGGTGATTCTTCACATACCCCTTATATGTTATCATTTGCCTTTCAAAGGGATATTGATTTCTCAAATACACTGGACCGCAAAATCTGACCTCTCTCACCAAGTGAATCGTTAAATGAACCATAACGTCGAAAAATGATGGAGGAAAGTACATTTCCAGTTGGCACAACACAACCACAATATCATTCTCCAAACTAGTCAACTCTTCCGGGTCAATAACTTTGCTATATATCGCATTGATGAAATGACACAGTCTAATAATGGCGTATCTAACATTTTTATGTAGAATTGAACAAATAGCCACTGGTAACAAATACTGCATCAAAATATGGCAATCATGAGACTTAAGGCCCACAAGTTTCAGAGTATCCATCAACATTAGGTTCGGAATATTGGACGAATAACCCTCTGGCACTTTAACACCCACTAAACACTCACTAAACTCATTCTTCTCTTTTCTTGACAACGGATACGATGCAGGAGGCAAGTATTTCTGAGTTCCGTCCTCAACAACATGTAGTTCCTTTTTTATCCCCATTGCCTTCGGATCATCTCTAGCTTTAACACCATATTTTGTCTTCCCAGGGACATTCAATAATGTACTAATCAAACTATCACATACATTCTTCTCGATATGCATCACATCTAGTGAATGTCGGACAAAGAGGAATCTTTTATAAGGTAGACGCCAAAAAATATGGGCACTTCTTGTATCCCTGTTTTGGAAGAGGATTTTTTTTTTCATACCAATGTAATCTGGATATCCTTAATCTTTCGAAGCACCTCCTCACCGCTTTTGACCTTAGGACGTCCCACAAAACATTGTTTACCATTAAATGTTTTTTCCAACTTACGATAATCATGATTACAAGGTAGAAATTGACGATTGTTATTGAAAACATTCTTTCTAGATGTTGTTAACCACATTCCTTCTAAACCGTCCTCACATATAGGACAAGCGGTCTTTCCGTTCGTTGTATATTCCGCAAGATTACCATAACCTGGATAATCTTGGATGGTGCAAAACAACATTGCTCTTAAAGTAAACATTTCCTTCTGATAAGAGTCGAACACTTGCACACCTTCTTCCCATAGGATATTCAAATCATCAAAAAGAGGTTCCAAGTACACGTCAATGTTAGTTCCGGGTTGTTTTGGACCAGATATCTATAGAGTAAGCATCATGTACTTTCCTTTCGTACAATAATTAGGAGGCAAGTTGTGAGTGACCAAAATCACAGGCCAAGTACTGTGGGTGCTACTAAGGAAACCAAATGGATTCATACCATCAGTAGACAATGCAAGACGTAGGTTTCGTTTTTCTTTACAAAACTCGGGGAATTTACCGTCTATAAAAATCCATTGGGGTGAGTCAATTGGGTGTCTAAGTTTTCCATCGTTTTTATGTCCATAATGGTGCCATGTCAACTGCTCAGCGGTATTTGGATCTGAAAACAATTGTCTAAACCTTGGTATTATTGGAAAATACCATAATACCTTAGCCGGTACTTCTTTTTTCTTGTACTGTGAGGCATTGCAAACAGAACAACTCTCTAACAATTCACTTCCATTACGGTATAACATAATGCAAGCCCATTGAGCCTTATACCTTTTCTGCCTCATATGTACTACCTGGGAGGACATTTTCCTCCGGAAACATGTCTTTCATCAATTCAAGTAAATAACTAAAACTTACATCAGTCGAACCACCATTGGCCTTTAAATTATACAACTTGAGCACACCCGATAAACTCATATATTTACAGCCTGGGTATAATGGATGCTCAGAATCACTTACCAACCTCTCGAATGCAATAGGATCCCCATTGTAAGCATTCTTTATTCCATCGCCCTCATTAAAATTATCCTCTCTTTCATACTCCATATCTTTGGAAGTATGAGCTGAAGTTTCTTCCCTAGATTCTCCATGCCAAATCCAACGCGTATATGTTCTATCAAATGCCAATTTTTCTAAATGGTTGAGTATCTTGTCAACTCTCTGATGCATAAGATTATGGCACATAAAGCAAGGACAACATAACTTAGACTGACCTCCACTATTTCCCACAGCAAAAGTAATAAATTCCCTTATTCCAACATTATACTCTTCGTGCCCTGGCTTGGACATCCATATCCAACTACGATCCATTACTACAAACCATGTAACAACTGGTACAGTTCAAAACATATAAATTAATTTTAAAAGATTTTTAAAAAAATTATTATATCTAGCACAGAAAGGGTGTTGTTTAGTCTGCTTGGCTGGCAAGTAAAAAAATTATGTCCATAAGAATGGAGTATTGATCCTTGCTAAATTCAATGGGATTAGCCGAAGATTCAGACTCTTTCCTCTTGCCTCTTCTGAACTAAGTGGTTGTGGAGGTTATAGCCCAAGCCTTAGCCTTTTTGGGGTTCCTCTTCTTTGGTTGAGCTACCTCGTCAGGCTTCTTGGACTCAGGGTGCTTCGCCTCGGCACATACTTCGGTGGTGTGTATAAACGCTTCGGCTTCTTTTAAGGCTTCGGCAAGAGTGGTGATTTTCTTCTTCATAAGATCAAACTTCAAACTTCCTGGCCTCAATCCCCTGATGAAGGCGTCAACGGCCACACCAGCATTGATGTCTTGAATTTGAAGGGCTTCTAGATTGAATCTCTTTATAAAACTTCTGAGGGCTTCTTTTTATCCTTGGACGACCTTGCCCAAGTGCATGCTTGTTTTTTGCTCTTGCCGATTGGCAACAAAATGACAAGTAAATAAGAGATTGAGTTCAGTGAAATTGTTGACTGTATTGGAGGGAAGATTGTTGAACCATTTCTGAGCTACTCCCTTCAGAGTGGCCGGGAAGTTCTTACACCAAGTAGCATCATCTACTCCTTGTACGTACATCTGATGTTTGTAAGCGGATAGGTAATCGTCTGGATCGGTTGTTCCATCAAAAGGCTCTATGGTAGGGAGTTTTACCTTTGGGAAGGGGGGCGCCTCCATGATCCTGGCCTACAATGGAGTAGGCCAGTTGATCCGGAGGGCTCCCAGCCGTCCCTCAATGGGTATGAACTCCTTACGGTATTCTTTCAACACAGGGTTTGATGAAGTGTTTGCAGGGGCTGGATGCCTATAAACCATTGGCTGAATCACCGTCTTCTATTGTCTTGGACGAACAAGGGAAGGGCCCAAACGTCTTCCTTTCGTTCTGGATGGTATCCTCAAAGGAGGGTCTCTCAAGTACGGTGTAGACCCAGTGGCCGACCGTTGTAATGTAGCAGCTTTCTTTCCCTCTAGGTATTCCTTGGCATCTGTTTCCATTCAGTTCCCATTTGGACGAAAATTATCCTGGGTCCTAACCACCAGGTTCCAGTCCATCTTCCTTCGCTGCTCACTACCTTCTGGCTGCTTTTCTCTGACTGTTCTCCTAGAGGGTTCCTGACGAACAGGTCGACTTGGACCTGGACGGTTCTCCTGGGAACGCCCCCTAAGAGGAACTGGATCGTTAGCTGCTGGCTCCGGATTAATTTGGAAAAATAGCATGTTGTTCTTGATCTGTTCCTGGATGACTGCTGCCATATTAGTATGAAAATCATTCAAGACGTTCTCTAGATCGGCAGCAGCCACTGGACATTCAAGATTCTCCTGAATAACAGGTTGTTGGCTTTGTCCAGGGACATTGATGAGGGACGGAGGTCTATCCCTTCCTCGAGGCGGTCTCTCGTGATCCACTGCATCTTCAACATTAATCTGAAAACTCCGATTTCTAGCCACGTTGGACGATTGACAGTCAGTCATCGTTGTGTCTCCCCACAAACGGCGCCAAATGTATAGTCTGCTTGGGTGGCAAGTAAACTATTTCCCTCAAGATGTTCTTTAATTGGAGACTTGTGCAACAATGGCTGAGTTTGCTCTGTCCAAACCTAAGCTTCGTTCCCGAACCTGCAAAAAGGAACCCACCCTGGAGGTTTGCGTGGTGGTTCCCCCTCCGAAGCATAAGTCAGATATTAGGAGTGAGAAGGAAAAAGTAGAGAGAGAAAGTGAGAGAGTATTTCCACAGAGTAACTTTATACTGTTTGTATTCAATTACCTTTCTCCTGATTTCAGGGGTATTTATATTGTTTGTGATATGACTGCTGCCCTTTTAGGTTACCCTAGAATAGGGGCACCTGATTGGCTAGGCAATCAAATCATGACACTTGGCAGGTTATGAATGGAGAGTGATCATCAACCAATCACCTGCAGCCATTTTAGGGTTTTTGGGCTCTGACCAACTTTTGGGCCAAAAGGTGAGCCTTTTCTCCCACCTAAGCAAAACCCAATGGTTAAACCATTGTTCCTTATTTCTTCTGATGGGACACGTGTACGGTCCTGATGGATCCATGTGTCCAAAATAGAGCCGTTGATTTTTAGACTACAACCGGTGTGTTTCTTAACTTGTATACATTAAATAAATGTTCTTAAGCAAGTCATATCTTATTATTCAAGTGTTATTGTTTTATATAAAAGGAGAAAAATTGAGTGACCTCTAAGCCAATCAAATATAAATACTATACAAAGATTATTCTCCTTTTTATTCTCATTTGTGATCATTTAATAAAGTGTCATACAAAACAACAAAATATTATGTTAAAGAGCATATATATGAATGTCGACTACTCCATTTTGTAATATTTTCTAACTTTAGAGCACACTTTCCAACTACAACGTTCTATTGTATAATAAAGACAAAGTGTATGCGTTGAATATGAAACATATGATTAAAGAGACAACTAATAAGACAAACTATATTCATAATTTATGCACAAAACAACTATAATGCACTGCCAAATCTAATAGAAAATGATAGATATGTGCACTACCAGCTGTATATATATAGCTAAATAAACTAGACGATTTAATGCAAAAACAATCATTCTTATAGCTTATCTATAAATATATACAACAAATCAACAATTAAACTTTTATATATAACAAATCAATGCCAAATCAACCATCTACTAAATAGCTAAACTAACTACAAGTAGTATATATGGCGGCAACCACAAGTGCTATGGTAACTCATTACACACCCAATTTAGGGAATTTCAGAAAAATCAATATAGTAAATTACCAATCCAAGAAACCAGAAAATTTATTAAATTAACAAAATTTGAATAATAAAGCCACCAGAATCAGTTTCTTAATGAATTAGGAATACATAAGGGCTTGAAAATTAAGAATTACCTTAAATTGCCGGTAACAATGGCGATTATGGTTGTCGGTTCTCCCAAAACGACTTGCTCGGTAGAATGAGCTTGCGAATTTCAATGTTCCACGAAGTATGCTGGAGTGAGCCGAAGGGGGGAAGGGAACCGGAGATGAGAGCCGGAGGTGAGAACCGAAGAGGGGAACTGGAGGTGGGAACCGAAGGTGGCAATGGAGGTGGAAACCGGAGGTGTTGAGCGAGCCGAGACCAGACGCACAATACTTGGTTCAGTTACAGCAAATTGAAAATAAAAGAAAAAGGGTTTACGCAGGGCATAAAGTTTTATTCCTAATTTCTAGTTACAGCAAATTGAAAATAAAACGGGTTTTTTTTCAACATAATTATTTTAACAGAATTTTTATTATTAATAATAAATCACCACATTCCCATAAAAAAATTAATAAAGCACCATATACTAATTTCATAGCAAAGATAACACACATTAAGAATATATTATCAATACAAGCTAAGATAACAGTTCTTTTGTTAAAACATTAAATTTAGACTTTACATAACGATTGCTAAAATAAGAGGTAATTTAGGGGTGTTATCTTTGCCTTTTTGTAGTAGTGACCCTTAATACAGAATATAGCATATACTGGTTGGCCATAAGATTCACATACATCCATGATATCATCCCACTTAATAGCATAAAAGTATAACATAGCCATACCATAAACTACATATACGGGCATACACAGAGGAAAAATGATAGAAGGAAAAAGATGAGCAAGAGTTAAAGGAATGTGTTACCTAAGGTTGGAGAAATCCCTTAAATCCTTGCTAAGTCTAGTTCCTTTTAGCCCAGAAAATGAATTTACTTCCACCCCTGAAGCTTTCTTGAGTGGTAATAGAGGAGAGAGAATGTTTGGAGTTTAGGGTTTATGAGAGGTTGGAATTTTGTGAGTGAAAGAGTGAAATTTGTTGGGGTGTTTGTAGAAAAGATGGAGAATGTGGTAATTTTGTGGTTTAAATGAGTGGATTTGGTGGAGAAATGGAGATTTCAGAGGTTGAAGGAGGAGGGTTTGAGGGTTTTTTTGAGTGGAAGATGAGTGAGAGAGTGTGGGAAGATAAGTAGAGAAATGGAAGAGTGAAGAGAAAAGAGGATGCCCGTGCTCTTTTTTTTTCAGCTGGGGAGAAGCGCCCGGGCGGGCTGAACGAAAAATCTCGGTCGAGCTTACCATTAAACTCAGGCATGACAGGGTGACCGAGCCCGGTCTCTTACCCCAGGCGTGCACAAGTTTTCCAGCACTTGGGCAGTAAGTTCCCAACTTTTGTCCGCGGGTGAGCAACCATGTGGTCTAACGGAATACATGGCTCGGACGGTCAAACTTTCGCTCGGGCAGGCTTTACTTTTTCAAGGCCCAAGCAAGGAGTTCAAGGAATTTCAGCCCCGGGCGAGCACACGATTTAACCGGACGAGATGTTGTGCTCGGACGACTTTGATAGGGCTCACGCGAGCTCCTTACTCCTTAGCCATTTTTTCCGTTTTTCTTCTTCTTTGCTCCTTCTTCTTCCCCCTTTTTTTTATTGCCTACAACTTTTAAATATCCCCGCCCTTTTTGTAATAAGTGAAAGCAACCCCCCGAAACTTATCAAAAACACCGTCCTCGGTGTGCCAAGTAAACACAAGGGGGAAGCGCGGGGGAAGCGCGGGGGAAAGATGATGAAGATCCTAGTCCTCATCCACCGGGTCATCTTCCGGTATTTGGGACGGGGGAATACCATCGGGGACCAACCCCCATCAGAGGTAGGATCATCAAACGGGTAGGAAGGATCTCCCGTTGGATCCATCTCGCCCGACATCATGTAGTCATATGGTGGTGGTCGAGGGGGCCAAAAGGGGTAGGTCGGTTGGCCAGTGTTCCAACTCGTAACCGACCCATATTGAGGCGGCATGTGTAGAGTAGTTGAAAATGGGTCAACAAGACCTTGCTCCACATAATAATAAAATTTTTGGTTTTCATGGAGCTTCATGGTGTCGATATCATGTCTCATCCTTTGGTATTGGTCATTGAGGCGATCAAACCCTTGAGATTGAGACAAGGCAAGGTTGGCTAGGTGAGTCTCAATTAAAGACATGTCAAATGACGACTCACCTTGGCCGGAGGAGGAAGAGGGGCCGGCACGGGAAGAAGAGGGGGTCGGCCGAGAGGGGGGGGAGGTTCCATGGCGGTGGACTATGATCACCACCTAATTGGGGGTTCTCTGGCACTCGATCCCGAATGGTTTTGGTGATCTAATAGGGATTGGGCACCTCCGGGGAGAGTGTAGAAATAGAGGGGTTAGGAAGACGACACCAAGGGACTTCATCCGACCGTACCAAAAGCATGTAGGGACGGGTGTCATTGTCGCCTTCAAGGATGAAATTCGTCACCCACAATTGCCGAATGTCTAGAGCGACATCCGGTGAAACTGAGGAAAGGGCGGTGAGCTGAGCATCTAGACCCAAATGATGATCAATGAGTGTAATCATCCCCCTATAACAATCTCGGAACCATGTGGGGTGCCGTCCCGATGCTGGATCATCCGAACCACAAAGTGCTCGGGAAAGTTAATTGGGGGTGGATCTTGTTGCTCTTGTGTGCATAGCCAAAGGGTCGGCATTTCAATTTCACTTGCCGCGCTTACTTCGGAATGGCAGTAAACGACATAGACGACCATGCGGTGCACGGAGCTCATTGAGCTGTAAAAAAATCTCTTCTCGCTAGCTAGCTTGGAATCCATATTGAGATCTTTAATCACCAAAAGGCTTTCTACTCCAATTCAAATGGGAGATGGCATGATTTCCCATATACTAATCGGTATGGAGAGGTATCTATTGGTGTGTTGCAAGCCGTTTTGTATGCCCACAATGTATCATCTAGCTCATTGAGCTGTAACAATCTCTTTTCGCCGGCTAGCTTGGAATCTATATTGAGCTTTTTGATTGCCAAAAGGCTTTGTCCTCTAATTCAACTGGGAGATGGCATGACTTCCTATACACTAATCGGTATGGAAAGGTATCTATAGGTGCCTTGAAAGTCGTTTTATATGCTTATAGTGTAATATTCAACTTTAAACTCCAATCCTTCCTAGACTTCACCACCACCTTCTCCAGAATAGACTTCATCTCGCGATTGGAAACCTTGACTTGTCCACTTTTTTAAGGCTGACAAGCCAATCCATTTCAGTGGGTTACTCCCTACTTACATAGGAGAGCATCTAAATGTCGCTCATGGAAGTGTGATCCTCCATCACTAATTACAGCTCTTAAATAGTGAAATGACCACCTTTGAAGCGATGGCTTCCACCCACTTGGAGACGTAATCCGCAACAACTAGGGTGTACATGTTTTCTTTAAAAGATGGAAAAAGGTCCCACGTAGTCTATACCCCAAACTCAAATATTTCCACCTCAAGTCTTCTGGTTTGGGGTATCTCACGCCGACTTGAAATAGTGCCAGTCCGCTGGCCAGCATCACATGCCATAATGAAAGATTGTGAAACTTTAGGTATAGTAGGCCAATAGAAACAAGACTCTGAGATCTTAGCATGTGTCTTGGCAGGACCATGGTGTCCTCCATAAGCTGATGAATGACAATGTTGCAGAATGCCACTCGGAAATACATTGACGATTGAGACCATCGGCACACTCACGGAACAAAAAAAGTACGTCTTAAAAGTAATGCTTGACATCTTTCAAGAATTTCTTCCATTGTTGGTAGAACAAGTCTAGAGGTAGAGTTCCTCCAACGACATAATTCATGAAATTCCTAAACCATGGAGACTGATTTGTTACTCCTAGTAAGTGATCATCAGAAAATGAGTCATCAATAGGGGTCGTAGGTGCACCAACATCGCATCGCAACCATGGCAAGTGATCTGCTACTACATTATCTGCTCCATTCTTATCTCGAATCTCCAAATTAGATTCTTGGAGCAAGAGAATCCACTTGATAAGGCTAGGTTTGTCTTCCTTCTTTGAAAGGAGATACTTCCAAACTGCATGATCTATATAAATAATCACCTTGGACCCAATGAAATAGGCACAGAATTCGTCCAAGGCATAAACAACAGTAAGTAGTTGCTTCTCAGTGGTGGCATAATTGACTTGAGCATCATCTAATGTCTTGATAGCATAGCAGATAGCATACAAAACCTTATGTTTTCACTGACCAAGCACGACCCCAACTCCATAGTAGATAGCATGCAAAACCTTATATTTCCTCTGACCAAGCACGACCCTAATGGCATAGTCACTAGTGTAGGCGTGATTTTATTTTGCCTACGTGGTTTGAGTGCGTATTTGAGTACCTCATTGTAAAGGTTTTTTTGAAAACGTTTTTGAAATAGAGAGAAGTCGCCAACAAGTCTTTAAAGGAAGACTCATAAACCTAACTGGATATTGGAAAATCAAAGGGACAACTGTGGGACTTATCCAATCTAGATTTCCCCGTCATGACTCCATTAATGGAAATGAACCATACATTGAGTTCGGGGGTGAGGGTATGAATACGGTCATAATGAAGCACATTCGCCTATTGCTAGTGTAACAGCCCGATTCCCGAGCTGCTAGCTTAACTCGCTTAACAATCACAAATCTCAATTAACACCAAAACAATAATAATCACTTAGAAATTAGATAATACTCGTAGCGGAAACAACTTGAAATATACGATCCTGGACCTGTGGGTTATGGGCCCAAAAAACAATATCCTTTAAATAAGACTTCAATTACATAGTCATTCAATCTCAAATTCCATGGCCAAAGAATAATCAATATTGTAAGTAATTATAGATAAACTCCTCTATATACAAACTTAAATCTCGGACTTTGACCCATAATACACAATTCGAATAATAACTTTGCCCTCAACTCGCTTCTGGCTTCCAACACAATCCTGCAACAAAGTTTGAATCTGCCACTCACCAAGTGACAGGCCACAGAAATGACAACACTATCAGCAAAGCATAGTCAAAATAGCAAGTAGTCATAATCACTTCAATTACTTAAAGATTTCATAAGATTAATCTTTTGATATGACCGCGAGCGTAGCAAACTGTTGAGGGTCGTCACCCCACCTTTTACTGTTCTGCTTGCAAGACTTAACCCGAAGATGTCCTTCTTCCGCTAGGATTTTCCCCTCCTGGTTGGGTAACAGTTAGGGAATACCCGCCCTAACCCGGGTGTTTGATCACGCCTCACTCCCGTAATTCAATTCAAGATATTTATTGTTTCATTACCATACAATTCCATATACTTAACAAATTCCATTTAAAAGCATAAATATGGCAATTTAGTGTTTAAGCCTAGCACAGGATAAGTATAACATCTCAAGTGAACCATAGCGTGATAATTCCATGTCGTATAGTCAAAGCACACATACTAATATGCATATCAGAAGAGATTTCATTTCATATTCATGCTTCATAATAGAAAGAAACAATCATCTAACCAATCTCTAGGTTACAATCCAAACTAAGTGTATACCTTCACTTAGGCTGCTTAATGTAACTCAAACTCCTTATTCCAAGTGGTTTATCCATCCTACAGCTTCCCTTGAATATGTAAAGTGCTAGGTATTATTTTATACAAGTTTTAGAACATAAATTTCGAAGCTAAGTACAAGAGAGATGCAAAGCTGTACTTACAACAATCTGTTTTATGTTCCTATGGAGTTTTCTACAACTTTCCAAGGCTTGAAAACTCTACCAAAAGCTTGAAACACTAAGTAATTATGTATAGAAGAGTAGTATGTAAAGATAAGTAGGTGTTGAAAAACAAGAATTAGGAGAAAAGGATCGAAAAACCAAACAACCTTTTATAGGGCATTTCTGGCGGTACCTTAAGGGGAGGGAAAACCTCTTTTGGGTGAGGTCGGTTTCTTGGAGTTTCTGGGTGATTCTTGTTGAAGGTGTTAGTTGGTGGTGTTGGCCTTCATGCATGCAAAGAGCTTTGGGATATCGACACTTAAGTAGCTGCGAAGAAGCATTGTTTGAGGATAGGTACGAACTGATATTTTAGGCGGCGATTTTACTATGTAAGGAATCTACTATATTAATCCACGTGTATTTTGGGAACAAATGACCATTTTAACCTTAAAACATCCCAAACATATAACATATGTCAAGTTTGATTAGGTTCAGAGCTTAAAATAAGTTTCGTCCTCGAAACTTCAAAACATAAACTCATAGATCAACATTAAGTATCCATATATCAAGCACTACAGCCTCCGATAGTCCTTATTAAATTTCCATGAAAAAGTTCTCAATATTAGCAACAAATAGATTTCAAATATCCTCAAATTATAAATTCGAAATCCATACTCTTATTCCCAAAGTTTTACAACATCATGGTATCAGAGCTAAGCTTAAATCCAAACTATTTCATCCACCATTAGACCCCAAACACATTCCCAACTTCGTCCCAAACAACCACCAAAAACCGCAAACACAAAAACTGCCCAATTGAACTTGTTTTAGCCACGGGAGATGAATCGAATCCCCCTGCCAATTGGCGTGAGACAATGAGGATATTAGAAGAAGAAAGATGGGAGAGTGATGCACGAGTGGCCTTGATGCAAGACCAAGTAAGGCAGCTCTCAGTGAGACTCAATTACCAACGAGAAGGAGGTGATGATTCGAATGATGCAAGTGACATAACCTTGCGTCCTAGAAGGCCTAATCCTCGTCCTTCTAATGATATTAAGGTAGATATACCTGATTATGTTGGCAAACTTGATCCTGATGAGTTTGTTGAATGGATTAGAACCATTGAGCGAGTGTTTGATTACAAGAACGTCCCGGAGGATAAGAGAGTAAAGCTTGTAGCATTGAAATTGAGGAAGTATGCCTCAACTTGGTGGGCAAGTGTGTGCGCCAAGAGAGAAAGAATGGGAAAGGAGAAGGTAAGGAGTTGGGAGAAAATGAAGAAACTTCTCAAACAGAAATTCTTACCTACATACTATGTGCAAGAGAATTTCTCAAAGTTCCATCACCTTAATCAAGGAACTAAAACTGTTGAAGAATATGCAAGGGAGTTCGAGGTTTACATCATGAAATGTGATGTAATGGAGGACGAGCCTCAAACTTTGGTGCGTTTCTTAGGAGGCTTGGACCCTCCTATTGCAAATGTGGTTGAGTTGCACTCATACTCAACCTTAGAAGATCTTGTTCTATTAGCTCATAAGGTGGAACTCCAAAATAAAATTAAATCCAAAGGTAAATGGGATTCTTCTCGAACCTTTACCAAGTCCACTCCATACTCTAAGCCAAACACAACCCCTTCTAAGCCAAACACATCCTACACTTCTAAACCACCCCAAAAGAATGAAACTAAACCTAATGTACCAAGCACCCCTCGAAGGTGTTATAGGTGCCAAGGACTAGGGCACATTGCCTCCGAATATCCTAACAAAAAAGGTCATAACTCTTGCGGAGTATGAAGCTATAGATGATGGATATGAAGAAGAGGAGGAGGAGGAATATGTAGAGGAGGAAGAAGAAGGGCGTTACATAGGACCAAATGATGGTGAATGTTTAGTAGTGAGAAGAACTCTTAGTGGCCTAGCTAGTAATGAAGATCAAATGCAAAGAGAGGCTATCTTTCACACGAGGTGCACCATAGGAGGCAAAGTTTGCTCCTTAATCATTGATGGTGGCAGTTCCACCAATGTGGCTTCTCAAACATTAGTCACTAAACTAAACCTAAACACTACCCCTCATACTAATCCTTTTGTGATTCAATGGTTGAATCAAGGAAAGGGCATACATGTATCTTCACGTGTATTGCTAGCTTTCACTATTGGAAAGGAGTATAATGAAGAGTTATGGTGTGATGTCATTTCCATGGATGCGTGCCATATCCTATTGGGAAGACCATGGATGTTTGATAGGAAGGTGATTCATGATGGCTACAAGAACACCTATGCCTTTGTGAAGAATCAAAAGAAGATTGTTTTGACCCCTTTATATCCGAGGCAAAAGGAGCACTCCAACAATCAAACAAAGAAACTGGTGTCCTTAACCACTCTCATTAAATCATCCTATCATGAGTATGAATCATTTCAAGAACTCATCATGAGTGGTTTAGATCAAACTCCACCTCCACCAACCGAACCACAACACCCCTTGTTAACCCCTTTGCTTAAACAATTCAAACATGTTTTTTCACAAGAAATACCCCTTGGCCTGCCCCCTAAACGAGACATTCAACACAAAATTGACCTTGTTCCCGGAGTTAGCCTACCAAATAAACCTGCCTATAGAACAAATCCAAAAGAAACCGAAGAAATATGGAGGCAAGTGGAGGAATTGAAGGTAAATGGCTTGATTAGGGAATCTATTAGCCCTTGTGATGTCCCTACATTGCTCTTGCCAAAGAAGAATGGTGAGTGGCGCATGTGTGTTGATAGTAGGGCCATCAACAAGATCACTATAAAGTATCGTTTCCCTATTCATAGGTTAAATGATCTTTTAGATGATTAACATGGTTCGAAAGTATTTTCAAAGATAGACCTAAGGAGTGGTTATCATCAAATTCGAATTCATGAACGGGATGAGTGGAAGACAGCCTTTAAAACAAAGGAAGGCTTGTATGAATGGCTAGTTATGCCATTTGGATTATCAAATGCAGCAAGCACATTCATGAGATTGATGAACCAAACCTTGAAACCTTTTCTTGGTCGGTTTGTAGTGGTGTATTTTAATGACATCTTGGTGTATAGCAAGAGTGAATTGGAGCATGTTGATCATCTACACCAAGTATGTGAAGTCTTGGAGAGTGAGCAACTCTATGGAAACCTTGAGAAGTGTCATTTCTTCTCAAATCAGGTTGCCTTTATTGGCTTCCTTGTTTCACACGACGGCATTGAAGTGGATGAGAAGAAGGTGCAAGCCATTAGAGAATGGCCTATTCCATGTTCAATCCAACAAGTAAGAAGTTTCCATGGCCTAGCCTCTTTTTATAGAAGATTTGTTCGAGATTTTAGTACTCTAATGGCTCCTATCACTGAGATTACTAAGCTTAAGCAATTTGAATGGAGTTCTCAAGCAGAAAAAAGCTTTTGAAGAGGTTAAGCTTCGCCTAACAACAAAACCTATCTTAGCTTTGCCAAGCTTTGAAGATATTTTTGAGGTAGAATGTGATGCTTCTGGAGTTGGTATTGGTGCGGTCCTTTCTCAAAGTGGACGCCCCATTGCCTACTTTAGTGAGAAACTAAATGAAGCTAAGGGGAGGTATTCTACCTATGACAAAGAGTTCTATGCTCTTGTGAGGTCCCTTGATCATTGGCGGCACTATTTGATTGCAAAAGAGTTCATTTTGCATTCGGATCATGAGGCCCTTAAATATTTGCAAAGCCAACAAAAGCTTCAGCCACGCCATGCAAAGTGGGTAGAGTTTTTGCAAGCTTATCACTTTGTGATCAAGCATAAATCCGGAAAGATGAACATGGGTGTTGATGCCTTGTCAAGAAGATACTTATTGCTTTCTTCTCTTAGAAATCGAATCATTGGCTTGGAGGTATTGAAGGAAAGCTATGTTGATGATCCGGACTTTGGTGAGATCTTTGCAAAATGTCAAGTTCATGCTAATGGAGACTATCATTTTTGTGATGGATTTCTATTTAAGAACAAGATACTATGCGTGCCTACACATAGTGTGAGGGAATCTCTAATCCGAGAATTTCATGAAGGTGGCCCTTCTCGAACACTTTGGCATTGAGAAAACCTCTGACTTGGTGAGTGATTATTTCTTTTGGCCTAGATTGATGAAGGATGTCGAATACATAGTGAAGAGGTGTGTAGTTTGTCAACACGCCAAAGGCCATTCTCTTCCTCAAGGCCAACACTTACCTCTTCCTACACCACAAGCACCATGGGAGGACATAAGCCTTGATTTTATCACGGGGCTTCCTAGAACAAGGCATAACAAAGATGCAGTGATGGTGGTGGTTGATAGGTTTTCAAAGATGGCTCATTTCATCCCTAGCCATACTACTCATGATGCGGTTCAAACGGCTCTTTTGTACTTCAAAGAGGTGGTTCGTTTACATGGAGTTCCAAGAAGCATGGTGAGTGATCGAGACGCAAAGTTCATAAGTCATTTTTGGCTTACATTGTGGAAGAAGATGGGAACCAAGCTCAAGTTTAGCACCTCATCCCATCCACAAACTAACGGCCAAACCGAGGTAATAAATCGAACCATGGGAACTTTGTTGAGGGCTTTAGCTACTAAGAGTCCAAGGCAATGGGAAGACATGCTACCCCAAGCTGAATTTGCATACAATAGGGTGCCTCATAAGATCACTGGTTTGATCCCTTTGAAGTTGTCTATGGGATCAATCCATGCACTCCTCTTGATTTAGCTCCCCTATCAATTCGAGACAAATTTAACAAGGAGGCTGATGAGGGAGCAAAGGAGATTAAGAAGCTTCATGAGCTTGTGAGGGCAAGAATCATTCGTGCTAATGAGAAGATTAAGCAACGAATTGACAAGAGGAAGAAAGATGTTCAATTCTCTCCTGGAGATTGGGTATGGATTCATCTAAGGAAGGAACGTTTTCCTTCCAAGAGACGTTCAAAGTTAAGCCCTAGAACTGATGTTCCCTTCAAGGTCCTTGAGAAGATCAATCCAAATGTCTACAAGATTGAATTACCAGGTGATTATGGTGTTTCTTCTTCTTTTAATGTTTCGGACCTTAGTCCATTCTATGAGGATGGCGGTGATCTTCCAAGTTTGAGGTCAAACTTTTCTCAACAAGGGGAGGATGTTGTAGATGGTGTCGAGGCTGCTTCACCATTGTTGGTTATCAAGGATACAAAGCTCATCCATTTGGTTGGTGATTGTATATTTCTCATTAAACTTGATGAGTTAAATGCTTCATTCATGGAGGTCTTTAATTTTATTCATTAAGTTATATCATTTGATGTTTTCATTGTTTTTCATTCGAATAAGTTAGAGAGTCCTTAAGTCCATCGGAGTGTCATTTTCCTTTTCAGTTGTGGCGTCCATGACTTGTATTCATGTTAGTTGCTTTGAGTTGTATTTCTTTCAATTAGTATTAGTTCGACATTTCCTTAGATTAAGATGTAATGCTACATGGTTAATGAAGCTAAATGAAACGTGCAAGGAAGATGGAGAAGGCAGCGTGCACGTGGCGTGAGAATAGGGAATTGTTACACCCTCATTCACACGTTCAAATCTGAAGCAACATCCCTACATTCTAGGCGTGCCAAGGAGGAGTTCAAGTGATGCTAGGAGTACTAGGAGTGCAGCAATACACGTCCCTTCAAGCAGCATAGAGGCGCCACCAAAATCGGGAAGTTGTTAGCATTTGTTAGTCGTTGTAACTAACCATTGTGGGTTAGTGGCTGCTCGAATTTAGCATGTAATGGCACGATTGATTATCCTTAGTAGATCATGTAGTTAGTGGTTAATTATTTCCTTAATTATTTTGTCTTAGAAAATCAGAAAATTAAGTTGTAACAAGACCTATATAAACCGGACGAAGTGAATGAAATGGAGATGACTTTTATGACTTAAACAAAAACCGAGTGTTTTTCTTTTGCTTAACACTTTGCATTCTTGGATTGGAATCAAGTGTTTAGTGCCTATGCTTAATTAACTTTGGCAAGTTAGTTTGTGTTCTTAACAGCTTTTAGATTGCTTGGTGGTGTGACTTATCCAAGTAGTTTAGGAGTTTGCCATTCAATCGAACTTGTGGATTCAAGTCTTTCGGTTGTCTCTTCTATCTCTTCTTGTGTAATTCGAGTGTTACTCCAATTATACAACATAAGTTCACCCCCAAAATTCAGTTTTGGTGGCTTAAGGCATTTTAAATGCCATTTATGCTAAAGCCCTTATTTTCTCACTAGTAAGGAGTTTCGTAAAATATCAGGATTACTATCCTTGCACAAACGCTTGAAATTAAGAATTTATATCATGAAAGGCTACCACTTAGAATATTCAAAAACCCTTATAGTCCGGTTTGATTAGTTGTTTGGGGTAAAGCGAACATGAGTAGAAATGGGCTCCCTATACAAGAAGCCGACTGTCTCTAAACTAATGGAGGTCGTCACCCCACCGTTTAATTATTATGCTTGCAAGCCTTAACTAGGACATGTCTATTTATTCATTGTTTGTTGGGCCTCACCCACCCAACAAGGGTTCGGAAGGAGATCACCCATCCTCCAAGGGCTTTTGTTGTTGTTCATACCGTACCTTATTTGGTACCGGCCTTTACTCTTTATAATACTTGGTCCTAAAATTATTTACACAAACTATTGGAATGTATAGTTTATAAATACCAGGCTTATTTCGAAGAAATCATATTCTTCCATGGAGGGGAAGAAAAATCACAACTACTATAGTATTGTTCATCATTTACAAGACTTAATTCTTCTTTTGAAATCTTTTGTTTTACATCAAACAATTTCTCGTAATAGTTAAAAATATAAATAGAAGGAAATAATCCAATTTTTACTGCTTGTGAATATCATCTAGGCAATTAGTGTGCTCATGTAAACTTCATTAAAAGGGTTGAGTTGACTTGACCATTTGAAACTTTCGTCAAAATAATTCCAGCAAAAACATTGAACTGAAAATGAACATAACTTCTTGCTCGGTACTCCGAATCAGAAATTTCCAAAGCCTAACCTCAAGGACTTTTCGATACGAACATTTTCTCGTTAAATAGGAAAGAGCTAAAAAATGAGTTTCTGGGGCCAAATGTACGATTTACAGTAACAGGTAATACCAAATCCGAAAATAATGTTCATCAAATTGACCCAATTTAGAGAGAGACTTTTTCTATGAGAACTTCTTCATAAAAATTGAAGTAGGAGCAAAGATCTTCTTAAACATAACAACAATTTCACCATTTTGGAATTATATATATATATATATATATATATATATATATATATATATATATATATATATATATATATATATATATATATATATATATATATATATATATATATATATATATATATATATATATATATTAAAACCACACATTAAACATCTTGAATTTTGCTATACTAGTGTGAATTTCCTTCCTCCTTTGGATGGATGTATAACAATTATCACTTGTACCTTAATTCTTAAGTACCTTAATTCTCCCCTAGTTTTCACTTAAACACTTCTCTATCTTCTTTAACTTTAAATGGCTTAGATTCTCTAGTACGTACAAGAATCCATTGATGCATGTCATTATTTTCGTTATCTAACCTTGAATCTCACTTTGAAAAACATACCAACGCTCGGTAAAGAGAAGAGCGAGCGCTCCTGAGAGGAGCGGGCCCTCCCATGCGCCATCGACACTCGGCCCGATTAAAACACGGTAAACCCTCCTAACCTCCCTCATTTCTTTCGAACCCTTCTCTTGCACTCTTCACTCTCTCTAGCCCTCTCTAAAACACTCAAGAACTCCCTCACCCTCACTCAAATCTCTCACTTTTTCCCTCTCACAACCACAAATCTCCATCCTCAACCTCCAACCACCATTGAAGACCTTCATTCTCTCTCTCTTCAAGCTTCACTCAACCACCCAATCAAGATTAGGGCAACAATTTTCAGAGCAAAAAGGACAAAATTCAAGCAACCAAAGTGTTCAAATACAAAAGGAAGGCTCAATGCTAGCTTTAAAAAGGGAATTAACGCATCAAGGGTAACGATTTCTTCAAAACCCCCTATTTTGTTCAAGCCCTAGGTTGAGACTTGTGCTTTTTCAATCTTGCATTGCTTGTTTTTGTTTCTTATTGGGTGATTTTGTGATAAATTAGGTTAAACTACATTCCTACTTTGATTTGTTTGTTGTTGGTTAGGTACGGGAAGTCATTTTGGTTGGGTAGTTATGGGCTCTTGTCTTTGTTTGTTTGATTGTTTGTGCTTGCCTTTGTCTCCATTGTTATGCCTGGAAATAAAATAGCCCGAAACACTAGTAGGCCTTCCGGTTCTCGTGTTTCACCCGAATCGGAAGCAGAAGTCCCCAACCTTGTCATCCCCCGCCAATTCCGGCACATTTATGATGCCCTAGAGTCAAGGAATTTAGTTTCAACTCGATTTTATGACCAACGAACATGTAGGAGATTGGGTATTCATCGAGACATGGACACCTTATTGCACAGAATTGGTTGGGATAAGTTCAAAACCGAACAACCCAAAATAATTAAAAGGCTAACTTTGGAATTTCTTTCCACCTTACAAGTTGTTGTCACTTTCGAGGAAGGTGTCTTGCCTCTCGAAGCCCAAATCTCATTCCGCATTTTCAATTGGCAACAAAACATCTCCCTTGAGAGATTGAATGAGATTTTTGGGAGGGATAAAGAGGCAACACGCCTTACTCCTAGTAGCCCGGAACGAACTTTCAATGCCACGTTATGGTGGAAAGAAATAACCAATAAGAGCACCTATGTGTCCCGAAATGCATACCCTAACCATGTCATAAGTCCCTCCCTTCGAAGAACAAACAACATTGCATGCCGCCCTCTATCCCCCAATACTATATGAATTGAACATTATTGGTTGGCTTTTTCTTGAGTGTTGTGCAAAAATTCTTAACACCAAAGGAGATATTCAAAGGAGATGCTTGTGACCCAGTTGACCATAACCCTTCACTTGACATAGATGCCCATAGAACCTTCGGCTTTATTCGCAACACGAACAAAGAAGATAGATATAGCTGGAGGGTCCACGGGGTACACTATTATTATTTGCCAAACTCTAACCTCACCTCTTGTCAAGGTCTCCCGAGTAGTACTTGGCTCAAGTGGATCTTCCCTCAAGTGGATCTTCCCAATGGAGAACCTTGAGCCCGAGGATGACATTAACGAGTTTCCAGGGGCTAGGGCTAGGGTAACTGTTGTAACACCTCATAATTTTCATCCTTTATTCTTGGCATTCGTTTACATTAAAATGATATTTTTCGTAAAAAGAAATAATTTATTATTTAAATTATTTTGGAACATGTTGTGAAAATGTGTATATATTTTTATATGTTATTTATATTTATATATATTTATTTTAAGCTGTTAGTTAATTATTTTAAAGGTTATATTAGTTTCGTTATCTATTTAGGCGTTTAGGATGCGGTGTTATCGCGTAGCGTTTTTGTAACGTTGATGGACCGACTTGGGTGATGAAATGTTGCATCACATGTGGCGTGTCATGCTGGCCGAAAATCAGCAATTATGGAGTGGCTGAAGAGTTTTGGTGCTTATTAAGCTAACCTTTGGACCTCTTGTAACCGCTCATTTAATCCCTCATTAACATTCTCCTAAATCCTTCATTTTTCCTTGCCATAAAATTCTGATTTTTTAATAAGAGAAGTTCAGCATCATTCTCATTTAACCCATGCCGTTTTCAAGAAAAGAAAGAGAGAAAAGGAAGAGGAAAAGAAGAGAAAGGTTCAACCCGTTTTTTCCTGTCACACCTTCACGAAAATAACCGTAGCCGGAGATCTAACCGTTGGATCGTCCTGAAATTTGGACATCACGTTTATAACATCTTTATCTTCACTTTGACCGTAGCAATTTAGAATCAGAGCTTTAGTCACTGGAAATCATGGTCGGAACAAAAGCACGAAATGAGATTTTTCAACATTCAAGAAGAAAACGCCTAGCGACTTGTTGCTACAATTGTCGTTCGTAGGGGACTTGGATTGCACGCATATCCTTCGAAATCTCTTTAGACTCAGCACTCCTCCAGTTGGCCCATGTAACTAACGGCGATCCTAGTACGATTCGAATCCGTTTAGGATTTATATAGTTTTAATACTAAGTTGAGTTAGTGTTGATTTTAGGAATTTGGGTGGGATGTTATATGTTGTTTTCATGTTTTTTTAATCTTGTCAATTATATGTTTATGTGATTATTTTGGGTTTTGTAGTTTGATAAATATGATTATATAACCGTGTATTATAAGTTATGGATGTTATTTTACAGTATAGTTTGTTCATGTTCTTGGGTTCATGTATGGTGTGCAATTTGTTATACTTGTATTATGAGACTTGAGTGACTATATTGTTATCATGGCATGATGTAATTCTGTTTTTTTTTTCAATTGAAGAGTGGCGATGTATCCTTATGAGTGATGTTTAGATGGGTTTGTAGTCCGGTTAGAGCATTGGGTTGTTCTCGCCACACCTGGTGCTGGTGGTTATTTATTCTTTCTTTAGGTTGCTGGTGTTGGAGATCTTGTGGTATTCTCGAATCTCCAGCGTTGTGTATATTACATGGAATGTGGTAGAGTTACTGAAGCATGTTTGGTTTGTTAATTTTTTTTTTCTTTGTCATCTTGCGTGTTGTACCTGGTGGTGAGGAGGAAGTGCCATGAATCAATGCAAGTTTTGCTATTATTTGTTTTCTTCTAGTTAAGTTTTATGGCCATTTATTTGTTAAGTGTCGTGAAGTATTAAGTTAACTATATGGTTCACTTTATGATGTTCCTTACTGTACATTCAAGAAATTAGATGGCTATGCTTTGTTATGACCTTTTTTTTTGTGAATTCACATGATCATTTTTAGCTAATCTATGTTTTGTTTCTATGGCATTTTGTATTTAGCGCTAAGGATAAGTTTCTATTATGACCATGTTTTAGAGTGATTTAGTTATTTTATGATGGTTTGGACTTGTTTGTATCAAGTTCGTAGTATGATAATGTTGTAGTTTCTAAATCAATATCTAAGTTGTCGACGTTACAGTACTCGAGGGAGAATAATACTGTCTTTAGTACCGTTTCGCCAAGAGTTATGTACCGGGGGTATTATAACTAACGTTGTAATTAACCTTGTACCCAAACTCAGACAACGAGAGTGTAGTATTTGGAGTATTTGATTATATTGTGTTGGTGTATAATTATGTTTTAAGTGAGGTTTATGTTTCTTTAGTGGGAAAAATTAATTTTTTTTTATGATTATTATTCTTATTATTATTGCTATTACTTTGAGAAGAATATATATTGTCGAATTGAAACTCTTGGATTGCAATCCTAGTTTATGCTGATTTTGGGTGTAAGGCCTTAAGGGCATCCTTATTATTTATATTTGAGGATTAATGGATGAATAAATTATTGTATTTATTTGTAGAACTGTTTTATTGAGATTAAGATATCCGGTGGGATAGATGTAGTCCCCGGTGAAGAACATGCCAACCACCTAGGCTGCGATTTAGGGGTATTACCTGGGTTAATTGTTGTCGTCCGAGAGGTTGGGAAGTACTGAGCTGGGTACTATCCTGCATCGGGAGTTTGGCCATTCTTACACACAGGCAGTGGGGAACGTAAGCCCATAGGCTGTCTGGAGATTTCGATTTGACAAACCTTAGCAAGTGGGTTGCGATCCACTGGCGTTTTGCTCTTTCTCAAAAGCTATTATATTATTTTGTTTATTTATTTTGGAGGCTTATGATATGGATCTTGTATGGTTATCTTAAGTTCATTATTGATGATTTACTTTATTTAAGCATGTTAAGCTGTTAGTTGTTGTTTGGTTGTTATTTGGTTCAGTTTCATATTTTATGTTGATTGAGACTTATTTATTAAGTCTTGATAACTCCTATGTGGATCCTAATTGAGCTGGGAGAGCTGTTAGTTACTCCCCACTGATTGTGGATATTTGTTGTATATTTTTGCAGGTTATGTTGATGGGAATCTTCTTTGGTTTTGGGCTCGGGTTGAGATGTGAGCATTAAAATGTTAGATGTTTTAGGCATAGACTTTCAGTTAGTTGAAGATCTAGTTTTCTCTTTTGGTTATTAATCTAGTTAATTAATTTTATTTATACTATTTATTATGTTGGTTTTATCACTTAGTTATTTAATCGCATTTCGTGTAGTAGTGACATTCCCAGAAGACGATGTTTCCGCCATCGTCCTATAATACTAATATTATCTCTTTCTTTTCCTGCTTTGAAATTCTGGGGTGTTACAGTTGGTATCAGAGCTAAACACTCCTAAACTCTGAAAAAGAGTTGCTAATGATTCTTTAGAATTATTAGTTAGCCATAGGAGATAAAATTTGTTTAGAATTAAGTTTAGTAGCTTCACTATAATGAGAGTGTGATGGGTAGAGTAAGTAAAGGGAAGCCTTATGGGAATGTGGTGTGCTCTCATTCTTATGGAGCATATGTTATATGTATAGTTATTTGTATTACTGGTGGAATTAGTCTACCAAGTTTGCTAATCTTATTTGCAGGACCTCTTACATGTAAATTTATTTTCTCTTTATCAGAGTGCGCATCGAAAGCGAAGTAATTTATAGCCTTCTCGGTTTAGTTGTGTATTTAATTTGTTTCGTGTTTTGCAATTTAAAAAATAAAACTTTTATTTTAATTTTAATCTAGTCATGTGTGTTGCATTGCATTTATTTTATTTGCTGGTTGCTTGATAGTATATGTTATTATGTGCAACGGTATATATTTTATGTTCTTTTCCAATTAAGTGATGTTTTTATGTGAGTACTACGTATCTGTTTTATTATTTACAAAACTTTCTGGTTGAGTTTTATTCCAAATTATATTTTAGATCTTTGATCTTAATAAATTTCATACTTATACAAGAGTTATATTGTGGTATTCAAAATTTTGTTATTGTTAATATTTTGACATACACTTTTGAAAAAACGTTTAATTTCAATTGTTTTATAATGGTTTGGAAAAAGAAAGGGGTTTTGAAATTGTCTTTCAAGATACTCTTCAAATTTCTCTTGCCGTATTTGACCATCTATATTTATAAATATTTTTCTTTTAATATTTTTATTTTTTTCATGCTAATCCTTGTTTAACCTTTAATTATGGTAATAAGTTTTGTATTCTTTGAAAGTAAAGGTACCCTGATGAGTTATTGTGGGTTATAGATTTAAATGTAGATGTAAAATTTTTTAAAGGTTAGCATTCAACAACTTTTACTTTACTTTACTAAATTACTTCTCTTATTAGCATTATTTTATTTTATTTTATTTTTCAAACTCAAATGTGGGAATGGATCTCGTTTACTATTTGTTGTTTCTTGTTTAAATATATAGTGTTTTCACATTTCATAGCAAAATTTTGGTTGTTTTCATTACTTGTTATTTAATTCTCTGATTTTGACTTATCTGTTTTATATTCTTTGAAAACGAAATTTATATACCCAGTCTAAATTTTGAACTTGTTTGAATTGATATTAAGTCATAATGGGTGATTCCTTTGACTTGTATGTCAATTTGATAAGTCTAAATTTTAAACTTGTTTGAGTTGATATTAAGTCATAATGGGTCATTCCTTTGACTTGTATGTCAATTTGATAAGTTGACACATTTTATCTGTTTTGATTTAATTTCCTTTTTGAGTTGATATTAAGTTTATATTGGGTGATTCCAGTAAACTTTAATGTCGATTTGATAAGTGGTTTTCGAATAGTGTTTTTGTTGATACTAGGTTGCAATGGGTGGTTCCATGCACATTTGTGTCGACTTGGCAAATTTTATAATTGTTGTTTATAATTTATTACTTTATCGCCTATTTATTATTGGTGTTTCGTCGTTGTGAAATTTATTTTAAGGTTTTCAATTTCTTTTGCGAACTTTAAATTTCATATATATGTTTAGGAGAACGTACGCTTTTATAACATATGTCATGACTTGAGTTCGTAAGTGCTATTTTAATAAAGCAGTTAGCTACTCTTTATTAAAGTGTTCTTATCTCTTTAAGTGGGGTATAAGCCTGTGTGGTTATCTCTATTTAAATTGGTTTGACTATCAATTTACGAACTTTTGTTTTTTTTTTTTCTTCGTTTCTTTTCTAAAAATATTTATGCTTGTATGATCGAATTTATTCTTTTATAATTTTACGTAAATATTTATTCCAGCTTCTTTTGCAAAATTACCTATAGTTTATTCTGCAAATGTTTTTACCTTAAATTTTTTACTTGTCTTTGATTCTTTCACATTTTATAAATGATGGTTGTTACCATGCTTCTTTACTCTACAACTACTTTTGGTCTTCTAAAATAAAATATATATTATTTGAGTTATCAAATTTTATACCCGCAAAGTTATTTATTTCTTAACTAAAATCCATTGATTTGTGTTTTTCTTAATGTTCCTAATCTAGAGTACTATTTTCTTTTGATCTCTTGGTTGTTTTGAAGTTTCGAGGACGAAACTCTTTTAAGGGGGAGTGATTGTAACACCCCGTAATTTTCATCCTTTATTCTTGGTGTTTGTTTAAATTAAAATGATGTTTTTCGTAAAAAGAAATAATTTATTATTTAAATTATTTTGGAACATGTTGTGAAAATGTGTATATATTTTTATATGTTATGTATATATATATATATATTTATTTTAAGCTGTTAGTTAATTATTTTAAAGGTTATATTAGTTTCGTTATTTATTTAGGCGTTTAGGATGCGGTGTTGTCGCATAGCGTTTTTGTAACTATGATGGACCGACTTGGGTGATGAAATGTTGCATCACATGTGGCGTGTCATGATGGCCGAAAATCAGCAATTATGGAGTGGTGGATGAAGAGTTTTGGTGCTTATTAAGCTAACCTTTGGATCTCTTGTAACCGCTCATTTAATCCCTCATTAACATTCTCCTAAACCCTTCATTTTTCCTTGCCATAAAATTCTGATTTTTTAATAAGAGAAGTTCAGCATCATTCTCATTTAACCCATGCCGTTTTCAAGAAAAGAAAGAGAGAAAAGGAAGAGGAAAAGAAGAGAAAGGTTCAACCCGGTTTTTCCTGTCACACCTTCACGAAAATAACCGTAGCCGGAGATCTAACCGTTGGATCATCCTCAAATTTGGACAGCACGTTTATAGCATCTTTATCTTCACTTTGACCGGAGAAATTTAGAATCCGAGCTTTAGATCACCGGAAATCATGGTCGGAACAGAAGCACGAAATGAGATTTTTCAACGTTCAAGAAGAAAACGCCTAGCGACTTGTTGCTACAATTGTCGTTCGTAGGGGACTTGGATTGCACGCATCCTTCGAAATCTCTTTAGACTCAGCACTCCTCCAGTTGGCCCATGTAACTAACGGCGATCCTAGTACGATTCGAATCCGTTTAGGATTTATATAGTTTTAATACTAAGTTGAGTTAGTGTTGATTTTAGGAATTTGGGTGGGATGTTATATGTTGTTTTCATGTTTTTTTTATCTTGTGAATTATATGATTATTTGATTATTTTGGGTTTTGTAGTTTGATAAATATGATTATATAACCGTGTATTATAAGTTATGGATGTTATTTTAGAGTATAGTTTGTTCATGTTCTTGGGTTCATGTATGGTGTGCAATTTGTTATACTTGTATTATGAGACTTGAGCGACTATATTGTTATCATGGCATCATGTAATTCTGTTTTTTTTTTTTCAATTGAAGAGTGGCAATGTGTCCTTATGAGTGATGTTTAGATGGGTTTGTAGTCCGGTTAGAGCATTGGGTTGTTCTCGCCACACCTGGTGCTGGTGGTTATTTATTCTTTCTTTAGGTTGCTGGTGTTGGAGATCTTGTGGTATTCTCGAATCTCCAGCGTTGTGTATATTACATGGAATGTGGTAGAGTTACTGAAGCATGTTTGGTTTGTTCATTTTTTTTTTCTTTGTCTTCTTGCGTGTTGTACCTGGTGGTGAGGAGGAAGTGCCATGAATCAATGCAAGTTTTGCTATTATTTGTTTTCTTCTAGTTAAGTTTTATGGCCATTTATTTGTTAAATGTCGTGAAGTATTAAGTTAATTCTATGGTTCACTTTATGATGTTCCTTACTGTACATTCAAGAAATTAGATGGCTATGCTTTGTTATGACCTTTTTTTTTGTGAATTCACATGATCATTTTTAGATAAGCTATGTTTTTGTTTCTATGGCATTTTGTATTTAGCGCTAAGGATAAGTTTCTATTATGACCATGTTTTAGAGTGATTTAGTTATTTTATGATGGTTTGGACTTGTTTGTATCAAGTTCGTAGTATGATAATGTTGTAGTTTCTATATCAATATCTAAGTTGTCGACGTTACAGTACTCGAGGGAGAATAATACTGTCTTTAGTACCGTTTCGCCAAGAGTTATGTACCGGGGGTATTATAACTAACGTTGTAATTAACCTTGTACCCAAACTCAGACAACGAGAGTGTAGTAGTTGGAGTATTTGATTATATTGTGTTGGTGTATAATTATGTTTTAAGTGAGGTTTATGTTTCTTTAGTGGGAAAAATTAATTTTTTATTATGATTATTATTCTTATTATTATTACTATTACTTTGAGAAGAATACATATTGTCGAATTGAAACTCTTGGATTGCGATCCTAGTTTCTGCTGATTTGGGGTGTAAGGCCTTAAGTGCATCCTTATTATTTATATTTGAGGATTAATGGATGAATAAATTATTGTATTTATTTGTAGAACTGTTCTATTGAGATTAAGATATCCGGTGGGATAGATGTAGTCCCCGGTGAAGAACATGCCAACCCCCTAGGTTGCGATTTAGGGGTATTACCTGGGTTAATTATTGTCGTCCGAGAGGTTGGGAAGTACTGAGCTGGGTACTATCCTGCATCGGGAGTTTGGCCATTCTTAGACATAGGCAGTAGGGAACGGAAGCCCATAGGCTGTCTGTAGATTTCGATCTGACAAACCTTAGGAAGTGCGTTGCGATCCACTGGCATTCTGTTCTTTCTCAAAAGCTATTATATTATTTTGTTTATTTATTTTGGAGGCTTATGCTATGGAACTTGTATGGTTATCTTAAGTTCATTATTGATGATTTACTTTATTTAAGCATGTTAAACTGTTAGTTGTTGTTTGGTTGTTATTTGGTTCAGTTTCATATTTTATGTTGATTGAGACTTATTTATTACACTACAAGAAAATCACAAAATAACGACGGCCTATCAGCGACGGCTAACAAAACCGTCGGTATATAAAAAAAAGCGACGGCTTGAAGCCGTCGTTGATCACCGACGGCAGTTGTAGCATATAACGACGGTTTAGCTGTCGGTGATAAATAACGACGGCTAAAAGCCGTCGTTGATTTTGTGGAAGTAAAGCAGAAATTTTTTGTACCTTGGGCGACGGTCAGAAACCGTCGTTGATTTCTAAAGGGGGGGTTTAATTTAAGTCTTTCAGTCGGGTTTTTTTTTTCAACAACAAAAAGGAGGGAATTTGGGCGATTTTGCAGCGACGAAACTCCGTCAACTCCACCTCCACCTGCCTCTCCTCCTTCCTCCAGCCAACGTCAGCGACCCATCTCCACCTCACTTCGCCGGCGGTAAGCTTTATTTTCTCTTTTTTAAAAATTTTTTTATACTCATCAACCAAACCCTAACGGTTGGTTTTTTTTTGGGAGAGAAGTGAACTTCGGGGCGACGAACTTGGGCGACGAACTTGCATCGACTCTTGCCGGACCTACATTTCGCCGGTGGTAAGCGGTGCTAATTTCTTTTTTTTTTTTAACAATTTGTGTAGTGATGAAACTAAACCCAAAAAATTGTTCATCTGCACTTTATTTGTTGGATGTGGTCTAGCTATTATACTCATCTTGGGGTTTCAATGGTCATCTCTTTTCTTGATGTATGGTTCTTCTTTGACATCATTGTACTTTTTCTTCCTTATATTTGGCAAGTTTTTATCCCATGAATTCAACTCTCATGGCGGTAAATTATATATGGGGGGCGTGCGGGGGTCGGGGAAGGGGAGGGGGCTGCGGGGGTCGGGGAAGGGGAGGCTGTGCGGGGGGGATCGGGGAGGGGGGAGGGGCTGCAGGGGGTCGTGGGGGGGGGCGTGCGGGGGGGTCGGGGAGGGGGGGAGGGGCTGCAGGGGTCGGGGCTTTGCGGGGGGTCGGGGAGGGGGAGGGGCTGTAGGGGGTCGGGGAGGGAGGGGGAGGTCGGTGAGGGAGGGGGGGAGGGGCTGTAGGGGGTCGGGGAGGGGAGGGGGAGGTCGGTGAGGGAGGGGGAGGGGCTGCAGGGGGTCGGGGAGGGGAGGGGGAGGTCGGTGAGGGGGGGGGAGGTCGGTGAGGGGGGGGGAGGGGCTGCGGGGGTCGGGGGAGGGGCTTCGGAGGATCTTCTTCATTTGTTCCCGCTCGTGTTCCCCATTCGGGTGTAATGTATCATTCGCCGTTATGTTCGGCAATGATGCATTTCCCCATCCTTAATCGAAATTATGAATGGAAAAATTAGGTATACACTCTATTTTCCAAGAATAATAGAAGTTACTTCTTTATGTTGTTCTTCATAATGACCATCTTTAAGACTTATGTTTTTTATAAGTTGTTTTGATTGAAAATACACAAAATAGGAAAGATAGAACCAAATATAGGCTAATATAGGCCATTTTAGGCCATTTCACTTGAAATTGAATGAATACGAGTAGTTTGATGCTAGTTTAAGTTATAAACACCTCAAACATCATATATATAGTTAGTTTAATGTGATTATAAGTTGTTTTGATTGAAAATACACAAAAAGGAAAGATAGAACCAAATATAGGCTAATATAGGCCATTTTAGGCCATTTCACTTGAAATTGAATGAATACGAGTAGTTTGATGCTAGTTTAAGTTATAAACACCTCGAACATCATATATATAGTTAGTTTAATGTGATTGTAAGTTGTTTTGATTGAAAATACACAAAAAAGGAAAGATAGAACCAAATATAGGCTAATATAGGCCATTTTAGGCCATTTGACTTGAAATTGAATGAATACGAGTAGTTTGATGTTAGTTTAAGTTATAAACACCTCAAACATCATATATATAGTTAGTTTAATGTGATTATAAGTTGTTTTGATTGAAAATACACAAAAAAGGAAAGATAGAACCAAATATAGGCTAATATAGGCCATTTTAGGCCATTTCACTTGAAATTGAATGAATACGAGTAGTTTGATGCTAGTTTAAGTTATAAACACCTCAAACATCATATATATAGTTAGTTTAATGTGATTGTAAGTTGTTTTGATTGAAAATACACAAAAAAGGAAAGATAGAACCAAATATAGGCTAATATAGGCCATTTTAGGTCATTTGACTTGAAATTGAATGAATACGAGTAGTTTGATGCTATTTTAAGTTATAAACACCTCAAACATCATATATATAGTTAGTTTAATGTGATTGTAAGTTGTTTTGATTGAAAATACACAAAAAAGGAAAGATAGAACCAAATATAGGCTAATATAGGCCATTTTAGGCCATTTGACTTGAAATTGAATGAATACGAGTAGTTTGATGCTAGTTTAAGTTATAAACACCTCAAACATCATATATATAGTTAGTTTAATGTGATTATAAGTTGTTTTGATTGAAAATACACAAAAAAGGAAAGATAGAACCAAATATAGGCTAATATAGGCCATTTTAGGCCATTTGACTTGAAATTGAATGAATACGAGTAGTTTGATGCTAGTTTAAGTTATAAACACCTCAAACATCATATATATAGTTAGTTTAATGTGATTGTAAGTTGTTTTGATTGAAAATACACAAAAAAGGAAAGATAGAACCAAATATAGGCTAATATAGGCCATTTTAGGCCATTTGACTTGAAATTGAATGAATACGAGTAGTTTGATGCTAGTTTAAGTTATAAACACCTCAAACATCATATATATAGTTAGTTTAATGTGATTATAAGTTGTTTTGATTGAAAATACACAAAAAAGGAAAGATAGAACCAAATATAGGCTAATATAGGCCATTTTAGGCCATTTGACTTGAAATTGAATGAATACGAGTAGTTTGATGCTAGTTTAAGTTATAAACACCTCAAACATCATATATATAGTTAGTTTAATGTGATTGTAAGTTGTTTTGATTGAAAATACACAAAAAAGGAAAGATAGAACCAAATATAGGCTAATATAGGCCATTTTAGGCCATTTGACTTGAAATTGAATGAATACGAGTAGTTTGATGCTAGTTTAAGTTATAAACACCTCAAACATCATATATATAGTTAGTTTAATGTGATTATAAGTTGTTTTGATTGAAAATACACAAAAAGGAAAGATAGAACCAAATATAGGCTAATATAGGCCATTTTAGGCCATTTGACTTGAAATTGAATGAATACGAGTAGTTTGATGCTAGTTTAAGTTATAAACACCTCAAACATCATATATATAGTTAGTTTAATGTGATTGTAAGTTGTTTTGATTGAAAATACACAAAATATCAAAGATAGAACCAAATATAGGCTAATATAGGCCATTTTAGGGCATTTGACTTGAAATTGAATGAATACGAGTAGTTTGATGCTAGTTTAAGTTATAAACACCTCAAACATCATATATATAGTTAGTTTAATGTGATTATAAGTTGTTTTGATTGAAAATACACAAAAAAGGAAAGATAGAACCAAATATAGGCTAATTAGGCCATTTTAGGCCATTTCACTTGAAATTGAATGAATACGAGTAGTTTGATGCTAGTTTAAGTTATAAACACCTCAAACATCATATATATAGTTAGTTTAATGTGATTATAAGTTGTTTTGATTGAAAATACACAAAAAAGGAAAGATAGAACCAAATATAGGCTAATATAGGCCATTTTAGGCCATTTCACTTGAAATTGAATGAATACGAGTAGTTTGATGCTAGTTTAAGTTATAAACACCTCAAACATCATATATATAGTTATTTTAATGTGATTGTAAGTTGTTTTGATTGAAAATATACAAAATAGGAAAGATAGAACCAAATATAGGCTAATATAAGCCATTTTAGGCCATTTGACTTGAAATTGAATGAATACGAGTAGTTTGATGCTAGTTTAAGTTATAAACACCTCAAACATCATATATATAGTTAGTTTAATGTGATTATAAGTTGTTTTGATTGAAAATACACAAAATAGGAAAGATAGAACCAAATATAGGCTAATATAGGCCATTTTAGGCCATTTGACTTGAAATTGAATGAATACGAGTAGTTTGATGCTAGTTTAAGTTATAAACACCTCAAACATCATATATATAGTTAGTTTAATGTGATTGTAAGTTGTTTTGATTGAAAATACACAAAAAAGGAAAGATAGAACCAAATATAGGCTAATATAGGCCATTTTAGGCCATTTCACTTGAAATTGAATGAATACGAGTAGTTTGATGCTAGTTTAAGCTATAAACACCTCAAACATCATATATATAGTTAGTTTAATGTGATTATAAGTTGTTTTGATTGAAAATACACAAAAAAAGAAAGATAGAACCAAATATATGCCATTTTGGCAATTTATATTATTTGAATATGAGTATATTTAACCAAATGCAGGAGACATACAATAAGAAGCTGGATCATTGTGCGACTCAGGGGTCACAGCCGAACCTTGATCTGTTGTATTGGGAGACAGTTGGGGGGAGGAACAAAGGAAAAGTTCAGGGGTTGGGTCAGGGAGATCATTTGTACTACAACTCTGCATCAGGCCGAGGAGATGGTGGCTCTTCACAACCATATGAGCCGTCCATTTTTTCTCAGATTGAGGCGCAAGTGGAGGCAAAGGTCGCTGCACGGATTATTTCATGTAATTATACAAGTATCTATGTAATTATACAAGTATCTATGTAAATTTTAATATATATCAAAATTGCATATTTTTGTAATTGAAAAAATTGAATGCGATGGAGAAACAGCTTTAGCGTGGTATATTTAGATGCAGCTGTGCAGGTACATGTTTAATTATTATTAAGAACAATTGAATTTTAAATAATATTATTTTTGCAACAACATTGACGGTTAAACATTAAATCAACGACGGCTAGGCAATCGCTGTAAGGTTCTCTATGTACCCATGGACACGAAATCAACGACTGCTTTAATAACTTAGCGACGGTTTTTAACAGACGTTATTTGATCGAAATCAACGACGGTTTAGATCAGACGCTGATTCACCGACGGTTTTAAACGGTCGTTGCCTCACCGACCGTTTAAAACCGTCGGCGAATCGGCGTCGCTTTAAGCGATCGATCGGCGGTCATCAACGACGGCTATATTAAACCGTCGCTGACTGTGATTAAACCGTCGTTAAATACATCAACGACGGCTTGACGGTCGTTGATTCTAGTATCAGCGACCATCGTTTTACCGACGGCCTATTAACGACGGTTGGCCGTCGTTGATTAATTAGCGACGGCTTTTAGGGCCATCACCGACGGCTTTTAGCCGTCGTTGATTTCCACTTTTCTTGTAGTGTTAAGTCTTGATAACTCCTATGTGGATCCTAATTGAGCTGGGAGAGCTGTTAGTTACTCCCCACTGATTGTGGATATTTGTTGTATATTTTTGCAGGTTATGTTGATGGGAATCTTCTTTGGTTTTGGGCTCGGGTTGAGAAGTGAGCATTAAAATGTTAGATGTTTTAGGCATAGACTTTCAGTTAGTTGAAGAGCTAGTTTTCTCTTTTGGTTATTAATCTAGTTAATTAATTTTATTTATACTATTTATTATGTTGGTTTTATCACTTAGTTATTTAATCGCATTTCGTGTAGTAGTGACATTCCCAGAAGATGATGTTTCCCCCATCGTCCAATAATACTATTATTATCTCTTTCTTTTCCTGCTTTTAAATTATGGGGTGTTACAACTGTGGCACAATCTGTTGGACTATTTGAAGTAGGAGCATGTTCCTCTTCTTCCTGCGCCCCCATTGATGTTAATGACGCTATCCTTGACATCCTTAACCGATTGGAACAGATTGAATTGAACACTAGCATTGTGCCTGAACCTGCTTACCTCAACTACCCCTACCAGCCTCCCCAATTAGAACCCCTAAACCAATATGGGCACCCCTATTTTCCGCCCAACACCCAATACGGGTATGATTGGCAAGTTCCGGGGTAGATGAACCCCCTTACACCCTCGACCCAAATGCACGGGGGTATAACCCGGACACGCCCAACTTTTCAATAGGATTTACGGGCGGATGGGAGCCTCATGGTCCACCGGAGTTCGGAGACTATAAGCTTACATGCTAAAGCGCCGAGGACGGTGCTCACCTTAAGCTTGGGGGGTAGATGAGGTGCTTTATTTGTGTTCAGTTTTGTTTTCTTGGGTGGTGGTTGTTTCATATCTCCATGGAGGGTGAATGCATGAGGTGGTGGTTGGTTTTGGTTGTGTGTTCTTTTTCATGTTTGCTTATTCTCTTGTGTGTGTGTTTGCTCCCATTTGAAAATCCAAATCTCCTTAAAATCCAAATCACCTTAATATCCAAATTCTCGCTAATCCAATTTAACTTTGGTAGTTAGTTGTTTTTCTATTGAATGCACTAACCTACTAATGTTTGTTCATTTGTTTTTATTTATTTTCTTTTTATTTTTAAAATTTTTTTCCTTTATTTTTCTTACTTTCTTTCTATTTCCGCATTTTGAGTCATTTTTTTCGTTTTGTATTTTTCTTTTTCACTAGTATTTGATGTATTTGTGTCATTAGTGCTAGTTGTAGTGTTTTTACGTTCTCTTAGATCGAGTCTAGGTCCTTTAGTCGAGTCTTGTGCATGGTTAACATCCTAATTAGCTCATGTCTTGTTCCCGATTCCCATTCCCCGCTTTGATGCGTGATGGTTCTTGGTGTAATGAGGTAAGCTTGGGGGAGGGGTTGGCAAGGTGTAATTCCTAGTTGTAATGCTTGAAAAACTTGCCAGAACCCCATAAGCTTCGTATGGGGCCATCTCTATAGTTTGGACGTGTTAGGGTCTCCTTATTCACATTCGTATCCCGCACCATGAATCACTAGGAAGAAGGATAGTGCGCGTTCATTTAGAATTTAGGATTAACTACATAGCCAAAAAGCCTACCTATGCATCAAATTTTCCCGACTTTTGGCCCCTCTTAACCTTTGTTCTCCTTTCTTTTTGAAACTTATATCTCTAGTCACATGCCAAATAATTCCCACTAGTGGAGTTCATCTCAGAGAAATTAGAAGGACATTCGATATTAGCTCATTGTGGATTGATGATTCAGTTTGCTTGATGGCGTTTTTGTAGTCTTGTGTCAATTTTTTTTTTTGCTTTTCAATTCTATCTATCTATTACCTCCAACCTAGGGTTAACTCAAAAAAAAAAAAAGAGAAAAATCATATGAAAAATTTAAAATTCAAAAAAGTTTGACAAAAAAAGAAGAAAAAAAAGAAAATTAAAAGAAAACTAAGAAACAGAAGAGAAAATAGGAAACATCTTCAACTCTTTTACTTATGTTCGTTTCCTAATATTGAGTAGTTGTTTGTATAAAGTAAATCTTCTTGTAAATAGAATAATTTAGCTAGTTTGTTGGTGTTTGGCTCCCGCCCCGTGGTTTTTGAGTTGTGGTTTTATCTTAAGTGGTGGATTGGTGTCTCGGTTCTCTCGACTTTCCTTATCTCTCCAACTCCACTAGGACCTTTGTAGCACCACATTCCCAAAATTTTCCCGCACCCCTAACCTGGCCAACATTACAAGCCATTAGAAGACCCCTTGACTTTCTAGTCGCATTCATGGTCCCTCAAGACGGTTATGTTTTGAGCATGTCTTTAGACCTTAATAGTGGTGGTCATCCTTACTTGAGGGTCGAGCAATTGGTGAGCGGTTTGATTGATCCCGACTTGGTTTCCGCGCTTCTTTCTCCCCCATTTATTACACCATTACCCCCTTTTCCAATCGCGAGCGTTCTTGCGTTCGGTAGGGGCTTTGGATTGAGCTATGAGCTAGATTGAGAATGTTTCTCATGCACATTTTTTGAGTTTTGTGTCCTCTTTCCTCATGTTTGCTTGAGGACTGGCAAACCTCAAGCTTGAGGGAGTTGATGAATGAGCTTTTATGCTCATTCAAGGTCGTCATTTAGGCTTCTTTTAAGCTTTGGTCGAGTCATTTTCGTTTGTTTTAGCTTATTTTTCGTAGTTTTGTGTCCTTGAGTCTTTTTAGTGTCTTAGGGTAGTTTGTCGTTGCATTTTGGTGTTGTTTGTGTTGCTTCGCAGGTTCCCGAGGTGGCTCATAGCATTGGTTGGAGTGCTCTCAACATGTGGAAGCTTATAGGACGCTGATCTTGTCACTTCAAGCTAGGAGCTACCGCTCCCCACTAGAGCTCCAGCTCAACTTGGGCAGATTGTGTAGAAGAGCTGCAGGCCATCAGGAACGAGCGCTCCAGGCTGGAGCGAGCGCTCCCTCAAGACCCTTGGAGTGAGCGCTCTGAAGAGGAGCGGGCGCTCCCCTTGTGTTTTCGCCATACCTTGTTTTCTCCGTCGCGATTTAATGTTTTAGTTTTAGTGCCGTATAAAAGCAATAGGGCGGAGAATGCAAAGGGGGGCTGATTCTACTTCATTAGTTTAGTTTAGTTTTTAACTTTCAAGCACTTAGTTAGTGAGAGAAACTAGAGAGAGAAGGGGTGACAACTTCAAACTCTTGTAGATCTCAACCAATTTATGCACTCGTAGTGGATTTTAAAGTTTAATCTCGACAGTTATTCCTTGTAATCAGTAAGTTTGTTCTCTTTACACTTGATTTCAATCCAAGTAGTTGCATGTTTTGAGTTTCTTTAGTTTATCCAATTTCTCTACTTGATTTCTACTTGCATGTTGGTAATTTGTGTTTCTATCACTAGTGGAAAAAAACGGAAGGGCTGCGGTCAAAACAGCCCTAAGGGCTGCGTTTTTGGTCAGCAGCCCTTCACTAAAAGTGAAGGGCTGCGGTTCTAAACCGCAACACTTCACTAAAAGTGAAGGGCTGCAGTTCTAAACCGCAACACTTCACAACGAATTACCGTTGTAAAGGGCTGCGGTTTAGAACCAAAACAGCAGCCCTTCGTATTTGGAATTTTTATTAAAAAAAAAAATCTCCAAGCCCAAGCCGCCGTAGCACCCCCCCCCCCCCCGCACCCCCACCCCCGCCGGTCCTCGCATCCCCACCCCAGGCCCCACCCCCACCCCACCCCACCCCCCCGCACTCCCCCCGCACCTCCACCCCCACCCCACCCCTCCGAGCCATTGCACCCCCACCCCAGCCCTGCACCCCCACCCCGCCCCACCCCCGCGCACCGCCCGCAGCCCCAACCCCCCTGCTGCCGGCCCCTCCACCCACTGCGGCCCAGCCACCGCAAGCACCCCCCCAGCCCCCCTAGCCCGGTCCGAAGCGCCCCAGCCTTCCACCCCACGGTGGCGGCCCACCCCCCCCCCCAAACACCTCCCTTCGACACAAAAAAAAAAAAAAACCGATCGAATTGCAATATATCACAAGTTTTTCAACGTAATAATTAACTTTAAATACATATATTTAATAATGTAAAAAGTGTACATAGAATTGATACCAACTAGTAGATATAGCTAATTATATCGCTAAATCCACCAAAATGTATCATAAGCAATCATCACAAAGGTAGGTCGCCAACTTATCCTGAACTTCATGTAATTCCTCTATGGTGAAGGCCCTCAATCTTGTTGTGTTATTCATTTAAACCTTGCAAAACAACCAAGGAATAAACACATAATATAAGAATTCAATCATTTACCATAGTTAATAGTTCTAAAAATGACATATACCTTCCCGAAATTCAATCAAAAACAAATACAAGCCTAAAACTATACACACTAGTTATATTATACCTCATATTATCATGTTCAAAAAGAAATTGGAGTTAAATGACTCGAGAAATAGGAATTGGACGCGAAAAGGCGAAAATAGGCCTAAAATCACATTTACGTTCCCGAAATTCAACCAACAACTACTGCATGCCTAAAAATATACACAATAGTTACATTATACCTCATATTATCATGTTCAAAAATAATTTGGGGTTAAATGACACGATAAGTACGAATTGGACGCGAAAAGGCAAAAATAGGCCTAAAATGACCTTTTCGTTCCCAAAATTCAACCAACAACAAATGTAAGCCTAAAAATCTACACAATAGTTACATTATACCTCATATTATCATGTTCAAAAAGAATTTGGGGTTAAATGACTCGATAAGTACGAATTGGACAAGAAAAGGCAAAAATAGGCCTAAAATGACCTTTTCGTTCCCAAAATGCAACCAACAACAAATGCAAGCCTAAAAATCTTCACACTAGTTACATTATACCTCATATTATCATGTTGAAAAAGAATTTGGAGTTAAGTTACTCAAAATCTAAGAATTGGAAGCGAAAAGGCGAAAATAGGTCTAAAATGACATATACGTTCCCGAAATTCATCCAACAACAAATGCAAGACTAAAAATCTACACAATAGTTACATTAAATCTCATATTATCATGTTCAAAAAGAATTTGGGGTTAAATGACTCGATAGGTACGAATTGGACACGAAAAGGAGAAAGTAGGCGTAAAATGACCTTTTCGTTCCCAACATTCAACCAACAACAAATGCAAGCCTAAAAATGTACACACTAGTTATTATACCTCATATTTATATGAAATGAATCAAAGTACCATGTTTTAGGGTAGAATGGGGTCATTTTTTGCAAATATGCATGTGCTACTTTGGTTTCTAAACCAATTAATACCTATTACCAATCGATCTAATCTAAACAAACATATACTAATAAGTTACATACCTTTTGAACATCATCGATGTTAGTGCAATGGTTGATGATATCGAACATGTACCTCAGCACGTAATAGCCACATGCAAGTCCATCATCTTGTTGTGGACATTAAATGTGCACCAAAACTTGCATCCAATGACATTCATGTTAGATGTGTAGTATGTGGCGAAAAGTGTTTCTATATAAGGACAAACAAATTAGTCATGTTACCTCGACTGATATCCAAGCAGGAGCTTTTGGTGCTCGAAGTCCTGTTGCACTAATATGCTTCATCACACTACATCAATACATTATTATAAGATTAGATGTACTAACTGTTTATATATATATAAGATGATAAATAATGTGTAATATTAATAAGTGCGCATATATTTAGTTTCGATTAGGCTACCTATTTAACAATGATTTGATTAGTAAGGACCGTGGTGGTTGTCGACGCAAAGAATCAAAGTGGTAGACTTCGTTATGTGACAAACTTATCGCAAGCAGTGTCCAATGAGTCCTACAACAAGAAAATATAGTTATTATTAAGCATAGAACAATTAATAGGTGAATTTAATTATCGAATAATAAAAGTAAAGCGGGTTTAACAAGCATACTGTTCAATATACGGGACAAGGATGATCTGATGATATCCTAAACGAGATGATGCTTTAAAACTCATATCGAGATACTCTTTCACTTCGGCTTTGTTTTTTAAGCAATTGTCATCTCGTATTATTTTTGGACATAACCAACCAAACATTGACTCACTTGATGTTGCAATCAATTCATTGTATAATAACCTGAGAAATCATATTGATTAAAAGTAAACTTACTTATTATGGAAGTTGAATTGAAAACTACTTAAGGCATATGTATATGTATATTTAATTTATATATTATGTATTACCTCATGAAAGTTTGTATCATGGAAACATTCAAATCTACCGCACATAAGAATTCTGTAATATCGAGCTTAGAAATGAATGTCGATGACTCCTCAAAGTAGTGGAATTGTTGCGCCCCCTAAGGAACCTCTATTGTACTATCATCGGGTAAATCGCTAGCGCACTCATGTAACTAATAGCATGGAATACTAAGGCCTCGTGCCACCTCTGACTCGATAATAAGTGGATTCTTTGTCATAGAAACATTTCCCTTCAACACATTTCGTTCACCTTCATCACGTAAACTTGCCTTCTTATTAGGTGCACATGCCTTCTTTGCCTTCCTGTCATGTGAGCCGACCTTCCCCCAAGCCTAGTAATTAGTTAAAAGCAATGATATTACTGACTATCATAGGAACTATAAAAGAAAACACGCATATATATATATGTATGTTAATCATTATACCTCACCTGAAAACCGCACCAATGCACGCGGCCATAGAACATAACTGCCAAGGGCATCATTCAGTAAATGTAGACCAACTTCTGGTTTCGGCAGCGGAAGAGGTAATTCTTCGAAACCAGACACAATTTCATTGAGGGTGACCACATAGTGATTATCATGCACTAACTGGTTATGCAATCGTACTCGGTCACTAGGGGGTTGTGCATGGCCATAAGCTACTAGAATGAAACTATCATAACCATCTCCTCGAGCCTATAATTCACATGGTGTCTCTTCCTTTAAAAAAAAAACTCCATTTATAGTTAGTCTATGAAACAACATTATTATAGTAAGAATTTCATGCATTTAAGACCAATAGTTGTTTAACAAAGCAAAGGGATTAAATGATTGCCTTCAACTCGGGTACTACAAGTGGATCAGGTAAAGGTATCATCTGATCAATAGATGTTCGTGGCTTACTGGTCGGTTGGCTAGGTGTAGTATCACTACCCTTCTTCAATGCAGCAAAAGTCGGTAACCCCATTTGCTCTCCAAAATGGCGTTGAAGTTATGTGTCATCTCCTCCCTAAGCTCCTCCCGAATTGGAGCTTTGATAGCCTCCACATCTACTGACGTTGTCGAATTCACACTACTTACACTTGATTTTGTCGCTTTAGTGTATTGATCACCATATACCTTTCTCAAACCGAGGCGGACACCTCCTACACCCCTCACGCGTCCACTGTGGTCCTTTCCTAAAGTTTCGTGCAATGCATCAATGTGTCCTTTAGGAGTGAACTCACCAGTTGCCTCTTTTTCCTTCAAGCCAATCTACATAAGGATTTAAGAGAAATGCTCGTGAACACAAAAGTTATATTATACCTTATATAACCATATTCAAAAAGAAATTAGAGTTAAATGACTGAAAATCTAAGAATTGGACGCGAAATGGCCAAAATAGGCCTAAAATGACATTTACGTTCCCGAAATTCAACCAATAATAAATTCAAGGCTAAAAATCTACACACTACTTATATTATACCTTATATAACCATATTCAAAAAGAAATTGGAGTTAAATAACTCAAAATCTAAGAATTGGACGCGAAATGGCCAAAATAGGCCTAAAATGACATTTACGTTCCCGAAATTCAACCAATAATAAATTCAAGCCTAAAAATCACCACACTAGTTATATTATACCTGATATTATCATGTTCAAAAAGAATTTGGAGTTCAATGACTCGATAAGTACGAATTGGAAGTGAAAAGGCGAAAATACTCCTAAAATGACCTTTTCGTTCACGAATTCAATATAATTTGAACTTAGGGACATGATTATTGTAAATATTTACACTGTACCTCATATTATCATATTCAACACACAAAATTGTGGTTACATGACTTAGAATACAAGAAAATGACATTTTTTTTGTATTTACAATGGCGTTGGCTATCTGTTCTGTACCGGGATCAGGCAAGACTCTTTTTTCCTTTGCATCAACCCCATGCATCGAACACCACCAATCGAGGACTCTATCTGGTTGCCGAGGCTGTGCAACTGTCGTCGTAGAGCAAGTCCCCGTTGCCGTTGTCGACCCTATTGTGGGGTAATGGCCGAACATCTACTTCACTCTCGCCTCATTGTACGAATGAGCATCCAAATGATGATAATACTTCATAGCTTTTACACTCGTGCTACTTTTCTCACGACTTGCCTAAAACACACAATTATTAAATAAAGGTTAGGTACGGTGTTGTACAATAATACTGGAGCTAAGTGTAGTAAATCTTAATAAAATATTCTTACAATAGCTTATGGGGTTATTTTTTTCTCTTCAGGTTTGATAGTTTTCCATATCTGAAATGGTAATTTGGAGGGTTCAGATGATGTTTCCGGTGAAGCATCAAGACCGGATGGTGTTTCTCCGCCGTAGATTTTCTTCTTCTTTGTAGCTACTACTTTCTTCCGCTTAGTGATCCACCCAGACACTAACTTAGCCTTGAAATCTCTGAATCTCTGGGCAACAACGGATAGAAATACATTCTTCTTGGCTTCATCATCTTCGATATTGAATTGATTCTACAAAAAACGCAGTTCACAAATTAGTGTTCGCAAATGTTGTAATTTATATGCTATCAGTAATATTACACATATATTTAACTAAATAATTAAGAAACTAAACGTTCTTGTACGTGAAGCTTACCATCGTATCTTCCCATAGACACTGCTTCAACCCCCTCGGGCACCTCTTTCCATTAGTGCACAATGGAGAGTTTATGCATGCAAATGCCAACTTGCATGCCATACTGATGACGCCACTTTCCACAAGGTTGACCCATATTATCGTACTCCAAAGTCATATTTGTGTGTTTCCCTAGTGACTTTGTAGGTCCCCTTCCTTTTCTCTTTTTCGTCGCCAATGACTTCCGGGACATTTGTGCATTTAATTCTTAACGGCGAGGTCGAGCCAATTTACCCCGTTCCTTTCTCGCATCGAAAGACTCATCCTCGGTAGTGTGTTCAGCACTCGTGCTCTTATCTGTATGCACCTCCGCCATCTCCCTGAAATTGTACAAATATACGCATTAATATACATAAAGCTCAAGATAATAAAAAATTCACATTGGCACTAAGGGGCAAGGGGGGAGTGCAACAAGGGCGGAGGGTCGTGTGCGGGGGATGGGTTTGTGCAAGGGAGGGGAGGGGAGGGGGGTCCGTATGCAGTGGGGTCGTGCGGGGAGTATGTGCGGGGAGGGGAGGGATGGGCGGGGAGGGGAGGTGTATGTGCGGGGAGGGGAGGGGGGTGGGCGGGGGTATGGGGGTTTCGTGCGGGGAGGGGTGTAACACCTCGTATTTTTATACCTATTTAGTAATTATTTATATTATTTTAGTTTATAAAAAAATAATATAAAATATTATGTTATTAAATATATATTGTTTCCCACCTGTTGACTTTACCTTAGAAGGAGTCAAAAGCTAATTCCTAAATTTCCTAGGTTAAGCACCTAACTACAATTATGTTAGTATTAAAAGGAGAGAGAAAATTAGAAAAAAAAAAGAAAGGCAAAAAATTAAAAATTAGAGTTGTACTGCTCCTTAGTTCATTCTAAACCCATGATTTTCTTTCATTCCCTGCACTCAGCCATCTTTCTTTTCTTCAACCTCAACTTTACTAAACCTACAAAAAATAAATACCAAACACCACCATTAAAGCTACTAAGTATTTATCAACCATCTTCATCTCCAGTTCGTTAGTTTTCAAAGAGAGGATTTGGTTCTTGGTCATGCGGATTCCGGGTCGAAAATCGAACCAAGGAGCGATTTTTGGGGTCCTTTTATAGAGTAATTTCACCCTTATTACTTTCCCTAATCAAGTAAGATTCTTGTCATGTTTTAATTTCAGTTTTGGTTGATTATCTGAATTTGGGGTTTTTGTAAATTAGGGTTCTTGAATAAATTGAATTGGAGAAAATTTTTATTTACATGATTGGTTCAAGTTAGATGGTTAATATGATTTAGAATTATTACCTACCTCCTTATATTATAAGCCCTTATTTCATTTAGCAAAAGACTTTTCGTTAGCTTTAAAATTGGTCTTTGACATTTAGAAGTTGTCAAATAATGAGACAATGTATTTGCAATTGGTAGAAAACTTGTCAGCTCAAATTCATATAAAGAATAGGCTTTTAGCGATATTCTTCGGCAAAAATGAACATAAATCAACCACTAAGTAAATGATGATAAATTAATAGTTTCATATTTCGAGTTTAATCTGCTAATTATTAGTTTCAAGATTTACTCCAAAATTATTGTTATGTATTGGTTGTGGCTGCCAAATTTTAGTATAATATTATAGTTGTCTGTTCAACAAAATTTATTAGTAATTGGTATGAGTTTGATGTAGTATGGAGATAATCAAGTATAGTTGTTAGTTTAAATTCTAAGTTGAATTATAGTTGAAGTATTTTATATATGATGAACTTGTAGTAGTAGTTGTTTTTGTTGTTGTTGTATAATAGTTACTAGTTAGTAATATAATGTAAGATGGAGAAAAAGGGTTTCATATAGTGAGTAGTATTTACAGTTTGACGTTTGTTGACCAGTTTGACTTATGTTGACTTTGTTGTATTCTTTTTGGATTAAATTTAAAGTGAGTTGTTTTAAAGGTAGTCAAGGCTCATTAACTAGGTTATGTCGTTTATGTGTAAATTATGTGGAGTATAGTCAAGTGACTTATACTATGTTATATTATATTGTAGATCGCAGGTTCGTATAAGAACCTTTTTGACTTGTGATTGAGATTGGTTGACTATATTATATTATAAGGTAAGATTTCATACTAAGCTTGTACTGATTATTTCAGAAAGTATTTCATATTGATTTGTGATTTTTATTGAGTTTGGAATCGTTTTACGATGCTATTATGGAGCTTTTAATTGTTTTGACGATATTTATATCGAAATAGTTTATGAGATAATTTAAGAGAATTATATTAGAAGGAGGAAGTTCCTCGTGAGACAAGGTTGTGATTATTAAAAGGAGGAAGTTGCTCGTGAGACAAGGTTGTGATTATTAAAAGGAGGAAGTTCCTCATGAGACAAGTTTGAGATTATTAAAAGGAGGAAGTTCCTCATTGTTACCAAGTTTTAAATAAATTGTGGGGTTGCCGGTAAGCGGTATTCCTCGAGTATGGAAGTATGTTGAGTTAACAGTGTCTCAACAATTTATTTTAGTAGTTGGGAGTATAATGATCAATACTCTTGCCATTCGTCTTCCTTCTTGATACGTTATCAAGTTAGGGGTATGCATACTATGGACTTTGGTGTTTACCTTATCTAGTGAGCCTAGCTAGCTCATTAGATTTTTATTACTTCCTACTCACATATTTCAAATGAGTTATATTTGAAAGTTTTACAGAATGGTATAGAAAGAAAGTAAAATGGATTTGAATTATTAAAGGTTGTCTATTATATTCAAGTTGAATGTTGTACAAGTGAAATGATTTTTGTGGAATACTATGTATGTATTCCACCTACACATTGGATATTTCAAAGTTGTTATTGGTATGAAATCTTGCTCAGCCTTTTGGCTGATATTACATGTCTTCAATGTGCAGGGCTTGATGGGACTAGCTTATATTGGGGTGAGAGCGTTGACTTCACCTAGATGTAGATTTATTAAAGTTAAGACTTCCGCTGTAATAGTTTAGAATTATGGTTTGTTATAGGAGTGTATTAATTAATTACATTTTATTTTAGTTGTAATAGTTAATAATTATTTTATGTATTAGTAGTAGTACCTTTCGCCTTGCTGTTATTAAATGGTTAATAACCGCGGCATAACAGCTCTTGAATTGTCCATGCTTTGTACTCTGATATGTTTTCTAAAGAAAGTGGAAATTCAGGGTTGTTACAGTTGGTATCAGAGCCAGCGGCTCGAGTTTATGGATAGAGCTTAGAGTTGAGCTTAGAGTGGTCTAGAGGATTAGCCACCAGTTTAGTGCCAAGGTGTAGGGCCTTAGGTTAGCCCTAGCGGTTAACCATGAGTTGTGGTCTAGGTTTGAGACCTAGAGTTGTGACCATCAGTTTAGAACCTATCGGGATCTCCAAATTCCTTTGTTTATTTTGAAACTATGTTTTTAGGGGAAAGTACCTCTCCCTAAGTGGATTGTTCATCACCATTAAGACCACCAGCGGCTGGGGTGCGTGTTAATGATGAAGAATAATGTACGAAAGTTTTAATCATTGTTTTGATTGGAAGTTAGATCCATCCCTATCTTGAGGTAGAGTTTTGTGACCTAGATTTTGGTGACCTAGTAGGTTGTGCCTAGAGTTGTAACCTTGAGGTTGTGACCTTAAGTAAGACTAAATAAATGAAAGTATTAAAATTTGAAAAGTCGAGGTAAGATTGAGATATTGGAATTAACGGATTACATGTGGTTGTACTGGATCCCTCTTATGTAGATGTTTGACTTGATAAAGTCAATGAGTCTGGTAAGTATGGAACTAGTTGAGTTTCATGTTTGACTCATGTTGAGTTGTGCTTGCTTCGATTTTTGGAATGATTGGCTAGTAAAGGTAAACCCATTTCGAGTATATCCTTGTTTGGGTTATGATTTTAAGTTGGTGCATAGCCGAGAGTGTGCTATAAGTTCAAGTTTGAGTCGCATAATGCGAAATTTAGTTCCATTTGTTTATGGGAACTTTGGGGTGACATTCCGTCTTGATGTTAATTTCTATCGTCACCTATTTCATTTAAGTATCTAGCTCGTTGTTTTTTTTATATTCGCATTAGGACGAACTATTATTGTGGATAAGGGTGAGCCTTATTCCATTCAAGTGGCACTCCCTTTTATTTTTTGTTCTTGTGTGTATTGTGGTGTGAGACCCACCCACCTCCCGTACTTTGTCCATCTTTTGGCCTTGAGAATTTTAGTGATTAACTATATGATTCTTGAATTGCAAACTGATTGAGTTGCGTGATGGCATGCACGAATTGTTGTTGGTGTGAATTGTTAATTGAAAACCTTACAGGGAATGGTTTGGTTATGTCTTGGATATGCTAGTCTTGTTGACTAAATGCAATGAATTAACTTGTTTGTGTATGATTGTGTGTTGAGCCTATAACAAGACTTGGAACTCGAGTTATTAGCTCTCTTGGTCATGCCTATAGACCTTGTTTACGTGAGTTTAAAGTACTCTAGCGAGTCATGAGATGACTATATATCTACTGTAAGTTGTCGTGTTCTGTTGACTTTCTTGGAGTATTCGTTGTGAAGTGGATAGCTAAAGGAAAAGGAATTAGTCCAAGTGGGTCGGTTTCTCGTAGCATACCAGTGACTAGTCAGAGTCAGCTCATAACATGTTAAGGGTCAACCGTTTGACCCTGGTAAAGTATTACTGTTTATTTGGTCGGTGTTAAGGAGTCGGTTTGATACCATTATAAAACAACTAGTAACTGTCATGTATCTAATAAGCCTATGGAGTAGTGACATATGCAAGGCATAATGTCAACTCGAGTTATGTCGATGGTGGGACGCGTATTTCCTCGTTATGTGATTTGTTTAGTAGTGATCAAGGTCTAATAACACTAAAATGTTTAGCGATTCTAATGTAGACTGGTTTAACGAAGAGAGTCTCTTCTCATTGAGTTTAATGTTAGGAGTATAAGTTGAAGTAATCTAAGTCTTTGGTTTAAAGTCATTGTAAAGTTCTTAATTGGTAGTCACTAAACTTAAATGACAAGCTACAAGTTCCACAGTTTCTTGCACTTGTCTAATGAAATGACTGTAGTTGTGGAGTTATAGTTGTACCACATTAATTGGTTGAGAACCTCGAGATAGCTTGATTAAAACTTATAACAAGCTCTCCTTTGTGTCGCCCTGGGGCGTTAGACTCCCACTTAAAGTTGAACAAATCGTCGTTAACGACCTAGAGGCCATTAGGAATGGTTTAATGTGCGCAAACTCAATTTACTTAAGTATCCGAAGAATGAGACTAAGTTATTATAGTGGTCCACATGTGTAATTGATTAATTTGATTAAGTTTCAGGTGAGTAAGGGTTAAGTTTATCATGTCGCAAGTCTATGACTAGTTGTTTGAGTTGAAACTAATGAATTTAATAGAAACTACGGAAGTATACTGGACCATATCTATTTCATGGACCTTGTGAGTTTAAGTTAACTCTTGATTGCTATGTTTGGAGTGCTGAGTATTAGTATGCAAGGGTAATACCACTATTATTGTTGATGGAGTCGTTAGTTTATGTGATTCACGTATCCTTGCATGACTTGAACTTTTATTTCGTGAAACTATAGTGTGTGAACGGTTTATGATGTGTTATGAATGTGTGTTAGTTTTGAGACATGGTCTAAAAAGGAGTTTTGTATAAAGTAAGCTTTAGTTTCTTGTAAGTAGAGCATATCATTTTTTGTAGTACCTTAGTAGCTCGATTTGGCCCTGTTTGGTCAACGAGTAAGTTACCCTACCAAAGACTATGTGAGATTGTTCAATTTGTTTGTGTAGCGTGTGAAAGTGATTTAGACACATTTCGATTAAGGTTGTGGATTCATTCTCGAATCGATCTAAAAATGGTTTTTCTACAACGATTTGAGTGAATTTTGGAAAAGTTAAGAACACGTTTTTGAAAAAGTTTTGAAAGGGGACAATTCTCCCACGGATTGTGAGCCTTGAAGGTCTCTAAATGGAGCTTTCTACCGTTCTATGATGTGTTTTGAGTGTTACCAAGTAATAGGAGACTTGGTGTTTAGTAAAGAATATTTGAAATCGTGTTATGTGCTTAAAACTTTTCTGGGTTTCGACCCAAGTAAATTGAATAATTGGATGGCCGGCCCCCTGGTGGAGGTTTCAGGTCTCCACGCCCCCACTGTCAGGACTATAAGTCAAACCAATGCCGGAGATTTTAAACTCCACCTTTGTTGTCAGGGTTATGTTCGACCCCATTGTCATAGGTTTCAAGCCTCAACACCCTAGTAACGGAAATATATGCCTTATTATTTGGATTGATTGGATCCCCATCAAGGAATTGTTTTAATGCGATAGAGCTTAGCAAGTTGTTACTTCATGTCTAGAATACTATTGTGACAGTAAGAATGATTGAGCAAAGTTTTTGCAAAACAAGAGTTCTATAAAAAGTCATTTATTATTGGATTTCCAATAAAGATTCGTTTTGAAAGAAGAAAATGGGTTGTTCCATATTCACGCGTAAGGTTATTTAAGTACTCTTTGGATGTAAATGCTTAGTGTGCTTTGATGTCATTGTCATGGTGTCATTGATTACGTGAGGGTTATAAACTCCAAAACACGTGCTATGAATGTTTATAGGTTAGGACTCAGCCCAATGTTGATGCGACCGTCAAAGTATTTTGTTTTGCCTTTTTTGGTATGCCTTGGTGATTGTGAGTGTTATAATAACTTCAAGTTGAAGTTCTAGACGTCTAGTTGTGAATTGTTTTACGTTTTTTTTTGGCGAGTACGCCCAACCATTTAATGGTGAGTTCATATTGTATGATTCTTTACTTCTATTTTTAGAAGAGAAATAGTACTCTCGGTTCAGGTTAGTTGTTGCTCCGCGAAAGCGTTGAGTACTGGATTTGGAAATGCTTTTATGTATTGTGATTGTAACAGGTTTAGAACATCTTTTCTCATTTCGAGTTGTCCATTTAACAAAGGAAACTTCGCCGAATTTTCGAGAAAATCCAATGTTATTATTTAAAGCGCTTGTGAACCATAGTGTAGTTATGAATTGAATTCCACACTCTACGACATAGTCCAACGAGTGTGACGGTAGTGGTTCGGTTTAGCTCGACTTAGATTCTTTCCCGTCATGTCTAAGCCTTAGTAAGGGAGTTGATCCCCAAGTTTATCGGTCCATATGTGATCCTTGAAAGGATAGTAACTCTTAGATATGACATCGTATTAGTAACTCTTCACATGGTGATAGTTGGAGTTCTAGTTGAGACTCTTGACCAATAGATCCGTAAGACCCGTAGGGTTGAGAAATGGATAGTAAAGGTTTTGTGGTCAAACCACAACACCGAGGAACAACTCGTAAGACCGAGGATGTCATGTGTTTTATGTGCCCCCATCTCTTGTTCATGTTATTGTTAGTTACGAGGGCGTAACTTCCTTTTTAGGGGGGTAGATTACGTGCCAATTGTGTGTTTGGTGCTAAAAGTTGTTATGATTTCATATGTGATGTATACCTTAATGTCTAAAGTATACATAATTCGTGTATGATTAGAAGTTTTATGGTAAACCTTGTAATATGTTGCATGTTTTACTCCTTATAGTATGAACATTTTAGTTGAAATGGTTGTATGTCTTCAAGGGTGATCAAATGAATTGATCTATGAGGTGATGGTTCTACTTGTTATAGTATGAATATTCCTACATCCTTATGATAGTATAGAGTTGGTGATTTTGATTCAAAAAAATTTATCTATGAGGATTGTTAAATGCAAGTTGAGGTTTTATACTTCAAGAGACAGTAATTAATTAACCTATATAGAGTTAATGAGCTATTTTCATAAACAAGAGTATGAGTTTGATCATTTGAGTAATACTTTAAGTTTCGGGATGAAACTTATTTTAAGGGGGATAGATTGTAACACCCCGTATTTTTATACCAATTTAGTAATTATTTATATTATTTTAGTTTATAAAAACATAATTTAAAATATTATGTTATTAAATATATTTTATTTCCCACCTATTGACTTTACCTTAGAAGGAGTCAAAAGCTAATTCCTAAATTTCCTTGGTTAAGCACCAAACTACAATTATGTTAGTATTATAAGGAGAGAGAAAATTAGAAAAAAAAGAGAGTTGTACTGCTCCTTAGTTCATTCAAAACCCACGATTTTCTTTCATTCCCTGTACTCAGCCATCTTTCTTTTCTTCAACCTCAACTTTACTAAACCTACAAAAAATAAATACCAAACACCACCATTTAAGCTACTAAGTATTTATCAACCATCTTCATCTCCAGTTCGTTAGTTATCAAAGAGAGGATTTGGTTCTTGGTCTTGCGGATTCCGGGTCGAAAATCGAAACAAGGAGCGGTTTTTGGGGTCCTTTTATACATGAATTTCACCCTTATTACTTTCCCTAATCAAGTAAGATTCTTTGTCATGTTTTAATTTCAGTTTTGGTTGATTATCTGAATTTAGGGTTTTTGTAAATTAGGGTTCTTGTATAAATTGAATTGGGGAAAATTTATATTTACATGATGGGTTCAAGTTAGATGGTTAATATGATTTAGAATTATTACCTACCTCCTTATATTATAAGCCCTTATTCATTTAGCAAAAGACTTTCCGTTAGCTTTAAAATTGGTCTTTGACATTTAGAAGTTGTCAAATAACGAGACATTGTATTTGCAATTGGTAGAAAACTTGTCAGCTCAAATTCATATAAGGAATAGGCTTTTAGCGATATTCATCGGCAAAAATGAACATAAATCAACCACTAAGTAAATGATGATAAATTAATAGTTTCATATTTCGAGTTTAATCTGCTAATTATTCGTTTCAAGATTTACTCCAAAATTCTTGTTATGTATTGGTTGTGGCTGCCGAATTTTAGTATAATATTATAGTTGTCTGTTCAACAAAATTTATTAGTAATTGGTATGAGTTTGATGTAGTATGGAGATAATCAAGTATAGTTGTTAGTTTAAATTCTAAGTTGAATTATAGTTGAAGTATTTTTATATATGATGAACTTGTAGTAGTAGTTGTTTTTGTTGTTGTTGTTGTTGTTGTTGTTGTTGTTGTATAGTAGGTACTAGTTAGTAATATAATGTAAGATGGAGAAAAAGGGTTTCATGTAGTTAGTAGTATTTACAGTTTGACTTTTGTTGACCAGTTTGACTTATGTTGACTTTGTTGTATTCTTTTTGGATTAAATTTAAAGTGAGTTGTTTTAAAGGTAGTCAAGGCTCATTAACTAGGTTATGTCGTTTATGTGTAAATTATGTGGAGTATAGTCAAGTGACTTATACTATATTACTTCCTCCATTCCATAATAAGTGAAACATAGGGTTTGGGCACAAGATTTTATAAACATCACTTTCAAAAGCCAAAAAGTCATAAAATACCCTTAAAAAGAGGAGAGAGAAATGCAAACCACACAAGTTTGTGATGGGTACTCTTGTCAATTTGTCACTTTCTTTTTTCCATTTAAGGTATGTTTCACTTATTTTGAAACGTTCTAAAATAGTAAGTGTTTCACTTATTATGGAAAGGAGGAAGTATATTATATTGTTGATCGCGGGTTCGTATAAGAACCTTTTTGACTTGTGATTGAGATTGCTTGACTACATTATATTATAAGGTAAGATTTCATACTAAGCTTGTACTGATTATTTCAGAAAGTATTTCATATTGATTTGTGATTTTTATTGAGTTTGGAATCGTTTTACGATGCTATTATGGAGCTTTTAATTGTTTTGACGATATTTATATCAAAATAGTTTATGAAATTATTTAAGAGAATTATATTAGAAGGAGGAAGTTCCTCGTGAGACAAGGTTGTGATTATTAAAAGGAGGAAGTTCCTCGTGAGACAAGGTTGTGATTATTAAAAGGAGGAAGTTCCTTGTGAGACAAGTTTGAGATTATTAAAAGGAGGAAGTTCCTCATTGTTACCAAGTTTTAGATAAATTGTGGGGTTGCAGGTAAGCGGTATTCCTCGAGTATGGAAGTATGTTGAGTTAAAAGTGTCTCAACAATTTATTTTAGTAGTTGGGAGTATATTGATCAATACTCTTGCCATTCGTCTTCCTTCTTGATACGTTTTCAAGTTAGGGGTATGCATACTAGGGACTTTGGTGTTCACCTTATCTAGTGAGCCTAGCTAGCTCATTAGATTTTTATTACTTCCTATTCACAGATTTCAAAGGAGTTATATTTGAAAGTTTTACAGAATGGTTTAGAAAGAAAGTAAAATGGATTTGAATTATTGAAGGTTGTCTATTATATTAAAGTTGAATGTTGTACAAGTGAAATGATTTTTGTGGAATACTATGTATGTATTCCACCTGCACATTGGATATTTCAAAGTTGTTATTGGTATGAAATCTTGCTCAGCCTTTTGGTTGATATTACATGTCTTTAATGTGCAGGGCTTGATGGTGACTAGCTTATATTGGGGTGAGAGCTTTGACTTCACCTAGATGTAGATTTATTAAAGTTAAGATTTCCGCTGTAATAGGTTAGAATTATGGTTTGTTATTGGAGTGTATTAATTAATTATATTTTCTTTTAGTTGTAATAGTTAATAATTAATTTATGTATTAGTAGTAGTACCTTTCGCTTTGCTGTTATTAAATGGTTAATAACCACGGCATAACAGCTCGTGAATTGTCCATGCTTTGTACTCTGATATGTTTTCTAAAGAAAGTGGAAATTCAGGGTTGTTACAAAGGGGGTTTGTGCGGGGGAGGGGAAAGGTTGGGTAGGGGGTGGGGGAGTATGTGCGGGGAGGGGGGTTTGTGCGGGGAGGGGGAGGGAGGGGCAGGGGGTGGGGGGGAGTCGTGCGGGGGGGGGTTTGTGCGGGGAGGGGAGGGGAGGGGTGGGCGGGGGGATGGGGGGGTCAGTGTAGGGGATGGGAGGGCGGGGGGATTTGTGCGGGGAGGGGAGGGGCGGGGGAGGGATCTGTGCGGGGGGAGGGGAGGGGTGTGCAGGTGGTTTTTGGGGAGGGGGGTGCGTGCGGGGAGGGGAGGGCTGGGCATCGGTGGGGACGGGCGCGGGGGCTTGGGGGGGTGGGGGGGGCGAGGTAGATACTAACCCCTGCCGGCTCGTGCCAACCCCCCAAGCCACCTGCCAACCCTCCCCCACCGCTGCCCAGCCGTACCCTCCCCTGCACGAGCCCCCTACCTACAGACCCCCAAGCCCCTAACGCCCTCCCCCCACTGCTGCCCCTCCGCACAACTTCCCCCCCATTTCTTTATGCACAAAAACCTAATATGTAGTTTCATTCTACCTCATATTGGCATATGTAACAAAAGTTTGGAGTAGATCAACAAAAATATAAAAAAATGACGCGAATTGACCAAAATAGGCCTAAAATGACATTTACGTTCCCGAAATTCAACCAACAATAGATGCAAGCCTAAAAATCTACACAATAGTTACATTATACCTCAAATAATAATGTTCAAAAAGAATTTGGGGTTAAATGACTCGATAAGTACGAATCGGACGCGAATCGGCTAAAATAGGCCTAAAATGACATTTTCGTTCTCGAAATTCAACTAACAACAAATGCAAGGCTAAAAATCTACACAATAGTTACATTATACCTCATATAATCATGTTCAAAAAGAATTTGGGGTTAAATGACTCGATAAGTACGAATCGGACGCGAATCGACAAAAATAGGCCTAAAATGACCTTTTCGTTCCCGAAATTCAACCATTAACAGATGCAAGCCTAAAAATCTACACAATAGTTACATTACACCTCATATAATCATGTTCAAAAAGAATTTGGGGTTAAATGACTCGATAAGTACGAATCGAACGCGAATCGACAAAAATAGGCCTAAAATGACCTTTTCGTTCCCGAAATTCAACCAACAACAGATGCAAGCCTAAAAATCTACACAATAGTTACATTACACCTCATATAATCATGTTCAAAAATAATTTGGGGTTAAATGACTCGATAAGTACGAATCGGACGCGAATCGGCCAAAATAGGCCTAAAATGACCTTTTTGTTCCCGAAATTCAACCAACAATAGATGCAAGCCTAAAAATCTACAAAATAGTTACATTATACCTCATACAATCATGTTCAAAAAGAATTTGGGGTTAAATGACTCGATAAGTACGAATCGGTCGCGAATCGGCTAAAATAGGCCTAAAATGACCTTTTCGTTCCCGAAATTCAACCAACAACAGATGCAAGCCTAAAAATCGACACAATAATTACTTATACCTCATACAATCATGCTCAAAAAGAATTTGTGGTGAAATGACTCTATAGGCACGAATTAGACACGAAAGGCGAAAATAGGCCTAAAATGACCTGAGAATCAGGTCACATGGCAATGGAATGCCCATCAGCAGGTAGCGGCGGAGTTGGTGGGAACTGTTACAAATGTGGAGAGCATTCCATTGCCATGTGCCCTCACTCTCCACATTTGCAACAGTTCCACCACCACCACCACTACTGCCCCCCCACTGCACTCCCTCATTGCCATGTAGGCCTAACATGAGTTTTTTGTTCCCGAAATTCAACCAACAATAGATTTCGGAAGCCTAAAAATCTACACAATAGTTACATTATACCTCATATAATCATGTTCAATAAGAAATGACTCAATAGGTACAAATTGGACACCAAAGACGAAAATAGGCCTAAAATGACCCGAGAATCAGGTCACATGGCAATAGAATGCCCATCAGCTAGTAGCGGTGGAGTTGGTGGGAACTATTACAAATGTGGAGAGCATTCCATTCCCATGTGACCTCACTCTCCACATTTGCAACAGTTCCACCACCACCGCCCTTCTCCCCCCCCACTGCACTCCCTCATTGCCATGTAGGCCTAAAATGACCTTTTCGTTCCCGAAATTCAACCAACAACAAAAATAAGCCTAAAAATCATCATAATAGTTACGAATTGGAGAAATTAGACATACTTGAGTGTATGTCTCATGATTTATTGACCTTCCGCCGTTTCTTAGGATCTTCAAGTACATGTATCCTTTCCATGTGATCTACACGCATATAGTTCTCCGACATATTCACATCATCTTCCACACTATTTTCAGGATAGGTAAAAGTTGGGATGTCCTCAAATGCATCATATTCTTCCTCATTATCAGCATCACCAATGCAGAGGATACTCCTTTTACCAGGTACAACAATTGACCACTTATTATCAGCAGGATCAGTTACAAAAAATACTTGCTTAACTTGTGATGCAATTACAAATGGCTCCTGAGTTTCACGTAGACGACTAAGGTCCACAAGAGTGAATCCACAAGGATCATCTTTTTTTACGCAACGTCGATTATCGTCAACCCACTTGCAACACAAGAGGCAAATATTAAAAGTACAGTAGTCCAGTTCCCATATTTCTTGTATTTGCCCATAATAATTGCTGTCAGCAAGTATAGGGGACTTATCCTTCTAGCTTGCGTATTGTGTAGATGACGCCACAAGTGAAACACCACTATTTTGATGCGATGTCGACTTCAGATCTTGACGTTCAGTCCAAAACGTATACCCATTAATATCATAACCCTCATAAGAGCGTACAGCTTCACGAGGACCAAAGCTAACCACTTGACTGTTTCAGGAACACTTTCATCCAAATCATTCACTACTCGTTTATGAAACCAATCAATGAAAGTCTTGTTATGCATTTGCGTCAATGCCGTTATTCCTTTTCCAGGATTTCTAACACATAATTCCTCCATATGTTCATTTAAATAAGGATGGACAGCTGCTACGTGATGCAATGCAAATAAGTGAGCTTGTGTACGCTTTTCTACGGAAGGTGAGATCAATTTTGAACCAATTGTACCCTTGCCCTTAAGTCTGCCCTCGTGTCGAGATGTCGGAAGTCCAACAGGATCAACACTGGCAAAATACTCAGCCACAAAATTACTGATCTCTTCACCCACAATCCCTTGAATTATACTACCTTCTAGTTGTGCAGGATTTCGAACTTTATCCATCAAAGTACCCATATATCTCTCAAAAGGATAGCACCACCTCAAAAACACTGGACCACACAACTTAATTTCTCGAACTAGATGGACAATGAGATGGACCATAATGTCAAAGAATGCGAGGGGGGGGACATCTCAAATTTGCATAGAGTTTCAACTACTCTGGCCTGCAAGGAATCAAGGGTCGACGGTTCTAGGACTTTGCTGCATATTGTATGGAAAAATGAACAAAGTTCTGTAATGGTGTGCTTCACATGCTTTGGAAGTATCCCACGAATTGCAATCGGTAAGAATACTTGCATCATGACGTGACAATCGTGAGATTTCATACTCGATAACTTCAACTCACCATTTAAGGTAACAAATCGCTTCATATTCGATGAGTAGCCAGTTGGAACCTTAATGCCATACAACGGCTAACAAGCTGATGGCAAATAATTCTTCTCCGAATCCTCCACCTTCTTTTTACTTTTCTGAGTTTCCTCATCAACCCTTTCCTCCACTACTTTCTTCTTCCTTCCGTCCCTTTTCTAAGCCCACAACTCTAGTCGAAGCCCCTGTTTTTCCAAGTAAAGTCGTGACGCCTTAACATCTTTTGTCTTGCCCGGAATATTCATAAGTGTCGCAAGAATAGCTTCACAAACATTCTTCTCTATGTGCATGACATCCAAACAATGTCTGACCTTTAGATCTTTCCAATATGGGAGTTTCCAAAAAATGGACTCCTTTTTCCATAATCCTGTAGGTCGATCAACCTCACTAGATGGTTTACCAAAGATTGTTTCAATGCCCTTAACCTGATTATAAACTTCAGTTACAGTTAGTGGTCTACGAGCAAATTCCTCTTCAACCGTCCCATCGAATGCCTTCTTCTTAAACCGATAGGGATGGTCGCGTCTGAGGAGCCTTCGTGTGCGCATATTGACATGTTTGCAGCCCTTAAGGTGTGTAGACTTCATGTCATCTACACAAATTGGGCAGGGTTATTTTCCTCTAGTCTTATACCCAGATAAGTTCCCATAAGCTGGATAATCGTTCATAGTACAAAAAAGCATGGCACGCAGAGTGAACACCTCATTAGCATACGCATCAAATACTAACACTCCTTCGTTCCACATCTTCTGTAAATCTTCAACAAGCGGTTGGAGGTATACATCTATGTCATTTCCAGGTTGTTTTGACCCCGATATAAGAAGCGACAGCATGATGTACTTGCGTTTCATGCACAACCAAGGAGGCAAGTTATAAACCACTAAAACTACTGGCCATGTACTATGCTGAGAACTAAGATTGCCAAAAGGGTTAATGCCATCCGTACATAATCCAAGCCTCAGATTCCTATCCTCATTACCAAATGCCTTATGCACCCTGTAGATACTTTTTCACTCAGGCAAATCAGCCGGATGCTTGAGCAGACCGTCTTTCTTCCTACGATCTGCATGCCACCTCAAATTCTTCGCATCTCCTTTAATTGAGAACATGCGCTTAAATCTAGGTATTATGTGTAGATACCACAACACCTTAGCTGGTGGTCCTTCACTACCTCCAGCTCCTTCACGCTTGTACCTCGACAATCCACAACGTGGACACTCATGTAAATGCTCATACTCATTACGATAAAGCACACAATCGTTAGGACAAGCATGTATCCGCTCGTACTCTAAACCGAAAGGACACATCAGTTTCTTCGTATAATAGTACGACTTTGGCAGTTCATTTCCATCAGGGAGCATATCAGCTAAAACTTCCAACAACGATGGGAAACTAGAGTCCGTCCAACCAGCTTTCGACTTACTGTTGAACAGTGTTATCAAGGCGGAAAGTTTGGTGTACTTTGTACAACCTGGATACAACGGCTTTACACGACTGATCTTCAACCTCGTGTATCATCTCGTCTACCCGATCCCTATCATCATCTGCAAACTCATCATCCCAATTCTCATCCCCGGACTCATCATCCCAATTCTCTAAATAATTATAATGCATCAATCATTATTTAAGTACATAAACTCACATATTCAAATCACAAACGTATAGAGCAAGCTAAGATAGTGACATGTTCAAATGTATGCATGCAGCCGAAGGTCCTTATCACTCAAATCCAACCCATCCTTGGACGTCTAATCTCACTAGTGAATATATGCCAACTTTTCAATTATAAGGAAAATCCGACAGCATTTCCCTACAGTTCTCCAAATACACAATGTAGATAATTGCTTATCACTAGTGGAAAAAAGCCCATCTGATGCGGTAAAAAACGGGCTTACTGCTGCGGTTTTGGGCCGCATCAGGTGGGCTCGCAGCCGATGTCAATCATTTATTGATCCGGTCCTAAACCGGATCAGTAAATGATTTTCTGATCCGGTTTTCTAGGAAAATCGGATTAGATAGTTATATAATCTGATCCGGTTTTCCTTAGAAACCGGATCAGAAAATTGCCTTGGCGCCATCTTGGTGTATGCAAAGCACACAATCTGATCCGGTTATTTAAAAAAAACCGGATCAGATTGTTATATATATATTTAAATATTATATATATATTTTTATATATATATATATAATATTTATATATATTATTATATTTATATGAAGCTTATATTTAAACCTGTTATAATTGGCAAAAAGTATCACGCACGCGTCGTGTACAAGTCAAAATGATATTATATATATAATATTTTGAGAATTATAAATGTACTACAAATAAAGTTGAAATAAGTACTAAAATCAAAAATAAATATTTGGACCTATATAAGTAGCTAGTAACATAATAAGAACATAAAAACTCAAAGCCGCGACATCATCTTCACAGGCAAAAGTCGGTAAGGTAGCGTGCTAACAAATCCCGAACCTCATCTATCTCGGCCGTGGTGAAACAACCATCCCTTGGTTTGCCATCGAGGAATACCTTATAAAACAAACATAAGGAAATACACATATATGACTTTAGTTGACTCTAAAGAGATTGAGGAAATAATATAATGTAAGAAATTAAGGAAATCGAGCTTAAAATGTAAACATTGGCAAAAAATGACAATCATTTACCCATAATGGGTTTTAGAGCATGTGAGTGGACTTTTGTTGACTTTAATACTTACATATATACTTATTAGAACTATATATGAGCTTAAAATGAGAGTAAGTGCGGGAGATTAATTAAGGAAAGTTGAGCTAAGAAGGCCAAAATCGGGCCAAAATGACAATCATTTACCCAAAATGGGTTTCAAAAGCATATGAGTGGAATTTACATGAATATAATGGTTATAAATGTTGTTATTAGAACTATACATGTCCTAACATGTGGCTACAAGTAAGAAAATAAGAAAAATGAGCTTAAAAGGCCAAAATCGTCCCATACTTGGCATTCATTTACCCAAAATGAGTTTCAAAGCATGTGAATGGATTTTACTTAACTCTTATGGTTGTATATGTTGTTATTAGAACTATACATGTCCTAACATGTGGCTAAATGTAAGGAAATAAGCAAAATGAGCTTAAAAGGCTAAATGTAAGGAAATAAGCATGAAAAATTATTTTGCTTGACTCTAATGGTTATATATGTTGCTATTAGAACTATATATGTCCTAAAATGTGGCTAAATGTAAGAAAATAAGTACAATGAACTTGAAAGGCCAAAATAGGCTCGAAATGGCATTCATTTACCCAAAATGGGTTTCAAAGCATGTGAATGTAGTTTACTTGACTCTAATAGTTCTATATGTACTTGTTATAAGTATATATGACCTAAAATGTGGCTAAATGCTGGAAAGTTAAAAAAAATTGAGCTTACGAGGCCAAAATTGGCCGTATATTGAGCTACTTATTATTTATGTATAATAATACCTTCTCAAGATCCCCGGCTTCCTTGCAACTTGAAAATATATCGAACATGAACCTCAACACATAGTAGCCACATTCGGTTCCCCCGGGTTGTTGAGCACACTAATTATAAAATTACATAAAAAAAAAATCATGTAAGAAACGTATATGTTTGTTTTTTATAAAAGAAAGAAGTAGCTTAAGTAATATCTATTACCTTCATTGCTTTCCACTTAGGAACCTGTCATGTTCTCTCAACTTTCTTCATATAACTGTAGTTATGTTAATTTCAGGTGAGAAGTGGGCAAAGGATGAAATTAGTGAAACATGTTATGCAAATAAGCATTTTAAGTAACAAAAATACCTATTTATGCATGATTTGAGGAGGAAAGATCGTGGTGGATCTTGAGCTGCAGAATCAAACTGATATACTGTGTTGTTTGAAGGACAAATCACAAGGAGCGACCAATGGAGACTAAAATCCCAAAAAAACTAAGTTAGGAATCAATCATGTGAGTACTTGTATTATATAATAATAAAGTGACAAAAATGGATACAAAGTTAAGAACTATATTCTTCAAAACAAGGGGCAAATATGAACTTATGTTGTGCACGTTTAGCTATTTTGAGACATAGCCAAATATACTCCTTAACCTCACTTGTGTTTTGCAAACAATTGTCAGCTCGAACAAAATTTAGACATAACCACCCAAACTGATCGCGTCCACGAGGATCATCTTGGAGTAATCTTCAAAGCACAACCACGTACATAACATATATATATTATTAGATATTGCAAAGAAAGTTCATATATTTGATAAGTACAACTATTATACCTGATGAAGGTTTGAATCAAGGAAACATTCAACATCTCTCCGCAAAGGAACTCCTTCACATCAACCTTAGACACCCATGTCGATGTTTCCTCGTGGTAGTTGAATTCCGTGGTACCCAACTTCACCTCCACAGGTGTATCATCCGGCATATCACGCACATTTGCATGTAGCCATAAGCATGACTTAGTGAGACACTGAAGCGTTGGTTTCTCAATCCAAGTATATGTAGACGGGTTTAGTTCGCAACTTAAACCTTTGGAGTCTTGCGTTCCTTTACCCGAAATGGCCTTCTTTGGCTTGCTTGTACCCTCCTTCTCCTTCGCCTTTTCCAGAGGAGGTGAGTCCGCCTTGCTTTCCTTGGGCTTGCTTATTCTCTCCAAAACCTATTAATTCAAATGGAAAAACATTCAACTTAGTTAGTTTATATTTAATAGGTATGAAATATATCAATATGAATATGGATTTTAGTTTCTCATTTTACCTCGTCTGAAAACCTCACCCATGCCGACGGCCACAACACATAACCACCACGAGCGTCGATCAAGACATATATATCAACTGACGGTTTAGGCAACGGAAGAGCAAAGTCTTCGTAACCAGGAGTGATGGTGACTATACTAACCGCCAAGTGCTCATTGTCCACACACTCGTACGTGATGGACTATTGGTCGTTCACTTCGTGGTTATGCATTTCCTTCAGCCACCACAATCAAACCCTCATCTTTTACATCTAGTAAAAGCTGGCAAGGCGTTTCTTCCTTCCAAAAGTAAATGGATTGAGGTTAGTATATATTACTTAGTTTTAAGAATTATAAGAAGGATAGTAGTTACCTCTAGCTCAAGTATATATGGTGCTGATTTTTGTGTGTTAGGATGGCTAGCTTTGTCCTCCAAAGGACGATCCAAAGGACGTATCGCCGGTATACCAAACTGTGAAAGGACCGCGTTGAAACTTTCCGTGATTTTAGCCGTCACTTTCTCGGTAATTTCCTCCGTAAGCTTCTCCCGCATAACTTGTGACATAGATTCGTTAGAGCGTGATCTTCTACCCACGGAGGAATCTTTAGCATAGGCTTTTTTCACACCGAGACGAATACCACCAAAACCCCTCAAACGTCCATTGTGGTCCTTTCCAAAAGTCTCGTAAAGAGCATCTTTGTTGCCTTCGGGAGTGAACTCGCCGCTAACCTCTTTTTGCATGATCCCCATCTACATAGATTATAGAAGTAGTAAGTACAAAAAAATTACAAATTAACAAGGGGGTTGTGCAATGGGGGGGGATTGTGCGGGGAGGGGGGCAGCGGGTCGGGGAAGGGGGGTGTAGGGGGGGGGGGCGGCGGGGGAGGTGGGGCTGCAGGGGGCAGTAGGGGAGGGGGGCCAGCGGGGAGGGGAGCAGTAGGGGGAGGGCGGCGGGGAGGGGGGTCGGGGGGAGGGGGGCAAGGGTGGAGGGGGGGCCGGCGGGGAGGGAGAGGCGGCGGGGTAGGGGGCGGTAGGGGGAAGGGGGCGTAGGGGGGGTGCGCGGGAGGGGGGTTATGGGGAGGGGGGCAGCAGGGGGAAGGGGGCTGCAGGGGGGGCGTAGGGGGGGGGGGCCACCGGGGGAGGGAGGCGATAGGGGAGGGCGGCGGGGGAGGGGGCGGTAGGGGGGGGGTCCAGGGGGGGCAAGCGGGGGAAGGGGGTCGGGGGAGGGGGCAGGGGGGAGGGGGCAACGGCGGAGGGGGTCGGCGGGGAGGGGGGTAGTAGGGGGAGGGCGGTAGGGGAAGGGGGGCCAGCGGGGGGGCGTGGCGAGGGGGCCCAGCGGGGAGGGGGCCAGCGGGGAGGAGGGCCGGCGGGGGGGGGCGGGGGGAAGGGGGATCTGCAGTGGGGGCGGTAGGGGAAGGGGGGTCGGGGGAGGAGGGCGGCGGGGGAGGGGGCAACGGCGGAGGGGGCCGGCAGGGAGGGAGCAGTAGGGGAGGGGCGGTAGGGGAAGGGGGCCAGCGGGGGCGGTAGGGGAGGGGGCCCAAGCGGGGAAGGGGGGCGGCGAGGGAGGGGGCCGGCGGGGGAGGGCGGGGGGGAAGGGGGTGCGGTGGGGGGCAGCGGCGGGAAGGGGGGTCGGGGGCCCGAGCGGCAAGGGGTGGGGGTCCGCGGGGGAGGCGGCAAGGGGACGGGGTTCGGTAGCAAGGGGACGGCAACGCAGCGGGGGAAAAACATGTGAATTCAATTACTTACAACGGCATTTGCTATATTCAAGGTCCCCGGAATCTAAAATGGTCATTTTATTGTTTGAATCACGCCCGTGCATGGAGCACCACCAATCGGCGACACGGTCAACTTTGACGAGATGGGGCATTGGAGGTAGAAGATGTCGTTGTTGATGCATCGATAGAAGGGTAAAATTTATCGTCAATCCACACCTGTCTCGCCCTTGCATAAGTGTAGAATTCCATATGATGGTAGTGGTTCCTCTGTTTTGAACTGTGTGCATGTTTCTCACGCTTAGCCTATATAATCACATGGTTAGTTTGAAAACACATCTAATTGTATTAAAAGTAATACAAAGTCGAATATGCGATAAATAGCACAATACTTACCACCATCTCCGGCGTAGTATTTTGGGCAACAAATGCCTCCCAATCCTCTCGTTTTATATGGCCCCCAAATCTCATAAGGCATGTTATCAGGTTGTCGTGGCTCTTCCTCTCCCCGTCATTTTCTGTTTCTATAGTCTCATATTGCTTTGATTTGACAATTTTCCTCCTCTTTACATTCTTCTTTTCATTCCTCATTCTCCGTTTTGTGATCCAACCACTAACTAGTTGGCTTTTGAAAGCTCTAAATCTTTCGGCCACCGCGGATAGGAACAACGCCTTTTTGGCGTCATTAGGAGTAATATGGAACAAATTCTATAGAAACAAGAAACCAACAAATAGTTATTTCCATATAGATATATATCAATTAAAATATGTTGTTATTCGAGATATATATGTCCTAACATGTGGCTAAATGCAAGAAACTAAGTACTTTGAACATGAAAAGCAAAAACCAGGCCGAAAATGCCTTCATTTACCCAAAATGGGTTTCAAAGCATAAGAAGTGATTTTTCTTGGCTCTAATGGTTGTATATGTTGTTATTACAACTATATATGTCCTAACATGTGGCTAAATGCGAGAAACTAAGTACATTGAACATGAAAAGCATAATCGGCCCGAAATGGCCTTCATTTAGCCAAAATCGGTTTCATCTACCCAAAATGGGTTTGAAAGCATAAGAAGTGATTTTACTTAACTCTAATAGTTGTATATATTGTTATTACAACAATATATGTCCTAACATGTGGCTAAATGCGAGAAACTAAGTACTTTGAACATGAAAAGCAAAAACCAGGCCGAAATAGCCTTCATTTACCCAAAATGGGTTTCAAAGCATAAGAAGTGATTTTTCTTGGCTCTAATTGTTGTATATGTTGTTATTACAACTATATATGTCCTAATATGTGGCTAAATGCGAGAAAGTAAGTACTTTGAACATGAAAAGCAAAAACAGGCCGAAATAGCCTTCATTTACCCAAAATGGGTTTGAAAGCATAAGAAGTGATTTTTCTTGGCTCTAATGGTTGTATATGTTGTTATTACAACTAAATATGTCCTAACATGTGGCTAAATGCGAGAAACTAAGTACTTTGAGCATGAAAAGCAAAAAGCAGCCCGAAATAGCCTTCATTTACCCAAAATGGGTTTCAAAGCATAAGAAGTGATTTTTCTTGGCTCTAATGGTTGTATATGTTGTTATTACAACTATATATGTCCTAACATGTGGCTAAATGCGAGAAACTAATCACATTGAACATGAAAAGCAAAATCGGCCCGAAATGGCCTTCATTTACCCAAAATCGGTTTCATCTACCCAAAATGGGTTTGAAAGCATAAGAAGTGATTTTACTTAACTCTAATGGTTGTATATGTTGTTATTACAACTATATATGTCCTAATATGTGGCTAAATGCGAGAAAGTAAGTACTTTGAACATGAAAAGCAAAAACCGAGGCCGAAATAGCCTTCATTTACCCAAAATGGGTTTTGAAAGCATAAGAAGTGATATTTCTTGGCTCTAATGGTTGAGAAACTAAGTATGGATATTTCATTTAACCAAAATCGGTTTCATCTACCCAAAATGCGATAAACTAAACTAATTTAGTTGAAAAATAAACTTACACAAGTGTCTTCCCATAATGATTTCTTCATTCCCTCGGGCACATCTTTCCATTTGACCAAAATGTTGAGTTTGCGCGTACAAAACCCAATATGCTGCCCATACTTTGCACGCCACTTACCACACGGTTGACCCAAATCATCATACTCGAGGGTCATATGGATATTTCTATCGACATTCAAACCCTTAGTCGCACCCCTTCCTTTCCGTTTCTTTGTTGCAACGATGCTTGGAGTTTTGGTGGTCCTGTGCAATTCTTTCCCCGCATTATTGTGTGGCACAACGATGGATGAAATAAATGGATAATCTTCCCTAGCATTGTCGTCAATAGAGGGAGCATTATCGGCTAGCACCTCATTTATCTCCACCAAGCGAATTTCCCTTTCACGCAAGCGCTTCTCCTCATCATCCGCTATGTCATCCGGATCACCTTTAACTTCCTCCTTGTCCGCATTATACTCATCATCATTATCCAATGACTTATCATAATCATCATCGGTTCCTTCCTCCACAATCACATCATCTCGGTCCATGTTTGAAAGTCCTGAAATAATGTAAAAAAATTAATTAGAGACGCGCAAGACCCACCCTGCCCCCTTGCTCCCCCACCCCCTGCTTTGCCCCCCTCCCCCTCTCCCCCAGCCCGCCCCGCTCCCCGGACTGCGGCCCCCACCCCCTTTGCCCCCTGCTCCCCCGCACTGCTCCCCCACCCTGCCTTGCCCCCACCCCCTGCTACCCCCCCAACCCCGCTACCCCCCTGCCCCTTGCCCCGCCGCTGCTCCCCCGGCCTGCCCCCACACCCGCAACCCCCCAACCCTGCCGCCCCCACCTCCCCCCCCTCCCAACCTCTTGCCCCCTCTGCTGCTCCCCCCCCCCTGCCCCCCCTCTTGCTGCTCCCCACCCCCCTGCCCCTTGCTCCCCCACCATGCCTTTACCCCCGGCACTGTTGCCCACCCCCCCTGGCCCCCGTGCAAACCTCCAACCCGCACAAGCCATAATTCGATCGGAAATATCTTCAAAATCATGCGACCCAACTTTAAGTGACTCTAATGGTGATACATATACCAATAAGAACTATACATACCTAAAGTGAGGTTAAAAGCGATAAATTAAAGAAATTGAGCTCGAAAAGCCGAAATCGTCCGGAAATGACATTCACTTACCCAAAATGGGTTTCAAAACATGTGAAGCGAGTTTAGTTGATTGTAATACATATATATATACCAATAAGAACTATACATGACTTAAAATGAGGCGAAAAGCGATAAATTAAAGAAATTGAGCTCGAAAAGCCAAAATCAGCCCAAAATGACATTCACTTACCCAAAATGGGTTTCAAAACATGTGAAGCGAGTTTAGTTGATTGTAATACATATATATATACCAATAAGAACAATACATGACTTAAAATGAGCCTAAAAGCGATAAATTAAAGAAATTGAGCTCAAAAAGCCGAAATCGGTCCGAAATGAAATTCACTTACCCAAAATGGGTTTCAAAACATGTGAAGCGAGTTTAGTTGATTGTAATACATATATATATACCAATAAGAACTATACATGACTTAAAATGAGGCTAAAGCGATAAATTAAAGAAATTGAGCTGGAAAAGCCGAAATCGGTTCGATATGACATTCGCTTACCCAAAATGGGTTTCAAAACATGTGAAGCCAGTTTAGTTGATTGTAATACATATATATATATATACCAATAAGAACTATACATGACTTAAAATGAGGCTAAAAGCGATAAATTAAAGAAATTGAGCTCGAAAAGCCGAAATCAGCCCAAAATGACATTCACTTACCCAAAATGGGTTTCAAAACATGTGAAGCTAGTTTAGTTGATTGTAATACATATATACATACCAAATTAAACTATTCATGACATTACAAACGATAAAAAGTGAGAAATTCAGTCAAATGACCTTGAAAAGCCGAAAGCTGGAATTTGAACTTGAGAAGTCGAGCCTTTTGTTTACTTTTGCCACCTTCCTATGAAGTTTCAACCATTATCCCTTCTTCGTGATCTGCACGCATGTAATTTGTCTCTAACTCGACATCAGTGACATCGGACTTGGGAATGGTGAAAGGCGGGGTGTCTTCAAACGCATCATACTCCTCCTCATCCTCAACATCACCAACTCCAAGTATACTTCTTTTTCCAGGGACAACAATTGACCACTTTTTATCAGAAGGGTCAGTTACGTAGAATACTTGCTTAACTTGTGATGCAAGCACGAATGGCTCTTCACTATAACGCAACCGACCCAAGTCTACAAGAGTAAATCCACAAGGGTCATCTTTTCTTATGTAGCGCTCGGTTATAATCAACCCACTTGCATCGAAATAAGCGAGGCCAGTGAAACCCGAGTAGTCAAGCTCCCATATATCTTAAACCCGCCCATAGTATAACAATTTAGCATCAATAGGAGACTTGTCTTTGGCACTTGCATCTTGTGTAGATGATGCCTCTCTTTGAAACGCCACTATCTTTGCGGTGATCTCGACTTTTGATCTTGACGATTTGTCTAAAATGTAAATCCGTTAACATCATAACCCTCATAGGAGTGCACGGCTTCTCGAGGACCAAATGCTTGCCACTTCGAGTTTCGAAACATTGGAATCTACTTCACGCATTATTCGGTTATGGAACCAATCAATAAACGTCTTATTATGCAAGCGCATCAATGCTCTAGTCCCTTTACCTGGATTACGGTCGCGTGACTCCTCCATATGCTCATCCAAGTAAGGATGGACACTGTACCATATTTGCCGCAATACAAATAAGTGTGCTTGTATGCACCTTTCAACAGGGAGGTACGATCATTTTGGAGCCAAGTGTACCTTTACCCTCGAGTACGCCTCGTGTCGAGATGTAGGAACTCCAATAGGATCAACATTAGGTAAGAACTCGACCACAAAATTACCGACCTCTTCACTCACAATCCCCGAATTATACTTCCTTACGGTTGAGCGGGATTCCTTACCTTATCTTTCAAAGAGCCCATATGTCTCTCAAAGGGATAGCACCACCTCAAAAACACCGGACCACATAGCTTAATTTCTCGAACGAGATGTACAACCAAATGGACCATAATGTCGAAGAAAGCGAAGTGGGAAATACATCTCAAACTTGCACAAAGTCTCTATCACACCGGCTGGAGAGCATCAAGCTTCGACGGTTGTAACTTTTTGCTACATATAGTATTGAAAAACGAACATAGCTCGTTATGGTGTGTCTCACGTGTTTCGGCAATATCCCTCGAATTGCAATCGGTATGAATACTTGCATCATTACATGACAATCGTGAGACTTCATACTCGATAATTTCAACTCACCGTCTAAGGTAACAAATCTTTTCATGTTCGATGAGTACCCCGATGGTACCTTAATGCCATACAAAGACTCGCAAAAAAGTCGCTTCTCGGCTCTAGATAGAGCATAGCAAGCCGGGAGGCAAATAGTTCCTATCATCATCCTTCACTTTGTTTTCTTTCCTTTTCCTTGATTCGCAGGGCGACCCGTCTTCTTTTCCCTTATCTTTTCCCTTTTCTTTTCCTTTACTAGGCACTTTTTCTTTTTTCTTTCTTTTCTTAGTGTCCCTCTTTTGAGCCCATAACTCGGTCGAAGTCCCTCACTTTCCGGATACGGTCGCACCCCTTTGCTATCCTTTGTCTTATGTGGAATATTCATAAGTGTCCCGGCATGGCGTCACATACATTTTTCTCTATGTGCATGACGTCGAGACAATGTCTAACCTCTAGATCTCTCCAATATGGAAGTTTCCACAGAATAGACTCTTTTTTCCAAAGTCCCTTATCACCAACACTCGCTCCTTTGCCGAATATCGTTTCAATACCCTTGACTTGATCATAAACCTCGGTACCGGTCAATGGTCTCACGAGCAACCCCTTCCTCAACCGATCCATCGAATGCCTTCTTCTTATTACGATAAGGATGGTCGCGTCGAAGGAACCTTCGGGTGCGCATATAAACATCTTTGTGACAAGTACTAATGTATTTAGATGATGTGTCGTCCACGCAAATCGGGCATGCTTTCTTCCCTTTGTTCTTGTACCAGGATAAGTTCCCATAAGCAGGATAGTCATTAAGAGTGAATAAAAGCATGGCACGCAATGTGAATACCTCATCAGCATGTGCGTCATACACAGAAACCCCTTCATCCCACATTTTTCTCAAATCATCAACAAGTGGTTTGGAGGTAGACATCTATGTCATTTCCAGTACATTTCGGCCCCGAAATAAGAATCGACAACATGATGTATTTGCGTTTCATGCACAACCAAGGAGGCAAGTTGTATATAACTAGAAGAACCGGCCATGTACTATGTTGAGAAATAAGAGTGCCAAATGGGTTCACCCCATCCGTGCATAGGCAAGGCCTCAAATTTCTGGCCTCGGCACCAAAGGGCTTATGCACCCGATCGATACCTTTCCACTCGGGAGAATCGTGGGATGTTTGATAAAACCGTCCTTCTTCCTTCGTTCGCATGCCACCTCAAGTTCTTAGCATCTTTTTTAATTGAAAACATGCGCTTGAATCGTGGTATAATCGGAAGATACCACATCACCTTTACTGGAGGCCCTTTCTTATCACTAACCCCTGCGCGCCTGTAACGCGACTTCCCACATCGAGGACACTCATCCATATTTTCATATTCATTTCGATATAGCACACAATCGTTTGGACAAGCATGTATCCTTTGGTACTCTAAACCGAAGGGACACATCAATTTCTTAGCATAGTAGTTCGACTTCGGTAGTTCATGGTCGTCCAAGCAACATATCACCAAAGGCTTGCAACAAGGAAGTGAAACAAGAGTCACTTATATCGAGGCTTTCGTCTTGATATTATAGAGTGTTATCACGGCCGTCGGCTTCGTGTACCTCGTACAATAGGGATACAACGGTTTTCGAGATGCCTCGGTCATGCACTCAAAAACACGAGGTTGTTTGCCGGCATAATCATCCACCCCCTCCATCATCTCCCTCTATATAGTCCCCTTCATCATCATTATCCTCTACTTCATGATCCTCATATTCGTCCTCGATGTTCTTGTCATTCTCAATGACATCAAACTCACCTCCTTCACGCACATCGTTAACAATGGCATTCCCACCATCATATATACCCTCCTCACCGTGCCAAACCCATACATGGTAGTCTTGCCTAAACCCGCGACGAAAGATATGCTCCCTAAGCGACCCAATGCTACTAACCATGCCCACATTACAACAATCAACACAAGGACAATAAAACCCCTCGGTTCTCGTTGCAGCCTGATGACTTAATGCAGCATCACAAAATTCATAGACCCCATCCACGAATTCACACGTGTCGCGACTCACCGTACATCCATGCACGATTCATTTCAATCGGACCTCTAATTAAACACAACCAACAAGTACCTCATGTCAATGACGAACTTCATTACATGATTAGAGTTTATGAACCATATATATTTAATGAAATTAGGCATGCTTTCCAAGGGTCCTTATAACTCCAACCTAACTTAGTCCTTAGATGTCTAATCTCACTAGTGAATGTATGCCTTCTTTTCGATTCTACGGAAAATCCGGCACCATTTCCCTACAGTTCTCCAAGTACACGATGTAGATATATAGTTACTTATATCTACATATGTACCCAAAGAACAAAAGTAGGGAAACGACGAGCCAAGATTTTCCTCTAGAATCGAAATAAAGGCATACATTCACCACCTAAGTGAGATTAAACATCTAAGAACAGTCCCAAACCGAGGACTATTCAAGACTTACTCCTAATGAGTAAGTCTCGAACGGGTATCTAGGCATATGATATGATGATGCATACATAGGTTTTTAAACAACAAAACATTTTACATCTAATCTCAATTCAACGAAAAATATATACATTTTTTCACGTATAAACCAATTTACTATATATGAAAGCAAGAAAGTTGAATATGAATGATAACATACCAATATCAAGGTTGTAAATAGGAAAATCGAACTCAACACTCCGTCACTATAGCTAGCTTCAATCAACAACAAAGTGAAAGTTAACATTAGTATAAATTAGCAAATCAAACAAAACAAAACAAAACAAAACTAAACTAAACCAAACCAAACTAAACTAAACAAAACTAAACTAAACAAAACTAATTAAATACAACAACAACACAACAACCACTACAACAACCACTACAACAACCACAACAACAACAACCCCACCAAAGGCCTAGTTTTTTAACCTAAAAAGCACACACTAACTACTTAAACTAAAATCAAATTAACTCAAATCAATCAACTTTGAACCACCCTTTAACTATTATACAACCTAATTTCACTAACAATTATTCATAAAACTACAATGAATTATAAACTTGAAGTTTCAAATATGAGATTAAAATAAAAGTTATGAACTTTTAGTTACCTAGGAAGAGGTGGAGGAGGAATGTAGTTGTTTAGGGTGGGGTAGAGGACGAATGTAGTTGTTTAGGAGGAGGAAGGTGGAGGTGCGCAAGCTACGGCAGTGGTGCGCAACCTAGGGCGCCCAGCTTCGGGTGGAAATGAGTTAGACGAATGGTGGAAGCTTCGGGAGGCGCGGAATCAGGTGGTGGCGGCGGAATCAGGTGGTGAAGGAGGAGGATTGAACTCGCTGAAGGAAGGAGGAGAACTGAAAATGGGTGGGAGCTGAAATTGTGTGAATTAGCGAGGGAAAAAAACACGGGAGTTTGGGCGGAAAAAAAAAACCGAGAAAATCGATGCGGTCTTTAGAAACCGGATCGGATTTGTAAAAACCGCATCGCAGTTATAGAATCCGATCCAGGTTCTATAAAAGACCGCATCAGATTCTTTGCCTAGACTTCCCTCCCATTTTTTCATTGATTTTCGGATGCGGTTTTCTAATAACCGAATCTGTTACTAAGTGTCAGATAAGGTTTTTTCCACTAGTGTATCTACATATGTACCCAGAGAACAATGTAGAGAAACGATAAGCCAAGACTTTCCTCAGAATTGAAAAGAAGACCCACATTCACCATCTAAGTGGGATCAACGTCCAAGAACAGTCCCAAACCGGGGACTAGTCAAGACTTACTCCTAATCAGTAAGTCTTGAACGGGTATCTAGGCATATGATGATGATTCAAACAACTTGTAGATTTCATAGCTAAATTACATTGCGTTTTCATACAATCTCATATCAAGAAATATACATACATTATTATATATCTTACTCAAATTAGAACACATGTCTATATGCCCTCCCCCCACCCCCGCCTTGACCTCCCGAGCCCTCCCCCACCCCATGCCATCCCTCCTCCACCCCTTGCCCACCATCCCCAGCCCCTCCCCCACCCCCTGCCCGGCCTCCCCCAACCATCCCCGGCCTAGCCCTCCCCACCCCCCCGCCCGGCCTCCCCAGCCCTTCCCCACCCCCTCGCCCGGCCTCCCCAACCCTCCCCCCGGCCCTCCCCCACTCCCCGCCCAGCCCTCCCCCACCCCCCTACCCACCCTCCCCAGCCTCCCGCGCCCTGCCAGCCCTCCACACCCCTACCCACCCCTACCCACCCTCCCCCGCCCTCCCCCACCCCCTACAATCCTTTGTTTCAACAATGAAATAGAAGAAATTAAATTAAACAAATTAATTAGAAGAAATTAACAAATTATGCAATGAAATTAACAAATTAATTAAGAAATAAAAAAGAGGAGAGAGATTGAAACAGGGGAATTACCGGAAGAGAGTGAGAGAGTCGAATGCAGTGGAGGAGAGAATGTTGTGGTGGTGGTGGCGCTACAAGGTGGTGCAGCTGCGTGGTGGGTGGTGCACAAACCCACTCGAATGAATATCGTGGTGGGTGGTGCGCGAACCCACACTTCTCAATGCCGTGGCTCCGGCATTAGGGCTCCGGTGATGGGGCATTAGGGTTAGTTGTGCGAGTGAGTGAGAGGGAGGGGTTCTGTTTCGCTTGTTAAATTTTTCTAAGTGAGGGAAATTTGGGATGTCTACTGTGTGTATACAAAAGTTATGCGCGCAAATTGAAATATGGGATGGGATGTGAAGGGTTGCAGATAGCCCAAAAACCACAGCCCTTCATACAGTGCGAAGGGCTGCGTTTTCTGGTTAACCGCAGCCCTTCACTAAAAGGGTTGCGGTTTCCATGAAAACCACAGCCCTTCATACACGATGGCTGCGTTTTCCAAAAAACGCAGCCCTTGCAGCGCAGCCGTTCCTTTTTTCCCCTAGTGTATGTATGCTATGTTATTTATCATGAGTAGTGAGTAGTCCCATTTTAGGGCTTGGGGGTGAAAACCTCTCTTTGTGACTATGAATAGTTGATTGGAGCATGTTAATGAGATTGTGAATGTGAAATTTGAGTTCTAGTGTGATTTGATTGCGGGTCTCTTTGCTTGATCACCATTGAAACTCTTCTAAGCTCTCCTAATAGTAATCGAGAGGTGAATTTAGGATGTATAGCTCACTAGACTCACTTGTCTTGAATTCACTAAGAGATTAGGTCTTTGAGTCAAGATTTTGTGAACTTGATGTAGTTATGCATGTTAAATTGAATAATTACCACGAGAGTAGGAGTTGCTTAGTTTAACATAGTACTAATTTGCTTAACAAGGTGGTTAGTTATAGCAAATAGTTCACTTCATCACATTCATACCTCAATTAACTAATTCCCCATTGACTATCTTATATGAACTTAGATTGGAGCCTCATCCCCAAGACCTATTTTCATCATATTGTATTCTCATTATAACTTAATTGCGTGTCCTAGCTTAATACAACCCTCAATCCTAGTTGTAATCGAGACTCATCCTCCAATAGTCCGAAATTTGTGTTCACTACCGGTCCTCCCTTGGGTTCGACCCCTTGCTTGCCCTTGCTACTTGTTAGTGGGTTGTGTCGAAGTGTTTTATAAATTGTAATTTGGAGGGGATCCTTGGGGCCTTAACGACACCCTGAGTGCCGACTTCCCCACCAAATTTTGGCGCCGTTGCCGGGGAAGCAACGGAGGTGAACTTCGGATTATTTGTTTTATGAGTTACGGTTGTTTATTATTTCCATATTCTTAATTCATTGCTTGGGTCGTTAAGTCCGTCCTTGTTATTACTAACCCTCTACTTAGCTTTGGTGTTGTACATGAGCACAAACCCCGCAGGCGATACTCCATTTCCAAAGAGGCAAAGGGGTAGACCTCCGAAAAGGAAAAGGGGTAGACCTCGAGTTATTTAACCATCTCCACGAGTAAGAGTTAGTGATACACCGGGTTCATCTTCTCAAGGCACTCCAATAATTTCTATTTCTCCTCCTAGAATGGCTGGAAATCAACAAAGAACTCTTGAGGACTATGGGATTCCAATGGCATTCGAGGAGAGAAGTGGTATTAACCGTCCGCCTCCTCCGGATGGTAATTACGAATTTCCAAGCCAATTGATAAAAATGATCAAGGAAAGACAATTTGAAGGGAGAGGCAGTGAATGCCCTTACAAGCATCTTGCTCACTTTGTAAAGTTGTGCAACATTGTTAATGAGCATCATGCAACTCAAGAGCAAACTCGACTTCATCTCTTTCACTTTTCACTTGATGGTAGAGCTTTGGCATGGCCTGAGTCACTTCCCGCTAATTCACTAACAACATGGGCGGAGGTGACTAAGGCCTTTTTGAAGAGATTTGTTTTGGAAGAGAAGACGGCGGAGCTAAAACGTCAAATAGCTACATTCTCTCAACTAGATGGTGAGACATTGAGTGAACCATGGGAAAGGTTCAAGGACTTGATACGAGCTTTCCCTCATCATGGTTTTGACTTGGCTACACTTTTGAGATCTTTTTATGATGGCCTAAATCCCATAACTCGTGCCAATCTTGATGCGGGTGCGGGAGGGCGGCTTTTGAAAATTAACTTGAATGATGTGGAAGCTACTATTGAAGAGGTAGCAAGGTATAGTGGTTGGGGTGGTTCCGGTCGGAAACAAACTACAAGGAGCGCCGATAAAATAGATGTTGAGAATTATGAAGCTGTGGCATCCAAGTTGGAAGTTGTGATGAAAAAGCTTGACAAAATCAACTTGGCATCGTCTTCATCATCAACCCGGTAATTGTCGTACAACCTTGTGAAACATGTGGAGGTTGTGATCATGTGGCGGCTCAATGCATGGCCACAATGGAGCAAGTAGCCGCGGTAGGGGCCCGAAATGACCCTTACGCACCTACTTTTAATCCCGGTTGGAGAAATCACCCAAATTTTGGGTGGAAGGAAGGAAATCAACAATCTCAGCAACCACAACCCTACTACCAAACAAAACAAGCACCCTTCCAAAACCAAAACCAATTCACTCAACCACCAAACAACCAATTTCAAGCCAATTTGAGACCACCTCCCGGTTTCAATCCAGGAGGCGGTTTCCAATCACAAAGACCCCCATATAACCCTCCCCATCACAAAAGACTTCACTTGAAGCCGCACTTGAAGCCTTCATGACCCAACAAACTAACTCCAATGCGGAAGTGTCCTCTACTATCCAACAAATGCAAGCTCATAATAAGATGATGGAGACACAACTTGCCCAATTAGCTCAACAGATTAGCCAACAACAATCTCAACAATCACTTCCGAGACAACCTAGTAGCAATCCCGCTAATCATGATAGAGTGAATGTCGTTACCTTGAGATCGGGTAAGATCTATGAGGGCTCGATTATGAAAGAAGTTGAGGTTGAGAAGGGAAAAAGTGAAGTAGTTGTGGAGAAAATGGGTGAAAAAGAGAAAACGAGTGAAAAAGAGAAGAAGAAAGAAGAAGAGAATGAAAAACAAGAGAGTGAAAAAAATAAAGAGGAAGCAGAAAAAGAAAATGGTAAAGGAGCAACGACTCGGCAATATCTCACGCCGGCGAAAAAGTTGAATGACAAGCTTCCTCAATTTCTTGAACTCATGAAGGGCATCCAAATCAACATTCCATTCTTGCAAGCCATAAAAGAGATGCCGGCCTATGCAAAGTTTCTAAAAAATCTCTTGACTCATAGAGATAAACTTGAAGATGCAACAGTTTCTCATCTTCCGCACAATGTTAGTGCGATCATTCAAGGAATTAGCCGGAAAAGAAGTCCGATCCGGGTGCTTTTCTAATTCCGGTAAAAATTGAAGGTGTTGAACAAAAGAGTGCTTTGGCCGATCTTGGAGCCGGAGTGAGTTTAATGCCCTTATCGATAGCTAGCAAGCTTAATCATGCTTTGGAGTCATCAAGGAGAACTATTCAATTGGTCGACCGCACCATTAGAAGACCCGTTGGAGAATTAATAGATGTGCCGGTTCAAGTTGGTAAGCTCACCATTCCTTGTGACTTTGTGGTGATAGACATGGATGAGGATCCTTGCACACCTTTGATACTAGGGAGGCCGTTCTTAGAGACGGGTAGAATGCTCTTTGATTGTGATAACAACACTCTCACCTTGAGAGTCGGAGATGAGAAAATGGTGTTCGGGTTCCCAAGGTCCATGAAAAAGCCAGTTATGGAAGAAGTTATGAGAGTTGATGTGCTAGATGAAGAGATTAGGAAGATGGAGAGAGCCATGGAGCTTGAAGACCCTCTCCAAAAGACTTTGTGGGGGTGAGATAGGTAGCGGTACACTAGAAGAAGAGGAGTATGAGAAGCTCCTAGATGAGTCCGAGGTCTACCACTCACCAAATGGAAGGTTTGAATTACTTAATGTTGATTTAGGGGAGAGTTCTACGCCTCCTCCTATGGTAGAGTTAAAACCCCTCCCCGTCTCATTGAAATATGAATTTCTCGATAATGACAAAGCTTTTCCCTTTATTGTTAATGCGAAGCTAGAAGACACCCAATGGAAAAATTTAATACATGTTTTGAAAGAAAATAGAAGTGCCTTCGGCTATTCTCTTAATGACCTTAAGGGGATAAGCCCACCGCTTTGTATGCACCGTATCTATCTTGAAGATGATAAAGCTTCCTCCATTGAACCTCAAAGGAGGTTAAATCCAAACATGAAAGAAGTTGTGAAAAATGAGGTTTTTAAACTACTCAAGGCCGGGATATTCTATCCTATTTCGGATAGTAAATGGGTATGTTCGGTCCAAGTAGTTCCAAAGAAGGGAGGCTTGACCATCGTTGAGAATGGGCACGGTGAAGTTGTATCCACAAGGTCGGTTACGGGTTGGCGGATGTGTATAGATTATAGAAAGTTGAACAAGTCAACCCGTAAAGACCATTTACCAATCCCATTCATTGACCAAATGTTAGAGAGGTTGGCTAGTCATACACACTTTTATTTTCTTGATGGGTACTCGAGATTTTTACAAATTCCGATTCACCCACAAGATCAAGAGAAAACAACTTTTACGTGTCCCTATGACACCTTTGCTTATCGAAGGATACCGTTCGGATTGTGTAATGCTCCTTCAACGTTTCAAAGATGTATGACCGCCATCTTCTCCGACATGCTTGAGTCGGAAATAGAGGTTTTTATGGATGATTTATCGGTGTGTGGTTCTTCTTTCGACATATGTCTTAATAATTTGTCTAAAGTTCTTCAAAGATGTCAAAAGATGAACTTGGTATTGAATTCGGAAAAATGCCATTTCATGGTAGAAGAGGGAATTGTTCTTGGTCATGTGATTTCTAGTCGGGGCATTGAGGTTGATCCCGCTAAAGTTGAGACAATCAAACGCCTTCCACCTCCAACAAATTTTAGGGGTGTAAGGAGTTTTCTTGGCCATGCCGGTTTTTATCGGCGTTTCATTAAAGGTTTTTCACAAATGGCCAAGCCTTTTACTCAACTTTTAGCGAAGGATGCCCCCTTTGTGTTTACTAATGATTGTCTACAAGCTTTGATTGGTTAAAAGATGCGCTTGTTTTGGCCCCAATAATGCAACCACCTAATTGGGAGCTCCTTTTTGAGCTCATGTGTGATGCTTCGGATGTTGCGGTGGTGGCCGTTCTAGGCCGAAGGAAGGAGAATAAGCTTCATGCAATCTACTATGTAAGCAAGACATTAGATGATGCATAAATGAACTATTCCACAACCGAGAAAAAGCTATTGGCGGTGGTGTATGCAATTGAAAAGTTTCGTCCTTACTTGTTGGGGTCGAAAATCACTATATTCACCGACCACTCGGCATTGAAGTATTTAATGTCAAAGGAAGAAGCTAAGCCAATGCTCATCCGATGTATCCTATTGTTGCAAGAGTTCGACATTGAACTCAAGGATAAAAAGGGTGCAGAGAACTTGGTGGCTGTTCACTTGTCTAGGCTACCGTTAGAATGCATGGAAGGAGTTGAGCCATAGATTGATGACTCATTTCCAGATGAAAAGCTAGTTGCAATAGTGAAGGATTCGGGTGTCTTCAAAACGGCGGCAAAAATCTTAGAGAGTGGTTTATGGTGGCCTACCTTGTTTAGAGATGTGTGGATGATTGTCAAAAGATGCGATGCTTGTCAAAGATCGGGTAACATTGGAAGGCGGAATGAGATGCCTATGAAGACAATTCTTGAGTTGGAATTATTGTAATTTGGAGGGGATCCTTGGGGCATTAACGACACCCTGAGTGCCGACTCCCCCACCAGCACCTCTTAACCTAAACCCCGAACCCTATCTCATGGTATGAAAGACCAATTTTCAAAAAGCCTTATCCATATGAAGTCATCATCGTTTAAAATGATATTTTTTGAATTAGATTTTAAAACGATTTATTAAATAAATCTTTCCCTATTCAAATATTAATAGGGTGGTGACTTTAAAGTTTTCTAAAACTCATAGTCCAATGAGAGACTTTTTTGGCATTCAGACCGTTAATTAAGAAAGTAAAAAATCGGGTACCACAGGCTGGCGACTTTACTGGGGACTATACTTCCACTTGAAGTGTATGAGGTTTAAACCTGAACAATGCGCTATTTTCCATATGTATATATAATAAAAAAAGTTAATCATCGCTATTCACAATTTAATTTTTGTATAGAGCATGTTTATGTGAAAATTACGTGTGCTTGGTAGTTTATCGATCCATACACATGCACTCTTTTTAACCATTTTCTTATTAGATCTGATACCTCTGTCTATTGGCAAGGGTCATAATTTTAGAATGACAAATTAAAGATTTAAGGGCGTAAAATCTGCATCCGCGAGCTATTGCGACCGGCTCTGTCAGGATCGTCCACCCTCGATGAACGCAATGGAAGTAACTCAAGGCCACTTTAACATAATCTCTCCATAAATGAATCACCTTTTAGTTGACTTTTAGGACACAAGGATCAATGCACAAATGTGATTTTTTTATTTCAGTTATTGAATAATGTGAAAAAAATTCGAAAATTCCTCAGTCCGTTTTCAGTCGGTTAATGCTTCAGTAATTATTAACTGTAGCTGAATTGCTGCCGAAATGATCATTGAAATATTAAGAGTATTCTTGTTTATCAATCATAAGTGTCGTGTAAAAAAATGTGTGTGCTCACCCATTTTTTTAAAAAAAAACTCACAATAATATAAAAAAAAATTTATTCAAATTGATTTTTCCAAAAACAAATTTGATTAAAAGAAATCCTGTTTTGAAGATATAATCCCAAAATAAAAAAAAAATTTGAAAAAATGAAAAATGAAAAGAGTCATAATCACGAGTTCAAAACGTGTCATGTTTAGGAATTATATTGTAACTAAAGCTGTATAACTGAAAACACGACAAGTCTAGTCTAATTTTTTTTTTTTAGAACAAACAAAAAAGACATTGTGTCAAATATATAAAATCAAAAGGGATAATCACACTTCAAAAAAAAAAAGAGCGAACAAAATTCTTCCATTTCCTGCTAAGCATCATAAAAGAAATTCGTTATTTTGTGACTAACATTGTTAGTGTGTACATTTCAGGTACTTCACGTCTTTCAAAAGAAAAGGGAACTAAAGCCTGCATCACTTTACAATGTCTGATTCGGGAAGACAAACTCAAGCTGAAGCTTCAGTAAAGGGCAAAGGCCGTTGGAGGTCTATTAACCAAATTTATGCAGACATAGAGGAACCTCTAGGAACCATGTACGGTCGTCTGAAAAGATAGGGTCTTCTAGAAGCGAAGCAGCACTGTTACACTTTGCCACCTCCAGGGGTTGATATGTTTTTATATTGCAACTTTTGCCATCAATATGGACATGAAACAGACCGGTGTGTTGACCTTCGACATGCCATTCACCAATTAATATAATATGGAAAAATCCATATTCCTCCATCGTGCATCTCATGTATGTTACTTAAATGACAAAAAGAACGGTGATGATCAAGCAAGGATTGCATCAAATATGCCACCTTACAAAATGGTGAAATCCTATTTCCACTAGCCTATTCCTGAGCAAAATCGTGATCAACCGGATTGGAAACCAGACATGGGGGAGGTTAAGAGGATTGAGAATAAATTTCATTGGCTTTACAAAGAGTCCTAGGTCGTTCAGTGTGAAGGAGAGGAGAATCCAGCACACAAGGTTGCTGTTATTCAATCTATCATGGAACCTTACATTTTCCTTGATGAAATTGATTATGATACAAGAGCCTCTTGCATGCTTGTGTGCAAGGCATAGGCATCATGGCTTCTTAGTCGAGAAAACAATCCTTTATATATCAAGAAGAAAAAAGAAAGGTGGAACAGAAGTCTTCAGACAGGAGAATACATGGCCTGGCACCTAGCAAACTGAATTCGGAAAAAGTTTGAGAAAAACCCAAGTATTTCACATTAGTCTAATCCTTAGAGGTGAAATAAATCTAGTCAGACAGGAGAACACGTGGCCTAGCGCCCAGCAGACTGAATTTTAAAAAGGTTTGGGAAGAACCTGAGTACTTAATTGCTTTTATATTGTACTTTGTAGGTAGATCTACGTGCGGCTTGATCCCTAAAAAAAAGAAAAAATATCCAATGTTGTAATGCATCTATTTTAGTTTTCTCTACTATCTAATGTACTAAAACGGGTACGTAGACAACTCATTTTCTGAGTGCAGCTGCAAAAAAAATTATATATATCTTTCATTTTCAATATATCATAACTACGTTGGGCCTGATTCTCCATTCAAAAAAAATCACAAGAAAAATTTATTTCACAAATACAAAATATACCTATGGAGATACGTAGGAAACCTTCGGGTTCAGCCCCTTTTGCATTTGATATTTTCTTTTATGGTTTCAGCGCTTAAAAGCAATCAATACATGCAGATCACCACAAAGAAGAACGATATCTGGGGCATTATAATTTGCCAAAATGAGGACACAAGCCTCGTTATACCTCTTTTCTCTTATTTTTGTAGCAGCAGGAATGGAAGAATATCACCAAATTGATTTTGTACAACGTTTGTGTATTATCCCAAAAATACGAGTCTAAAAAATGGAAATCTAAAATATAAAATAAAAAGTTCCAAGTAAAAAAAAAAAGTCAAAGAAATCTAATGAGAAATCCAAAACAAATGATAGAGTCAAGGTTTCGCACCTTTTGATAAATGGTAACTGAAATTAGGGTAAAACAAAAAAAAATCAAAGATATCATCTCTTTCATTCCCTTCACACAAAAAAAGACAAAGTCTGGATAAATCATGGTGCTAATTTTTCATTTCATTTTACAAGAACTCTGCCTGGGCCCGCTCAAGATCAAGGCTAATTTGCCGAAGTTCTGACCATAGTGAACGTTCTCTTTCGGTAATACTGTCATCCTTGTCTACACCAGCTGTATTCTGTGCTACACGTCTCAGCAATATGTCTGAAATTCCGAAAAATGAGCACCCACATAACTCTACCCCCACACCTGATCCAATGGTTGAGCTCTGAGGACTTGTCCAGGCTATGCTTGACAGACAGGATAATATTGAACAAACTGTGTTGGGCATAATGCGCCAAAGCACCCAGATGCCTCCTCCTCCTCCTCCGGAGTCGGAAGTAGCTTCACATTTTCACCTTGAGCCTATGAACAATGAGAGAGAAATTCCCATTAAGCTCGAGGAAGAAGTAGTTAAGGTCAAGGAAGTCTTAAAAGGCATGACGAAGGCTGAACCATGGATGGACATTCATGGGTTAACACTATTCCCAGAGGCACGATTACCCCATGGTTTCAAGATGCCTCATCTGACAAAGTTTGATGGGACCGATAGCCCCACTAATTTCCAGAAGATGTATGTGGGAGCAATGAGTCCCTAGGGAGTTTGATGACCCAACTCTTTCAACAGTATTTAGATGGTGGCGCAACACATTGGTTCCTCAATCTTGAGAACACGAAGAAATCCACTTGTACAAGTATAATGAAGAAATTGATGTTACTAGAAGGGATCTGGAGACCACTTCTCAAAACCTTAATGAGACATTTTCTTCATTCATCACTCAGTGGAGAAACAAAGCCTCCAAATGATGAGTAGGCCTAATGAAGAAGAACAATTGAAATGGTTGTGAAGAATTTTCTTCCTATCTAGCAGAAGCATATGGCGTACCAATATCTCCCGACTTTCAAAGCTTTGATTGCCACGGGAACTCTAGTTGAGGACGCTGTGAGGACGCTGTAAAAAGGGGAGACATCAAGAAAGATGAACCTACTGGCAACGCCACGTATAATGCAAAGTTTGGAAATAACAAAAGAGCCCCAAACAATGATTCAGCAGCTCCTAAGAAAACTAATGCGATCCATGCCATTGGTGCATCTTCTGCATTCCAGTTGCGACCATAAAGGAACTTTACCCCCTTAAACATTACTTATTCCCAAGCTCTTTCCAAGCTAAAAAAGGCCAATCTCATTCAACCATTGAATCCGCGCCCACCTCCTAAAAATCCTTACCCTCGTTATGACCCAAACTAAAATTGTGAATATCACCAAAGCCCGGGTCATAATACTGAAAATTGCACGACCCTCAAGCATTAGATTCAAAATCTTGTGGATGATGAAAAACTCTCTTTAGGATCCACTTCCACTAAACCAAACGACTCTAAGCCCAACATCACAAAAAACCCCCTTCCTAATCATAAACCCTCATTTGCGATTAATGCAATCTCTTCTGTGTCAGACGAATGCGATCCAATCCAGTTAATCCGCAAGACAATTCTCCAAATGTATGAAATGCTAATAGCCGTAGGTTACAAGTGTCTGGTTTATGACTGTTCCACTCAAGAAAAAGTCAAAATGATGCCTTGTAAAGACCCCAGTTTCACTCTCAACAAGGATCCATTCTCTGACATGTGTGGAACCTTGGATTATGATGGTGCTTTCTTCATTTTAGACTCTGATGCTGATGAAGATGCCTCTTCGGTCTTGACAATTGTGGAGAAAAACACTGGAGGTCATTTCACCACTCCAAATACCTATCGGCGCCCCATCTGCCTAGATGATCTTAGTGATGAGGAGTACATGGATATATCTCATTTAACTAGAGCAGGTCATCATTTTAAACCATCCCATTTGGAGGTATTGAGAAGGAAAGAAAAGGGCAAGGAGCCTATGACAGAAGATAGTAATAAAGAAGATGATGTTATTAAGCATATGAAAAAAGTAAATGCTAATGTTTCCATCTGGAAGTTGTTAATGCATTCCCAGCCTCATAGGGCGGCCGTTCTGAAGCATCTTAATGAAGCGTCTATAAGCTCTTCCATAACACCTGACCAGATGGTGGGGCTCATTCATGGGGTAGATCGAACTCTAATGTTCACAGACAATGATCTCCCTGATAATATCAACCACAACAATTCATTGCACATCACTATACGTTGTAATGGATGGGAGATACCTAGAGTATTGATCGACAACGACTCCGTAATTAATGTTTGCTCTCTGTGTGGGCTAACAAGACTTGGGTATTCAAAAGAAGATCTGGTACCATCCAACCAGGTGGTTAGAGCATATGATAATGCCAAGAGAGAAGTACTAGGTTTAATCAGCCTCCTCATTGAATGTGATCCCGTGGCAAGGAAGGTGGAATTCCAGGTAATTGACATTCAAGCATGTTTCAACCTAATGGACGATCTAAACAAGCTTTCAAAGCATAACCATCATCAATATGTATCCATGACTTACGAATATAGGGGATAGGCTAATCTAATGTGCAAAATTGACACTATCAAAAGCTTCAAAACATTAATTAGAGTCTACCAAGGCATTCAAGAGTTACAAATCGTTCTCAAATGGATGAAGAAGGTCCCAAGATTGATCCTAATCACCTATAGTGCACATAAACTCCCCCAAACTTGACTTTTGCTAAGAGAAAACCATGATTGTAGTATTATAACGATTGAGCAATGGGTCTAGAGTCTCAATGTTTAAGCCATAATGACATTCATCATTACTAGGGAGACTCTACTTATTAAATTTTCAAGCTCCCACTCAACCATTTCGACAACCCACTTTCTCAAGAATATGTGGATATTACCACTTATTGACTCTTTTTCGAATTTTTTTTTTCGTTTTCATGGACTTTAATAGGCTTATTGTGTCTTGTGGGTTCTCCAATGGAAACACCTATACTCATCTACCCAAATGACCAAAACAAAGGAATCCACATAAATTGGCATCAAGAATCTTCCCTTGGACACAAAGTGCTTTGTACTTGTCTTATTCCTCAAATTTTTTTGGGATTTTGCCAAAAATCTTTTTTCATTTTTTTAAATTTTTTCTTTATAAAGAGAAGCTCAAAACTTGAAGGAAAAATAAAAGAAAGGAAAATATTTTTAGACTTTGAATTTTTTTTAAAAAAAAAGAAAAATAAATAATAAATTATGTACACTTTCCCCAAGCTAGCGAGTAGCTACTCCCCCAAGCTAGAATAAAGCATTGTCCTCAATGCTTGAACAAGACTATGAAAGGGTGGGAGGGGGGAGGGAAAAGAAACATCCAAACCAACAAGCACATGTTCCGCAATCTTAAAACATTAGAGAAAGAGAAAAGGAAGGATGCTACCGGATAGTAGGTGGTTGTAAATACCCGCAAATGACCCAATTTCTCCATTTTTAGTCAACTTCCTCAAAACCATGATTTGCTTTCCACGTGCTATTGAGAATGATTCTTATTCCAATTTTGTACCTAAATCAAAATCAAGGATAGAAAACAAAGTGAGTAAAATTAAAAGGAATAAAATGAAAGCAATAAATCATGGGTTACTTCCCAAGAAAGACTTGTTTAAGGTCATAAGCTTGACCTTTCTATTAAATAGCAATTCAACGATCGCAAGAGTTTGTCTAATGCACTAGCACACATTTCTATTATTATTAAGTATGCAATGATAATATGCAAAGTGTGTATAAAGTGCAATGCAACTCCATGCAAATGAGGAGAGTGATGCCTAAAAGAAGTAACAAAAGGAAAAACAAAGAAATAAGAAGAAGAAGAATCAAAATAAGAAGAAAAAGAAAAATAAATGACAAACTCTCCTCAACAAACTCTTTTTTTGTGACAATCTCACTATCATCCTCAAAATTATTCACATTGGGCACTTGAGAGGGAAAGGAGGAAGGGGGCTCATTTAATGGAGGTAAATTAGGTAAATAAGGTAAAGAGATGGGAAAGGAAGGAACTATGTCGAGCTTTCTTGAAAATGGGATATAAGGTGAATGAATGGAAACTAAGGTTTCACAAATGACTTCTCCTATATCACAAGTTTTCAAATCGCACACTTTTTTCAACCAATGACTCCTTACTAACATCTTTTTCATCATCTAAAGCCTCAAAAACATCACCAACCACCAAATGATGTATCTCACTCTCAAATTGACCACGATCTTCACTTAAGCAAGAAGGGGTAGGAGAGGGTGGGTACTTTAAAGAACAAGGAGGGAGAGTAAGGTCCAATTCATTAGAGGAAGACACATTAGACTCAAAAAGAGAATGTATAGACTCATAAACATCCTCAATTTCAACAATATCCTCAAAAATGGGCCTTTTCTCCTCAAGAGCATACTCCTCATCATCACTACTCCAAAAACCATCATTAAGATCTAGGCTACTCTTTCCCAATTGATTTCCAACTTTAACATCCCTTGAATCATTATCATCATCAATAATTTCATCATGGTCATCATAAGATCCATTTTGCTCTTCATTTGCAAAAGTAGGCTCCAACCTAGACTCCAACAATTGAGAAACTTGAGTATCTAGTATTTTATTATGAACTTGCATTTGTTTTAATCTCTCTCTCAACTCACTAGTCTCTTTAGCTTGATTAGTTATGAAGGTTTGCATCATACTCTCTAGACTAGTGGTGTTCGTGGACTGTCCTAATTGAAGAGGTGCTTGGAGTCTAATTTGGAGACCATTTTGGGGAGGGGGATTACAATCAAGCATATGAGAATCAATATCGGGAATATGAGTCACTTGATTGAAATCCATGCACAAATTCGATGAATATTGAGATGTAGCATGCATATCATCAACATTAGAGTGCACATCATTGTTATAATCATAAGAGGGAGGGGGGGTTTAAATCATGCATAATAGGCTCACTAGTGGAAACATTTGACTTATCAAATGAATTCATGCCAACATTTGATGAATCATGACAATTTGCACAATCGAAATCATAAGTATCCCTAGCTAACCACAAATAGAAATCCCAAGCTTCATCTAAAGATATAGCTCGACATTCACCATTAAACATATTTTCAACCACTCCTCTAGTATGCTCATTTAAACCCCAATAAGTAAGCTCACAAGCCCCCAAAGACCATAACCATAGTGCTTTATAAAGTTCTCAAGTCTCTCAAAGTAAACCCAAAAGGACTCATTTTCATATTGAGGAAAAGAGATATTTGCCATTATTTTAGTAAGAATAAACCAAAGAAAAGTAAATCCAAGAAAACCAAAGAGTATTCACACATAGCCTAGACTCATCTAATCAACACAAATCAATGTTAGCCGAAGTCCCCGGCAACGGCGCCATTTTGACATGGAGGAAAACTAGGTCGTTACTAACTCCCCTAATGTCAAATAAAAAACCTAACTATCCACCTAAACTAGTCAAGTGGTAAATAAGGGTCATTCTTCCACAAGGACTAGGGAGCACCAATATGTGTTAATTTAACAATAAGATAGGCCGAAGAAATCATCAAGTTTTGGTTAAACTAAGGGTATAAACTATTGAAATCAAATTAGGAAAAACACTAAGAATGGGAAAACACCACAATCATAGTTCACATCCACCAATCGAGTAGAGATATAGGGATTGACATGTATTGGGGATATGCAAAGGGAACAAACAAACCTAAACACCTCTAAAATCGTTTTTAGGGAGTTTAGAGTCCTAATTATGGCAACAAAACCTATATTTCGAGGTGTTATCACCTAACTAGGTCAAGTTAGGAATTGAAATCAAACCCAAGTTAATAACAATCAACAAGTGATGTATATCAACTAATCAATCAATCATGAAGGTCAACCACATAAAAGAAAACTATTAAATGGACAATAAAAAGGATCAAAAGGTGATGGAGCTCACATCAACTAAGTCACCAATCAACATCAATGATTGAAATTGCAAAAATTCCAAACATAACCAACCTAATAAACTCTACTCATGAAAATAGGATGGAACCAATGATTGGGGTACTCCCTATCCTAATTAATGAACTACTCACTATCCCTTATACTACCAAACATCCTAAACATGGAAAAACTAGCAATAAATCACCAATCTAAAAATAGCAAAAACCAAAAATCAAGACTTTAAAGCAAAAACAAAACAAAATCTAGTGAACAAACAAGAAGAAACTAGAAAAAGATGAAAACTTTAATCTAGATTAACTATTAAACATGAAGATTAAACAATGAAAACAATTAAAATAAAGCAATAAAAGAATAGAGAAAGAGAGTAAGAAATGCTCATTAATAAATTATTGAATCTTCAAATACAAGTTGTCACCCTTGAATCTCCAAATCTTCAATCTTTCTTTGAGTTTTCTGACTTTTCCCCTAAACTAAGTTATGGAGGCTAATCCTCCCTAAAACCCTAAAAATATTCTAAAACTAAAAGTACGGAATAAAATAAAACTTTTGCGAAAACTTAAAAAACTCCCCCTCAAAAGATGATTTGAGGGTATTTATACTACTCCTAAAATTAAAAGAGAAAAAGAAAAGGGGAAGAAAATAAAAAGGAAAGGTAAAAGAAAAGGAGTAAAAAGGGGAAGAATAATAAAAAGGAAAAACAAGAAGAAAATGAAAATATTGGGGTCCGGGGACACGTAAAGTACAGCAAACAAAGAAAGAAAATAAAAGAAAAAGAAAATAAATTAGAAAAGGAAATTAAGAGAGAGGAAAAGCGAAAAAAAGGAAAAATACTAAAACATTCCTAACATTAGACCCCCACTTTTCCTTTCCTTCGTCTTCGTCTTCGCTACTCCACTGTTCTCCTTCTCCGCATCATCATCATCAACGGTTCATCATCATCATCATCAACGGTCCATCCGATTTCCAGCGCATCATCAAAGTTCATCGACGATGCAAATTCATCTACACAATTGATCTTTTCTTTTTCAATCCAATTTATTTTGTTGTTCTGGCCATGGATTTGCTGCAATGAATTATAACCCTTGATTTGTTTAATGAGTTTAGAGCACGTTTTTCTTCTTCGTCGAGGCAGAACCTCCCTTCTCTAGCAGCCCGGACGGGCTGAGTTGAGGCCCGACCGGGGCAGGGTGCACGGGCTCGATTTCTCCCACCGGGCGTGGGCTTGGTTGTAGCGAGATGGGCAGTAAGTTCCAGTATCACCCAGCCCGGGCGGGCGAGGAGTAAATCCGGGCTGGCTGTTGATGAGCTTGGGCGGGGAGTGCAGCGTGGGATTGGTATCTTGTTTGTATATGGGTAGAGGATGATGAATGGGTAAGTAGAAGTGGTATGGTATGGTGTGGTGTAGGATAGGTGGGAGGTGTGGTGTAGGATAAGTTCTATATTATAGCATTAAATCAAGCCACCCCTCTAACTTTGAAACTCGAACATGTAGCTCCAAAACGCGTACCTACATAGAAAACCAAACACGAGGGGAGAAACTATACATATATAATAATAAAATGAAAATAAATAAAGAAAACAATAATAACTACAAATGAAATAAAATTAGAAAAATAATTATGAAAATTAAACTAAAACGACTCTAATTAAGCTCAAATTACTACCCTATGAGTGACATAAATGTCTCTCATCAAATACCCCCAAACTTGAGCTTTTGCTCGTCCTCGAGCAAAACAATTGGACACAAAAGGAAAATATGATAGATGAATTGAGCAAAAATATTTATTAAAAGCTAAACTAAGAAAGCAAGAAATCTAACACACTTTAGTAGGAATCACGGTTGCATTTAGCGCATGCAACAAGCTCTTTAAACCCCTAGATCGCTCTAAAGGGCGAGTGAGATCTCGCGAGGGTTTCCCAAGAGACTTAACCCACAACTCTAATCAAGCACAAACATATAGTAAGCCAAAGTTATCTCTTTAAACATGGTTAACAAAGCAATGGACGATCTAAACAAGCTTTCAAAGCATAACCATCATCAATATGTATCCATGACTTAGGAATATAGGGGATAGGCTAATCTAATGTGCAAAATTGACACTATCAAAAGCTTCAAAACATTAATTAGAGTCTACCAAGGCATTCAAGAGTTATAAATCGTTCTCAAATGGATGAAGAAGGTCCCAAGATTGATCCTAATCACCTATAGTGCACATAAACTCCCCCGAACTTGACTTTTGCTAAGAGAAAACTATGATTGTAGTATTATAACGATTGAGCAATGGGTCTAGAGTCTCAATGTTTAAGCCATAATGACATTCATCATTACTAGGGAGACTCTACTTATTAAATTTTCAAGCTTCCACTGATCAACCATTTCGACAACCCACTTTCTCAAGGATATGTGGATATTACCACTTATTGACTATTTTTCGATTTTTTGATTCGTTTTCATGGACTTTAATAGGCTTATTGTGCCTTGTGGGTTCATTGGCTCCACTTATTGGACTCAAGACATAAACCACAAATTATTTTTTTCTTTTTAACAATCAATTTAACTCTTAGCATAGCTTATTTGGAAGTAAATCATTTGTGCACCAAAGAATATTTCAAGATCCAACTAGGGTCACTACAACTTCCAAAAGGGTACTAGTTCGACTCTTTTCAACACAAAGTTTGACAACATTTTGAATAATAGAGTGTCTTTTTCAAGTAGAAAATCAAGCACCAAAGATTAATCGATCCCTAATCGCCCCAAATTACACATACAAGTAAGCATCCAATGGAAACACCTATACTCATATACCCAAATGACCAAAACAAAGGAATCCACATAAATTGGCATCAAGAATCTTCCCTTGGACACAAAGTGCTTTGTACTTGTCTTATTCCTCAATTTATTTTTGGATTTTGCAAAAAATCTTTTTTTTTTCATTTTTTCAATTTTTTTCTTTATAAAGAGAAGCTTAAAACTTGAAGGAAAATATTTTTAGATTTTGAATTTTTTTTTTAAAAAGAAAAATAAATAATTAAGTATGTACACTTCCCCCAAGCTAGCGAGTAGCTACTCCCCCAAGCTAGAATAAAGCATTGTCCTCAATGCTTGAACAAGACGATCAAAGGGAGGGAGGGGGGAGGGAAAAGAAACATCCAAATCAATAAGCACATGTTCCGCAATCATAAAACATTAGAGAAAGAGAAAAGGAAGGATGCTACCGGATAGTAGGTGGTTGTAAATACCCGCAAATGATCCAATTTCTCCATTTCTAATCAACTTCCTCAAAACCATGATTTGCTTTCCACGTGCTATTGAGAATGATTCTTATTCCAATTTTGTACCTAAATCAAAATCAAGGATAGAAAGCAAAAGTGAGTAAAATTAAAAGGAATAAAATGAAAGCAATAAATCATGGGTTACTTCCCAAGAAAGACTTGTTTAAGGTCATAAGCTTGACCTTTCTAGTAAATAGCAATTCAACGATCGCAAGAGTTTGTCAAATGCACTAGCACACATTTCTATTATTATTAAGTATGCAATGATAATATGCAAAGTGTGTATAAAGTGCAATGCAACTCCATGCAAATGAGGAGAATGATGCCTAAAAGAAGGAACAAAAGGAAAAACAAAGAAATAAGAAGAAGAAGAATCAAAATAAGAAGAAAAAGAAAATGAAATGACAAACTCTCCTCAACAAACTCTTTTTTTGTGGCAATCTCACTATCTTCCTCAAAATTAATCACATTGGCACTTGAGAGGGAAAGGAGGAAGGGGGCTCATTTAATGGAGGTAATTTGGGTAAATAAGGGAATGAGATGGGAAAGGAAGGAACTATGTCGAGCTTTCTTGCAAACGGGATATAAGGTGAATGAATGGAAACTAAGGTTTCACAAATGACTTCTCCTATATCATAAATTTTCAAATCGCACAGTTTTTCAACCAATGACTCCTTACCAACATCTTTTTCATCATCTAAAGCCTCAAAAACATCACCAACCACCAAATGATGTATCTTACTCTCAAATTGACCAAGATCTTCACTTAAGCAAGAAGGGGTAGGAGAGGGTGGGTACTCTAAAGCACAAGGAGGGAGACTAAGGTCCAATTCATTAGAGGAAGACACATTAGACTCAAAAAGAGATTGTATAGACTCATAAACATCCTCAATTTCAACAATATCCTCAAAAATGGACCTTTTCTCCTCAAGAGCATACTCCTCGTCATCACTACTCCAAAAACCATCATCAAGATCTAGGCTACTCTTTCCCAATTGATTTTCAACTTCAACATCCCTTGAATCATCATCATCATCAATAATTTCATCATGGTCATCATAAGATCCATTTTGCTCTTGATTTGCAAAAGTAGGCTCCAACCTAGACTCCAACAATTGAGAAACTTGAGTATCTAGCATTTTATTATGAACTTGCATTTGTTTTAAGCTCTCTCTCAACTCACTAGTCTCTTTAGCTTGATTAGTCATGAAGGTTTGCATCATACTCTCTATACTTGTGGTGTTGGTGGACGGTCCTAATTGAAGAGGTGCTTGGAGTCTTATTTGGAGACCATTTTGGGGAGGGGGATTACAATCAAGCATATGAGAATCAATATCGGGAATATGAGGCACTTGATTGAAATCCATGCACAAATTCGATGAATATTGAGAAGTAGCATGCATATCATCAACATTAGAGTGCACATCATTGTTATAATCATAAGAGGGAGGGGGGTTAAATCATGCATAATAGGCTCACTAGTGGAAACATTTGACTTATCAAATGAATTCATGCCAACATTTGATGAATCATGACAATTTGCACAATCGAAATCATAAGTATCCTTAGCAAACCACAAATAGAAATCCCAAGCTTCATCTAAAGATATAGCTCGAAATTCACCATTAAACATATTTTCAACCACTCCTCTAGTATGCTCATTTAAACCCCAATAAGTAATCTCACAAGCCTCCCAAAGACCACAACCATAGTGCTTTATAAAGTTCTCAAGTCTCTCAAAGTAAACCCAAAAGGACTCATTTTCATATTGAGGAAAAGAGATATTTGCCATTTTTTTTAGTAAGAATAAACCAAAGAAAAGTAAATCCAAGAAAAACAAAGAGTATTCACAAATAGCCTAGACTCATCTAATCAACACAAATCAATGTTAGCCGAAGTCCTCGGCAACGGCGCCATTTTGACATGGAGGAAAACTAGGTCGTTACTAACTCCCCTAATGTCAAATAAAAAACCTAACTATCCACCTAAACTAGTCAAGTGGTAAATAAGGGTCATTCTTCCACAAGGACTAAGGAGCACCAATATGTGTTAATTTAACAATAAGATAGGCCGAAGAAATCATCAAGTTTTGGTTAAACTAAGGGTATAAACTATTGAAATCAAATTAGGAAAAGCACTAAGAATGAGAAAACACCACAATCATAGTTCACATCCAACAATCGAGTAGAGATATAGGGATAGACATGTATTGGGGATATGCAAAGGGAACAAACAAACCTAAACACCTCTAAAATCGTTTTTAGGGAGTTTAGAATCCTAATTATGGCAACAAAACCTATATTTCGAGGTGTTATCACCTAACTAGGCCAAGTTAGGAATTGAAATCAAACCTAAGTTAATAACAATCAACAAGTGATGTATATCAACTAATCAATCAATCATGAAGGTCAACCACATAAAAGAAAACCATTAAATGGACAACAAAAAGGATCAAAAGGTGATGGAGCTCACATCAACTAAGTCACCAATCAACATCAACGATTGAAATTGCACAAATCCCAAACATAACCAACCTAATAAACTCTACTCATGAAAATAGGATGGAAACAATGATTGGGCTACTCCTAATCCTAGTTAATGAACTACTCACTATCCATTATACTACCAAACATCCTAAACATGGAGAAACTAGCAATAAATCACCAATCTTAAAATAGCAAAAACCAAAAATCAAGACTTTAAAGCAAAAACAAAACAAAATCTAGTGAACAAACAAGAAGAAACTAGGAAAAGATGAAAACTTTAATCTAGATTAACTATTAAACATGAAGATTAAACAATTAAAACAATTAAAATAAAGCAATAAAAGAAGAGAGAGAGAGTAAGAAATGCTCATAAATAAGTTGTTGAATCTTCAAATACAAGTTGTCACCCTTGAATCTCCAAATCTTCAATCTTTCTTTGAGTTTTCTCACTTTTCCCCTAAACTAAGTTATGGAGGCTAATCCTCCCTAAAACCCTAAAAATATTCTAAAACTAAAAGTAGGTAATAAAATAAAACTTTTGCTAAAACTTAAAAAACTTCCCCCCAAAAGATGATTTGAGGGTATTTATACTACTCCTAAAATTAAAAGAGAAAAAGAAAAGGGAAAGAAAATAAAAAGGAAAGGTAAAAGAAAAGGAGTAAAAAGGGGAAGAATAATAAAAAGGAAAAACAAGAAGAAATGGAAAATATTGGGGTCTGGGGACACGTGAAGTACAGCAAACAAAGAAAGAAAATAAAAGAAAAAGAAAATAAATTAGAAAAGGAAATTAAGACAGAAGAAAAGAAAAAAAAATATACTAAAACATTCCTATCATTAGACCCGCCACTTTTCCTTTCCTTCGTCTTCGTCTTCGTCTTCGTCTTCGCTGCTCCACTGTTCTCCTTCTCCGCATCATCATCATCAGCGGTTCATCATCATCATCATCAACCGGGGCTGAGTTGAGGCCCGACCGGGGCAGGGTGCACGGGCTTGATTTCTCCCACCGGGCGTGGGCTTTGTTGTAGCGAGATGGGCAGTAAGTTCCAGTATCACCCAGCCCGGACGGGCGAGGAGCAAATCCGGGCGGGCTCCATAGCCCAGGCAGGCTGTTGATGAGCTTGGGCGGGGAGTGCAGCGTGGGATTGGTATCTTGTTTGTATATGGGTAGAGGATGATGAATGGGTAAGTAGAAGTGGTATGGTATGGTGTGGTGTAGGATAGGTGGGAGGTGTGGTGTAGGATAAGTTCTATATTATAGCATTAAATCAAGCCACCGCTCTAACTTTGAAACTCGAACATGTAGCTCTAAAACGCGTACCTACATAGAAAACCAAACACGAGGGGAGAAACTATACATATAAAATAATAAAATGAAAATAAATAAAGAAAACAATAATAACTACAAATGAAATAAAATTAGAAAAATAATTATGAAAATTAAACTAAAACGACTCTAATTAAGCTCAAATTACTACCCTATGAGTGACATAAATGTCTCTCATCAACCGTGGTTGCATGAAAATAGAGCAGTAGCCTCTACTCTACATCAGAAGGTAAATCTTCTCACTGATCAGGAAGTTGTGACTCTTTCTGGTGATCTAGAAATTATGACCATTTCCAACACTGGGAAATCGGTATTGTATCTAAACAAAGTAGAGGGCACTAGGTTGGATGGTTACACTATCCACTATATTCTAGCAGGGCTTGAAAATTCATGGATGAATGAGGTCCCAGCGGCCACATCTGATATAAGTACTGAAGAAACAGAGCCAGAGTATGAACCAAGTGAGGATGACGAGGAAGAAGTAGGAGTTCCAAGCATTGGCACTCATGATACGTCATCTGAAGCAACAGAAGAATCCTGGATGGGCAATCCTCCGGAAATGGAAGGCAATGATGATAATGATTCAAGGAAGAGATCTAGGACTGATGATTTTCACCTGGACTTTAATGTAGTATGCCCTGTTCGAGAGATTCACACTGAATCCCTAATTCTCTTTCCAGGATATCAACATGAAGATCACTATCGTGAATTGCCACAGTTTAGGAAATTTGATGGGATCGGTGATCCTTTTGTCCTCTTAGTTGGTTTTGTGAATGCATTACACCCATGGGGTATACCAGAGGAACCAGAGTTTAGAAGGACCAGCTCTGGACTGGTACTATTCTTTAGATTATGTGGATAGAGCTAGTTGGGAAATTACTAGCCAATCTTTCGTTAATTGGACTCTCGAGCATAAACAGACTGATGTCAAGAATTTCAAGCTAGTCACTTTGCGTCAAAACACCTTAGAACCTTTCTCGCACTTTTGTTCGAGATCCGCTTACATCCGCGCCCAGCTTCGTGTCCCTATTACTGATCGGGATTGCATGCTTATATTACTGTGAAACCTGAACGACTATTGTTATCGTCACATGGTTACCATCAAGTACACATGCCTCAGCCACGTGGAGCAGCATAGCTTCGATATCGATACTCTGAAATTGCAAGAAAAACAACTGTGGGAAAATCCTGAAACTCCCAATGCAAATCCATGGGTTTATGCTAAGATAGATGAACCATTAATTATAGTTATCATCGTCTTTGGATCCAAGGTATAATTCAAGCCCCAGCGTATGTGCATTGTTTACCCCTTCCTGGAACAGACATGAGCAAACTCTGTGCTTATTGTCGCTAATTTCGGCATGAAACTGTCCGATGCCATGATCTTTACTACGAAGTTCAAAAGCTGATTGATCGAGGTGTCATTAGTCCAACTCACAAAGAAGTACCTGCAAGGAAGGTGTCGTCACATCCTCGACCGCAATCCCAAGTCGATATCTTTCGCTAGCTGGTTGAACAAGGTTAGATTCATCCACTTCCTAGACACCCAGGGGAAAGTCTTGTACGGTCAAATCTCCACAAGTACTGCCATTATCATCAGTTGCATGGTCACTGTACAAACCTATGTCATGGTCTCAGCTATCGCATCAAGCAAATCACCAACATTGCTCTTGTCTACCGCAAAGCTACTTGATCGTCTCACAGAAGGGGAAAAATCTTCGGTAAAAGTCTTGTAGGGGGTTAGCCCATCGAAAAAAGGAAAAAAAATATTTCAGCTCGTTAGTATCAAAGAACTACGTGCAGCTTGAATCCCCATTATCACTTACACTTGCACTATGAGATCACTCCACCTATGTAACACCTGGGGTACGTAGGTAGCTCAATATGAGTGCAGCTGCTTTATTAGATAAAAAACTTTAGTGCTGTCTAAAATAACGAACTACATTGAGTCTGATTCCCCATAAAACGCACCTGGAGCAATGGGGATATGTAGGCAGCCTTCGGGTTCGACTCAAATGTATTAGCCATTGTATTTAAGGGAATGTGATCATAACTCAAGATGCCAGTCATCACGGGAGGAATTTCAGAATGCTGAATTGACACATCAATTGGGATACAGGCCCTAATCTCTATATTTTCTGTCTTTGTTCAATATTACAGTAGGGAATGGAAGAATAAAAAAACATTTGTTTTCAACCCCAATGACGGTAAAATCATTCAAGAAAGTCAAAATTAAAAAAAAAAACAAACAAAATTGTAAAGGTAGACCATTCCAGTCAAAATATTGCAAAATTGTTTTAGAAAATCTTCCTTATCCAATGATGCATTCTGCAATATGTAGCTTTCTTCTCTTTTCTTTTAATTCTTTTCTCTACCTTTAGGTCCAAATAGAAGCAATATGTCCGTTCTCTAGAGATGACCAATTACCATCAGAAAACAAACGCGTTAGCCATATCAACAAATGCAGTCAAAGAGCCTGTAGGATTTGCCATGCAATCTCTGTCCAAAGGACTTCAAATCATGATGAAGATGGGTTATACTTAAGGAACCTGATTAGGGCATGATGGTAGGGGGATAAAGCAACCAATCCCCATAGTAGACAAGCAAAATCGACATGGATTAGGATATGATCCAAGCAACACTTCTTGCAACATCAATAAACCTTCTCTTACCCTCAATGGTCAATTCATCCTGCAAGGAGATACTGAGCCATACTATGAGTTTCCAGACCCTTGGCTTAGTAACAAAGAACATAAGATTTTACCAAAATTGGAGATATTCTTCAATGAAGCTAGGAATCTAGACTTAGTCAAAGTTGGTTTGTCCAAGAACAAAGAATGAAAAAGGAAAATAACTGGGTGGATAATCTGGAACATGAAGTCCTTAAGAAACTTTTCACTTTTGAGTCCTCTGAGGAAGGGAATTTTGACCCAGTGTCTTTGATGATACCTTCTGGCGGAAGTATTGAACATAAGTGGAGTATTGAGTGTCAGGCAAAAAACAGGCCTATAGAATTTAAAATGTTTTTAGGAAACCATTCTCCACAGCCATCTCATGAAACTACCCTTTCACCCCTTTCAGATGGATATCATACTGATAGCTCATCTTCCAGCCAATCTACCTTGCATACCCAGTAGAGGACTCTAACAGTGAGGAAATTAAATATGAACCTTTATCTAAGTACATTTGCATGCAAGATGTTATTTCTAATAGTGAATTTAATAATGATGAATCACTTAACGCAACTGAAACGTATATTAAACCCAGGGAAGAGTCCATTGTAATTAATATTGGAATAGAAAATGCTGTAAAAGAAGTCAAAATAGATTCATCCCTCTCCCCAACTGAATAGTCTGTGTTTATTGCATTATTAAAAGAGTATGTAGATGTGTTTGCATGGTCTTATGCTGTTGTGCATGGCGTTAATAGAGAAATCACGAAACATCGTATTCCGTTAATAGAGAAAGCAAGCCTAAGCAGCAAAAGTTGCGCCGAATAAAAACAGAGGTTAGTCTGAAAGTGAAAGAAGGAATGCAGAGACAGCTTGATGCCAAATTCATCCAAGATGTAAAACATCTGAGTTGGCTCGCCAATATAGTGGTTGTACCTAAAAAGGATAGAAGAGTCCGGGTGAGCATTGATTTTCGAGATTTAAATGCTGCATCACCAAAAGATTACTTTCCTCTATCCCATATCGATGTCCTCGTGGATAGTATGGCCAGTCACACTAGGGGAAAAAACCTTATATGGCACAACAAAACTAATCTGGTTCTCTTAAAACCGGATCAGTAAATCCCCCAAATTCTGGGCGCTAAATTTTGGGTCAATTAACTGATCCAGTTGGGAGGAAAACCGGATCAGTTTCCATTAACTGATTCGGTTCGTCCCAACCGGATCAGTTACTGCCCAAAATGAACGGCCCAAAATGACGGCCCAAAATGAATGGCCCAGCATCATATGTCGCTACATTGCACGCCATAACCATCTATCATATAATTCAACCCTAACTCTCTTTCTCCTGCGCCATTTCATGTTTTCAACCCTAACTCTCTCCTACTTCCTCTCCTCAGCATGCCGTCTCCATCTCCCCACTCCTCAGCGTCATCTCCACTCGTTACCACCATCTCTCATCCTCTCACTCGGTCTATTGTCGCTCACCTTCATCATCGAACAACTATCAACTCCGTCGTTCATCAGCGTCTTCATCAGCGCAACCACCAACTCCGCCGTTCATCAGCGTCTTTATCATCGCAACCACCAACTCCGCCCTTCATCAGCGTCTTCATCAGCGCAACCACCAACTCCGTCGTTCATCAGCATTGTCGTTCTCACTCTTTGTTCCACCAACTTCATCGCTCAATGTTCCATCTCTGTCGTTGCTCAGGCAATGATTTGGTTTTTAGTTTTGTTTTTTACAAGCGGGGCTGTGGTTTTTTTTATAACCCCAAAACTGATGCGGTTTTGAGGTAAAAACCGGATCAGTTAATGTGATAAACTGATGCGGTTTGACCTTAAAACTGGATCAGTAAATAATTTACCAATCCGGTTTTGGACCGGATCAGTAAATATTTTGGATCTGCTGCGAGCCCACCCAATGAGGACCAAAACTGAATCAGTAAGCCCGATTTTGACCGCATCAGATGGGCTTTTTTCCACTAGTGTCATGCAATGTTTTCCTTCATGGATGGATTCTCGGGATATAATCAAATACTCATGGCTTAAGAAGACATGATAATGGCGTCATTCATCACTCCGTGGGGCACTTTTTGTTACCGAGTTATGCCTTTTGGTCTCAAGAATGCCGGAGCCACGTATCAAAAAGGCTGCAACCACTATTCTTCATGACCTCATCCATGACCTTGTGGAAGTTTATGTAGATGACATGATCGTGAAAAATGAACATCGTGAGGGGCATTTTCCCGCATTAACGTCCTTTTTTGAAAGAATCAGGAAGTACAATCTAAGGCTAAATTCTCAAAAGTGTGTGTTTGGCGTCACTTCGGGGAAATGCTGGGATTTATTGTTAGTCAAGACGGCATTAAAGTGGACTCGAAAAAGGTAAAAGCCATTCAAGAGTTACCTCCTCCAAAGACGGAAAAAGAAATAAGAGGATTTCTCGGCAGAATTCAACATATCAGCAGGTTCATCTCACAACTCACTATGAGATATGAACCTATATTTAAGCTGCTTAGAAAAGGGGCATCCCATGAGTGGAATGAGGAATGTCAAGAAGCTTTCGATTCCATGAAAGAGTACCTTTAATCCGCCTGTTCTAATGCCACCTAGACCAGGAGAACCCCTGATTTTGTACCTCACTATCACTGAAACGGCAATGGGAGCTCTCTTAGCCCAATAACAAGAAGGAACAAAGAAGGAAGTCGCCATATACTATGTCAGCAAGAAATTCTTGGAGTATGAGACAAGATATACCCCACTGGAAAAAGCATGTATCTCTTTGGTCTATGCCACGAAGAAGTTGAGGCATCACCTTCAAGCTCATACCATCTATCTGATCTCAAGACTTGATCCAATCAAGTATCTGTTTGAAAAACCCATTCTCAGTGAAAGATTAGCGAGATGGCATGGTATGCTTTATGAGTTTGATATTCAATGTGTCAGCCAAAAATCTGTTAAAGGAAGAGTCATATCAGAAGGACCAGTGTCAGGAGATGAATATCATGATGCATTCCCTGATGAGTACTTATTATTCATTGACAATCCACAATGGTGCATGTATTTTGATGGAGCTTCTAATAGGTTAGGTAATGGAGCAGGGGTTAGGTAATAGCTTCTAATAGGTTAGTAGATCCTGATGGAGTCCATATTCCATTTTCCGTTAAGTTGGATTTCTGAACAACAAATAATACAACTGAGTATGAAGCATGTATATATGGAGCAAAAGCCGCTTTGGTAGCAGGGGCAAGACATCTCACTGTATATGGAGATTCTAATCTCATCATATCTCAAACAATAGGAATTTGGAGAGTTAGAGATGAGAGACTTCAGCTCTACACAGAGTACCTTCAAGAGTTGATCCCTTATTTTTATGATATCAGTTTCAAAAATCTTCCTCGGGAAAAAATAGTTTCACTGATGCTTTAGCCAATCTCGCTGTTAATTTGACATGGGAAAATGGCACAAAAATCCAGTCAGTTTTAATTGAAGAAAGGAAAGGGCCAATAGTGACGGTAGCGCAAATTGTCTCCACGCTGGCTCAACAAGATTATGATGATGTCTGGTACAAGGTTATCAAGACTTTTCTGGAAACTATGCAGTATCCAAAGGGAAGTGGCAAGATGGATCTTATAGCTATCAGATGACTAGCTGCCCATTTCCTCATACTAAAAGGCAGACTATATCACAATGGATTTGATGGTACTCTACAACTCTGCGTGAATGATAGTGAAAAGCAAGCCATCATGGAAGAAGTTCATGGGGGTGAATGTGGACCCCATATGAACGGAAGAATGATGGCTCGTAAAATTTTGCGAGCAGGTTTCTATTGGAATACTCTAGAAGATGATTGCATTAGCTTTGTCCGTGCTTGCAAGCAATGCCAAATATTTGCTAACCTCAATCATATGTCACCTATGTCACTACATAATATGACTTCTCCTTGGCCATTTTCAAGTTGGGGCATAGACATAATCGGACAAATTCATCCAAAGGCTTCAAATGGGCATCATTATATTCTTGTAGCAATTGATTACTTTTCGAAGTGGGTTGAAGCTGCATCATTTTCAAAGCTAGGGGCAAAGCAAGTCTCGACATTTGTGATTAACAACATTATCCGTCGGTATGACATACCTTTTGAAATCATCTCTGATAATGGATCACAATTTGAGGGTCATCTGAAGACAACTCTCGCAAAATATGCAATCAAGCATCATCAGTCCTCACCTTATCGTCCCCAAACAAATGGAGCGATGGAAGCATCCAATAAGACAATCAAGACTATTGTTGCCAAGATGACTGAGAAGACTAGGGAATGGCATGACAAACTACCATATGCCCTTTGGGGATATAGAATATCAATCAGAACTCCAACAGGAACAACCCCGTATTCTTTGGTTTACGGGATGGAGCCACTCCTACCGGTTGAGGTGGAGATACAATCTCTCAGGGTCATAGTAGAAAGTGGAATCTCAGAGGACCAATGGTACAAAAATCGTTATGATGAGCTTGCATTTGCAGATGAGCGTCGACTACAAGCTTTGCATAACATTCAACTCTATCAACTGAGAATTGCTCGTACATTTAATAAAAAGTTTCGAGATAGAGTCATTCAAGAAGGTGATCTATTTTTAAAGGAAAATAGAGAAGTAAAGCTAATTGATTTTGATGGAAATGAATTCACCCATTTCACTAATCTTGATCAGTTGAAGTAATTTTACGCTTAGGCCTCAAAGTAATTGTAATTGTCATGGTCAAGTAACCAAGCAATTTGTGGATTTTGTATCCTATATAGTTATTCTTAATAAACATGCCATGTGTTCCTAGATATTCATATAATGTATGAAAAAAAAAGACAAAAAAAAAAAGAAAAAAAAAACAAAAAAAAGGAAAAAAGACAAAAAGAAAAATGATGAAACATGCAAGGATGTTTTTTATTGTTAAGGTTTTATGTGTTATGCTTTTATGTGTCATATGATTGATTAATTATGATTTGCATGTCATATTTAATGTTAAAGTGTGCACGTGTTTAGAATTGTGTTCACATTGAATTTCTCACAAGCAGATAATTCTCACATACATATTTTTTATTCATCCCAACTAGGGTACTTCATTTCATACATAAAGAGACAGAATGCACCTATTTCCTACCAAACTAAAAAAAAAATAAACAAACAACATAGAAAATAAACATGATATTTCTCTCAAATCCTTCTCCTGTTCATGGTAGGCCCGTCTGAAACATAGTCTTGACCAATATCAGCCAAAAGCCATTGGAGATAATCATCATCAATCATTGGAAAGGGAGATTCTGGTAGTGTTGTTATAGTTCTAGCCCCCTGCCATATAATAGGCATTCTCTTAATACCACTCATATCAGCCTCATAAGTGGTACATGTTGGAAGAGTCTGGAGGGTAGGAATGTGTTGCTGCCTCCAACCAATTTGCCTGAGACACCTCCATGGATGGTAGAAAGTGACTTGGCAAAGCCTTGGTAATTGTACACCTCTGCGACCAGAATTGCAATATACAATTGCACTAATGCCAAGGTGGTTTGTAACCCACTTTATTTTTTGCTGCAGGAAATAATCCTCCCACCCACCATTTTTACTAAGTTGATAGAAGAAAGGATGAAAACCTCTTTCTCGAATATGATTAGTTTTGTAAGCAAGACTCCCGTGAGGTTTCATAAGAGAAAATTTTTCCAATAACCATAAGTGAAGGGCTAATGGACTTCCCTTCACAATGCTTTGAGGGTTTCTTTTGAGTTCGCCTAAGCCAAGGAACATTTCCCCCAAAATAAGTGGTCCAAGACGACCCCCACTAACAATTTGAGGAATAAGTGAAATACACCGGACATGACATATGTTTAAAGACCATTTAGTGAGGGTACTTCCCAAAATCATAAGAATGCAAGCATTTTCTCTAGCAATCCTATAACTGGCATTGTTAGAAATTTGCCAAGCCCCAAATTGAAAGGTCGAAAATAGATTAAGAAGAAGAACCTCACCATACTGTAGGTAGTTGCCATAAAGGTTTTCAGAAAGGTATAAAATCGTTGATAAATCTCCCGAGATTCTTGTAGGAGATCTAGGTGTAATAACTAGACCATTAGAGGGTAAGCCTAGTAATCCTTCGACCTCTTCGACAAGAGGCACAATCTCTCGGTCTCCAAAGAGGAAGACATTATGAGTTTCATCCCAAAATTAGGAAGCAGCATGAATCATTTCATAACAGATAGAAAGAGAAAGCAAAGGCATAAGATCCTTAGTAAAACGAGAAGAAGAAGAAGACTGCCTTGGACGCTCCAAATTCTTTGTAATCCTCGAGAGTTGTTTTTTATTACCACTCCCCATGTCACTAGTTTCTTCATAACTAGGAGCCATTTCATTTTTTGTGAAAGAAGAAGAGCTAGAGAAGATTTTGGAGTAGTGAAGATGGTGCATTTGGAAATGAAGAACCACGCCCTTTTATACATGAAAAAAGATTATCATCCATGCCATGGATAATAAGTTTGATTATTGTCCATAGGGAAATAAGGAACATCCCTAACCATGGCTAATGACCAAGCATTTGTGGTGTGGCAATTTTTGCTGAAGCCGAACATCGATAAACACTGTCAATGATGAATCAAGAACATTAATTCAATCCATTTTCCTAATAGTCATCCAAAATAACGACCTTGATCAATCTATTTTATTTAGTGATCATCATTTTCCGATAAAGCGAATAAGCATTATGCATGAAAAATTTCCTGAAAGATAAAATTTTGCCATATGATAATTGATCCATCATAGTTTATCTAGAGGGTAATAACCTTTGGTCAACCCTTTAAGGTGACATGACTTGACAATGTATCACTTTAAGGTGACATGACCTGACAATGTCCTAATTTAAGGTGACTTGATAACACATGGAGTCATAAAAAGTAAATGATGGTGACTTGACAACTTGTTTGTCATCAATACAATAAAAACTGTGATAAAAAGTGAAGTCAGACTGTTAATTGTCGGAGTCTCTCGCATTAACAAATGACAAATTCATAAGAATAAACTTAAAAAAGACGACGATAATGTCGCATTTTCAAATTTTAGAAAATTAGTTGAGATTTTCTAATTAAGACGACAATAAAAGTCGTGTTTTCAAGTTAAGAAAATTTATTGGGATTTTCTACTTAAGACGACGATAAAGTCGCATTTTCAAATTTAAGAAAATTAATTGGGATTTTCTTTTTAAGACGACAATAAAGTGGCATTTTCAAATTTTAGAAAATTAATTGGGATTTTCTATCTAAGACGATGTTAAAGTCCCATTTTAAATTTTAGAAATTTATTTGGGATTTTCTATTTAAGACGACGATAAAGTCGCATTTCAAATTTCAGAAAATTAATTGGGATTTTCTATTTAACACGACGATCAAGTCGCATTTTCAAATTTTAGAAAATTAATTGGGGTTTTCTATTTAAGACGACGATAAAGTTGCACTTTCAAATTTAAGAAAATTAATTGGGATTTTCTATCTAAGACGACAATAAAGTCGCGTTTTCAATTTTAGAAAATTAATTGGGATTTTCTATCCAAGACGACAATAAAGTCGCATTTCAAAAATATTGAAAAGTAAATGGGGTTTTCTACTTGAAATGTCATAAGAAGTCGCAAATCATGTTATCAAAAGAGCACTGATGATAACTATTTTCTATGGAGAATATGTTATCTCAAAAGAAATTTTCAGTCAAAATTTTGTGTCTTTTCAAACATTGGTCATCATTTCATTCAAAATTCAACCAATGTGGGGCATTCTCTAGACACCAAATTTTAAACCCCTTTTTTCGTATAAATTTTTAAAATAAAGATGTTAAAAGGAAATAAAAATAACGAAAACCGTCAAGTATTGAGGAGCACGCGCCCTGTGAAATGCATGTTTCGTCCCGAAACGCGAGTTTCATTCCATCGTACGGTTTTTCTTTTTTCGCGTTTTAGTCATACAATTCCGGCTTAGAAATATAAATTTCCGTAAGTCGTAGTCAATAACTACAATCATTGATTTAATAAAATGATTTGTAGTATAATCATGCTCGTGTTTACTAATTTTACGAGTTTTCGTTAATTGTTTTAAGTTAGTTTTTCGAAAAACAGAAAAAACGAGTCGCAATTAGGCGTCGGAATTTTAATCGTCTCCCAAAACCGGTAGTAATCAGTTTTCTTGATGGTCAAGTCATTGTCCTTTGGATAAAGAATAAGAATATATTCTTTAACCACCAATCAAATCTTTTTATCCATTAGTTAAGGAATATGAATCATGAAAAACAACAAGAATAAGAATCAAATCCAAAGTGTAAGAGCCAAGAATCCAGATTTTTTTCGGAAGATTCGAGTTGTGCGCCATGCACATGATCATGCGCCAGAAGCATGATCATGCGCCCAGCACACAATGGCTTCCTGCGCCAGACGCAGGCCAGTGCGCCTAGCGCACGGTGCTGTGCCTAGCGCAGGTTCCTGCGTTTGGCGCAGTGGTCCAGTGAGCACTTCTTTCACGTTTTTCGATGCATTTCTACGTATTAGGATGTGTTGAAATTCGGATTTTGCCTAATTAGTGTAAAGATCAAAATAAAATCTAAACAGAATAAGAATATTGATATTTCCCATAAATTTGATGATGTAGGAAGATTTGAGAGGATTTAGTGATATCATTAAGGTGATGTCATTGGTGTGATGTCATTAAGATAATTTAGGATGATAAAAATCAGATTTTCGGGTGAAAAATCTAATTTTCTACCTCCTTCAAACCCTAATTCATCACCTCATTTCCCTATAAATACCCCCCTTTTTTACTTCAACACAACAACTTCACACAACCATAACTTAACTACTTCTCACAACTAATCTCAATACTACTCTCCTCCTCCTTAATTCCTCCCTCTAAAACATCTTGTTTAGTCTCCTTGGTTGGCAAGTAAACTATTTTTCCTCAATGATGTTCTTCAATGGAGACTTGTGCAATGATGTCTAAATCTGGTAAATCCGATCCTGAGCTCCGTTCCAAAACTTGCAAAAAAGGGACCCACCCTGGAGGTTTGGGTGGTGGTTCCCCCTCTGAAGCTTAAGTCAGGTATCAGGAGTGAGAAGGAAAAGTAGAGATAGAGAGAGAAAGTGAGAGAGAATTTCTCTAGAGTAAGGGCACACTATTCAACGAATTTCCTTTCTCCTGATTTGATGGGGAGTATTTATAGTGTTTGGGATGTGATTGTTTCCTTTTGAGGTGACCCTAAATTAAGGGCTCCTGACACGTGGCAGACAATGATTGGGAGTTGATCATCAACCAATCACATGCAGCCTTTTCTTGGGTTTTGGGTCCTGAGTATTCTTCAGGCCAAAAGGTGGGCTTTGATTCCTTCTCCAGTAAAAACCTAGGGTATTTACCCTTTGCTAACTCCTTTTCATAGGACACGTGGATGGTCACGATGGATCCAGGTGTCTCAAGGAGAGCCGTTGGATATTTTAGGCTACAACATTTGCCCCTAAAAGGGGATTTTACTGTTTGTCATAAGACGGTTAATACCCTTTTACATGAGGAAGTTACTTCTTTTTCAAAAATACAAAGCCGCGCCATTTTCTTTTATTGTCGATCATTTTTAACCTGTTCAGGAGGTTTTTCACCCCCCTATAAATATGTTCTTTTGTCCTTACTTCAATCATTTCACACCTTGAGATAATTTTTCTAGAGAGAGAGGCTCTGCATATTTTCTGGTTTTCTAAAGAGAGAGTGAGTTCGTCCAGCTTTCGTTTTCTTCTCTTATCGTCCAAGTGCTCGTCAGGTATCCTTTCGTTCTTCTTTGTTCTACTTTATTCTTTATTTTTCTTATAAAATCAATCAAATGGATTCTCCTTCTTCGTCAAATAATCCCGATCGTTCCAGAGTTTGCCTTGACACTAGAACTGATAGTATTTCTTCTTCGGCACATTATAGAGTTGGGCCTATTCTGGCCGATTGTATATATTTTTATGGTTTTGGCCGACAAAGTCAGACGACCCAGTCTTTACCTGTACAGGGTAATCTGGCGCGCGTCAAGCAAACGGCCCGTCTAAGACAAAGAATAATTCTCCCTTCTTATAGTTCTAAAATGGAGGAATCTATTGGACGAGTTCCAGAAGAGATGAGGGAAATCCAAAGTGCTCAGCCATTGGCCGGGCCAACTTCCCCTGGTCATAGTAGGGAAGAAAACCTTGAAGCAAGTCCCGAGCTCAGTCCGTCTGGTAGGGAGATTGAAATAGAGGAAGTCGACGAAGGCAACGATGAGGGTGATTCCAGCACCGCTGAGGAATCGGACGATCTCTCCACTACTTCGTCTGAAATTGGGAGACGCTTAGGTCCCGTCTCTGACCCTGGTTTTATTTTTGCCAACCGTAGGTGGTTAGAGAGAATTGGCCCTGATCCTAGCTTCTTATCTTCTGTCATGCCCATACCGGGCTTCTCTTTTATCATTCCAAATAAGGAGGCTCCAATTTGCCGTCTACAAGGTAGCCTTGGACGCGGGGTTGAGATTTCCCCTTCATGATTTCATTGAACAAGTGCTAAGGCATTACAACATCGGCCATAACCAACTGGCGCCGAATGCCTGGCACAACATTCTTACATTCATAGCCGTCTGTGAACTGCACGGCCTGGCCCTTTCCCTTCAAGCCTTCACTCAGATACACTATGTATCTAAGGTTGCGAAGACGGTGGACGGAGCATGGTTCAGTGTCAGTAACGGTCCTGGGTTTCTTACGGCTTGGGACAAGCCTTCGAAGATGCACGAGTGAAAGGCCGATTTCATCTTCCTCCGAGCCGCCAACGATTACATTACTGAGGGGTACCGCGTTGATAGTCGGGCTGCTATGAATATTGGACGGGTGCCGTCTTATTTGGAGTTAGAGGATAGGTTTGACGAAGAGGTGGTGGAATACTTAAAAATAAAAGAATATTCCAGGCCAAATCATCCATCCTTTAAAGGGCCAGCTAACTGCATTCCCTTCAAAGAAATGTTTTATAATGATAACTTCTTGGTCGCCGCTGGCTTGCGGTTGGCCGAGGACAGAGGTATATCTTCAAAAACCTAAGTAAACTGTGCCGTCTAGTGTATATGCCATACTAACCCCTTTATTTCTTTTTTGCAGAGTCATCCAAAGCACTTCTCAGAAAATCTTGGACGGGCGATATCAGCATGCATGTCTAAGTTTACTGACAACCTTTGGAAAGAGTACACTAAGACGGGGGTCGGTAAGAGGGCTGAGACTCTGGTAAAAGATTATATTTATATATATATATATATATATATATATATATATATATATATATATATATATATATATATATATATATATATATATATATTTTGAATGTCCGTCCAGAGTTGTTAGACGTCTTTCATGGTTTAGATGAGGGTCCTTCACAGGACGAAAACGTCTGGCCTTGGGCGTTTGCCATAGTGGCAATGGTCATTGGACGAACATTGATCGGAGAAGGAAAGCGGTCGTAGCTGGCCGGTCTCCTTCCGTGAGAGATCCTCGTCTAACCCTTGATGTTGATCCTGGACGGGGATCTAGGCGGTTAACTTCGTCTAGAGACTAACTGCAGTTCGTGGACGAGAGTCCTTTGAAGACGGAAAACGTCTGAAGTTGGAAGGTTTCCTTCTGCAAGTGGTCCCCGTCCAAGATCCAAGGTTATCCTTTGGACGAGTGTCCTTTGAAGAAGGAAAACGTCTGGGGTTGGACGGTTTCCTTCTGCAAGTGGTCTCCGTCCAAGATGATAAGTTTTTGGACGAAGGTCCTTTGAAGAAGGAAAATGTCTGAAGTTGGACGGTTTCCTTCCGCAAGTGGTCTCCATCCAAGATCCAAGGTTGTCCTGTGGACGAGGTTACTTGGTGAGTTGATCTTCGTCTAAGAGAGGGGTCCATGTTTTGGCCGGCTTCCTTTAGCAAGCAACCTAGGCATGAGAATTTTGAATTTGCTACTTGCTTTTGGACGGACATATTTCTGACTTGATATTATTTGTTTGTGCAGAAGAAGACCCTAACGAACAAGACCCCACCTAGGAAGTCTTCTTCGTCTAAGAAGAGGCCCGCCGCGGCTGGTGATCAGCCCTTGGCCAAAAATCCCAAGGGCTTTGTGGCCAAGAAGAAGAATGAACGACCATCCGTTCATATATAAGGCAACTCCGCCCAGCAAAGGGGCCTGAGAAAAGACAATCCCGCCTTCGGCGGGTAAAGCTTTGACGGTGGACGAATCGTCCACCGATGCTCCTGCCTTGGGCGAGAATGAGCTTGGCTCTACCCTTCCTCCTATTGATCAGCTGGACGCAGCTGATCAACCTGAGGTCCGGCCGGATACTACTCTGGTACTGGTGGATCAGCCGAACGCGACTGCTAAAGACGAATCGGCCTTCAGCGGAGCGGTCGCTCAGCTAGTATCCCAAATGCCACTATCTATTAGATCCGCGTCTTTATCTTCGGGTGATTTATACTACCCCAACATAGTTAGGATGTTGCGGGTTGGTGGACGTTCAATGAGTTCGTACAACAGACAAGCAGTAATCATCCCCATCAAGAGAACTGACTCCCCACCTTTTCAGATAAGAATAAAGGACTTGCTAGACGATGAGTCTTCTGCTGCCGTTGCTAAGATGTCAAAGGCTGAACGAGAGAGGCTCAAGCAGGAGATGTTCAAATGCTACCCTAAGTCCTACATAAAGGGCTTGAGGGTAGCATCGTCTGGACATGTGGGCTACATGTCTCAACTTGCTGCCTCATAGACTCTTCTGTCTCCCAATTAGCTTCCTCGTACTTTTGACTTCTCCAAAGTACTTTAACTAAAGGGATCACCTTCCTCTTCAAAGCATGGTTCTGGTGATCCAGAATACGAACTGGCCGCTCTTCAAATGTCAAATTCGGCTCAACTGAAACCGACTCGACTGGAATCACATGTGAAGAATTGCTGCAAAAACTACGCAACTACGATACATGAAAGACGTCATGAACCTTTAACAACTCGGGCGCCAAACCTAATCGATACGCAACATACCCAATCCTCTCTAGAATTTCATAGGGACCAACATACTTCGGACTTAGCTTGCCCTATGACCAAATCACATCACTCCCTTCATAGGAGTCACCTGAAACAAAACCTTATCCCCAGCTTCAAAGGAAATAGACTTCCGACGCAAATCTGCATATGATCTTTGCCAATCTTGACCAACCTTCATCTTAGCTTGAATCACCTTCACCTGCTCAACAGTATCCTGAATCAACTCTGGCCCCAAAATTAATGAATCACTAATGTTGCTCCAACAAGTGGGACTACGACATTTTCTCCCATACAGAGCTTCATACGGTTTTGGATACCAGCCTGATAGCTGTTGTTATAAGAGAACTCCACCAAACAAAGTGACTTGTTCCATGACTGTTGAAATTCTAGAGCACAAGCACGAAGCATGTCCTCCAAAGTCTGACCATCAGTTGCAGCATGAAATGCAGTGCTTGGTTTCAATTTCGAACCAAAAGCCTCTTAAAAAGCAGTCCAGAATTGAGACAAGAATCTTGGATCACGATTAGAGACAATGTATTTAGGAACTCCATAAAGACGAATGATCTCATTAGCATAGGCTTTAGCTAACTCTTTCATAGACCAATTATTCTTCATCGCAATAAAACGAGCAACCTTAGTCAATCGGTCAACAATCACGCACACCGCACTCGTACCACCTTCAGCTATCGGCCCACCCATTACAAAATCAATTGAGATCGAATCAAACTTCCATGCAGGAATATGCAATGGTTGCAGCACACCACCAGGCCTCTAATGCTCAATGTTCACCTTATGACAGACCAAACACCTAGCCACAAACTCAATAATCTCCTTCTTCATACAAGGCCACCGAAAATTCACATTCAAATCCTTATAATGCTTGTCACGTCGAGGATGAACATCATTAGGCATGAACCAACGCCCCATGAATATCAGACTACCATTATCACAGATCTAAAAATTCGCAGCTCGACCCTACATCTTTGCTTTGCGAAATTTCTCGAGCTTTAGATCACCTTCTTGCTTGTTTCGCAAGTCATGGAAGAACTCGGGCTCAACATTCATAGATACCAACAATGTAGGAACAGAACCTTGAGGTACCACCTCAATATCAAGCTTCTGTAACTCATCACACAAATCTCTAGGCAGAACCCTAGCAACTGTCAGAGTGTGTGTTTATTTTCGACTCCAAGCATCTATAATAGCCTGTATTTTTAAACATGTTTAAGTAGAGTTTAATAATTTATTAATGAAATTATGGTACTTGGACAACTTATATTATTATGATTCTTACTTGTATTTGTCGGAAATTACGCAATAAAATATTTTAAATTTTGATAATCTAAAATTAGATTTTTGAAAGAAATAAAACTTAAGAAATATCTAGAATTCTTAAAGGAAATCCATTTCCTAAGTAAGTCACCCTCATTTGAACCAAAACCCAAAATAAAATCCCTCTGTCTCTCACTATCTCTCCTACGTCCCCTCAGCCTCGTCCGAAATCTCAGGCGGCCATGGTTGGGTCTGGCGCTGTCGCCGCCGCGTGGTGTTGTTCATTCCTTGTTTCTTCTTTCCTTTTTCGCTGGATCCTTGGTGTGTTCTCTCTCTCTGTTCTATTCGCTTGGCCTGGCGGTTCTGCCGCCGCGAGCGTCCGCGCTAATAGAGGCTGCCACCATAATCTTCAGTTACTTTCGGGTCATGCATGATTTGCTACTAATCCAATTCCTCTCTTGCTTTAATAGCCTACCAAAAATCAAGTCTTGGTTTTGTTGAGGTATATTTCAAGACTCAAGTTCTGCAATCTCTCCTCTAGCTGCTGCCCTGTTACGTTGCGTGTCGTTCCTCTGTTTTGTTGTTCTAATTGAGTTCATCTCTCTCGATAAAAAGGAACCCATGTTAGTAAAATGATTTTATCCTAACTTTTTTATGTTAATTAAACAATTTGAATAAGTTTTACAAGGTTAAATATTGAATCTTTCCTCTTTGTTCAATGGATTGAGACTTGTTTTGAAGTTTTATGATCTTATTTTAGATTTTCTTAAGATAGATTTCAAAACCAGAATCTAGAAATTATGTTGTTTGATAACATTGTTTATAAGCTTTTTTACGATTACGAATTCATGTACATTTGCAACTCAGTGTTATAATTTATGAAATAGGTAAACAAAAATGGTCAAACTATCCTATTTAGGTGATTCAGTATTGGGGGTAAGTGGCATAGCTTTAATAAGGCTAATGAGAATTTTATGATGTATTTTAGTGAAGGATAAAGTAACTAGTTTAGCTAACTTCAATTTGGGATTCCCGTTAGATTGGTGAAATGAGTTTAATTCAGGAGAATGAACTAAAGTAACTTATTGATTTGGACTTCCAATTTCCTATCACTAAGAAATATTTACTTGTTACAGAATTGGAGTATGGAGGATGATCAGCGAGTGGATTATTATTTAGTTTTAACTCAAAAGAGGATATTAGATTAACTCTTTATCAGATTTCTTGGTACAAAAATTACTAATTATCATTGTTCACATGAGGTGAATTAATGTATGATTGAGGCATGATTTGGAGAGCAAGGTTATGCACTTTGGAGCCTAATTGTGGATTCAAGCTATATTTAAAGATCAATTGAAGGTACACATTGTCCATCCACCTTTTAACAAAACTTGTATTTGTGCAATTGCAACTTGGATGAATTTCATGAGTTCCCTAAGGGCCTGTTTGGGAACCATCATTGCATTTGAAATGATGGAATTAGCCCAATTCCCTTGTTTGGATAACTAATGGAATCACTACTACATAAATGAGCTATTGCAATGCCTGTAAAAGTTGCAAAAGAGCCAAAAACCGTTACAATAGAGCTATTGCAACGGTCCAACAATCGTTGATGTTGCTGCCATTGCATTAGACCTAATGCAACGGTTTTTTAGGCCTATTGCAACGCCAATTAGGAGACTCCAAGAACCGTTGCATTAGCTACAATGCAACACCACTTTTGCTCTAATGCAACGCCCCTTTTATATTATCCTAAGTCGTTGCATTAGCCTAATGTAATGCTTATTTGCACCTGATGCAACGCCTAATGAGTCGTTGCAATACAACAGTTGAAATGTATGTCCAGGCCAATTGCAACGGAGTATTATATATAAATATATCCCCTTATAATTTATATGCATAATAAGCTAAGTAATCAAACAAGTCAATGATGATTAAATATCATATTTATATATAAAAAATTCGTAAGGATCATAAATATACACAACATATTCAATCGTTTCGACAATTTAAAAAATCAAGTACATAAGTAGTACTTGTACCAAACTAGAGGGTACAACATTTTTCCTTTATTGATATCATGAATATATTCACCAAAATGTTCCAAGCACAAGATCACTAACTTAGCCATGTAATTCTAAACTACATTCTACTTAAAAGTGAAATCTACCACGAATTAAACTCTTGAGCACCTATGTGTACAGCCAACATGTATATGCATGTCCTGTATAGGAAGAAGATGAGTAAAAAAGAAAACTAGAAACATTGACAAAAAGCTAATCCACTAAATTCTCATCATAAGCGAAGAAAAGATAAAACCTAATGTTAACATGTTGCAAACCTTTCTGGATGTGAACCTAACTTATCATTAGTTGGGGAATTAATCAAACACCTTAAGGGCATCCTTTAAACTAATAAAATCACAATAAAATCTTAAAAGATTGGTTTAGTAACTACCCATCTGATAATAAAAAATCCAGCCATTTCTTATAACCCAATTGTAAAATTAAACACCAAAACCCACTAAAAACCAAAAAGTATGCTGATGAGAGAATATAGCACAAGAATAATAATTCAGTATGGAAACTCACAATTGAGGTTGAAATCCACAGAAGTTGATCACCTACTTTATTCCATAATTAGTATGTATAATTATAGCTTATGATACTCAAAAACAAAATTCAATAACGATATTCTAACTAACTTTTTCCCAACTACAACCACACTTCCATAATCAACAGCTTGACAATCATGCAAAGATTTTCTAATAGTAACACCAAATTACAAAATTCAATCAACAATCCTCTATTTATATCCATCACAATGCGAAAAGCAGGGTTCTCTAGATCTGAATTCAGTAGCCGGCGAAACATAAGTCGTCCAATGGCTGATGCATCTACATGTGCGAGACAACAAGAGTGATATGGTCATCAAAAGGACCAAATTCACCACCGAAATTACCAGCACTCCAACTCGCCTTGAATTGACTCATTTGTTGACTCATCTGCTTTGGGTTAATCTGACAACATGTTGTAATGAAGGACATATCAAAATTTTGAGTGTTTCTCATTTCTGCCAACTCTGATTGTAAATTCTTTATCTGAGCCTTCATTTGGCTAGGTGGTTGTGGTCGGTTAAATACAAAATAATCCGTATTTGTCACAGCTGAACCAACACCCCTGACGCAACCACCATGTTGTGGTTTCTCATTTGCTTTTGATAAAAATATCATGCCGACCTTTTGCAACAATTTATCCTCTACTTTGTTGAGCCTCCAAAGTTTTCTAGCACCAAGAACAATTTTTACATTAAAGTCAGCATAATTTATATTATTAAAATCCCAGTTTTCTAACTTGGAAAATGTGTAGTTTCTTACAAGTGATTCAACAATTTTCAAATCATTAGGATTCTTAAATATCATTGATCCATCTTTGGCATGAGAATGAGCTTTAAGCCATGTCAAATGTCGAGGAACTATAGGCGCATTTATCCCTCTCTTCTCAAGGTCATTTGCCTAAAAAGTCACAAAATCGTAAGAAAACATAGTTTAGAAAAAATAGTTTAAAGTTAATTGCACCAGGTTGATTGAAACTTACAATCTCTTCCTCAAAATGTTGATACCCTAGTTGTCCTCCACGATAGCTTGATTTTCTATTATCCTTCACTCTTTTCATATTATTTTCACTTATTTCCTGCAAAAATGATGTAATTCAACTTAAGTAAAATTCCAATATATCCAGTTATGAATAAGATATGTAGGAATTGAAACCTTAAACTTAGGATCAGTTGATGTTTTATGAAATTGGTCCCAATCTTCCTGAGTTATCCATGGATATAACCCTGGTTTTATCTTCACCAATTGTCCCTTGGGAGTGTACAACCACTCCTTTCTCAATCTAGCTTTAAACATTTAGAATGCTATAGAAGCTCGCAATAAGATATAACGTTTACGACCTTCTAATATTGTGAACCCTTTCGGCATAATTCAAGGGTCGTTTATTATTATTAATTGGCAGAACTTAACCTCACAAATATAAGTTGGTTGTTAGTGAAATACTAATAGTAAAACATGTACTTACTGATATTGACTCGTAAAGTGAATTCTTTAGCTCTTTAGGAACATCACCCCATCGTAGGTAGTTGATGTTTACACGTTCACGAACAACTACACCAACATAAGCACATAATGTCGTTCGATGATCCCCACATGGAACCTTTATTTCTTCCATTCCATTCAAGTGGAATTTTTTCTACCAACCTGAAGTGCCTTCCCTACTATTCCACATACAATGTGACCTCTACGGTCCTCACGTTCATCCCTATTACCATCATCATCATGCTCGGTATCCGAGGTTGCATTCTCTTGAGGTACCCTGTCACACTTTCCCCCCTTTGCCATTAACCTGAACCGAAGACAGAATTGTAACATGTGCACTTTTCCTGTAAAATTATACTTTCAATAATCCAATGAATAAATTGCTGAAAAGAAGCAACTCAGCAAAAGCTTAAGCGAATTTCTGACTCGGAGATCTCAAGTCATCTGCACAGAAAAGTTAGTATTATTTAAAGAAACTGTCAGGGACAACAATGAACTATTATCTTAAGGAAAACTAAGGATATATAATCAGCATTTCATGATTCAAATCCTTATATGATGTTACATCAAATAGTTGGTGTAATAACAATCAATCTAGTGAAAATTCCATTTTTACTCCGAGGGCAAGCTCTCAGGGAAGTTATCACCAAAATTCTCAGGAAGCAGCAATTCAGAAAGTTGATTGGTACTGTATATATTTGTTTATATACCCGCCAAACAAGTAGGTTTTACTGTATATTTGTTTAATTTTATTAATTAATTGATACTCGTTGGTAGCAATTGGTGATTACTGATTTTTTTCCCAAATCTTTTAGGCTGTTGTTGAAGCTGGTTTGATTGGTCCCCTAGTCAACTTGCTTCAAACTGCAAAATTCAACATCAAGAAAGAAGCTGCTTGGGCGATATCTAATGCTACATATGGTAGATCTCAAGAGCAAATAAAGTTTGTTTCGATCATCTTGGAGATTTTTGTCTTATTTGTCTTATTTGTCTCTTCCTGCGACATGATAACCTTAGGGCGGCCTTTTCTGTGCTAGGTACCTAGTGAATCAGGGGTGCATATAGCCATGATGTGATCTACTTGTGTGCCCTGATCCTAGGATCATCACTGTCTGTCTTGAAGGGATGGAGAACATCCTGAAGGTAGGTGAAGCAGAGAAGAATTTGGGCAGTACTGGAGATGTTAATTACTATGCCCACTTGATAGATGAAGCCGAGAGTTTGGAAAAGATAGAAAATTTACAAAGTCATGATAACAATGAGATCCATGAGAAGGCGGTGAAAATTCTTGAAACATATTGAAACATATTACAGACTTTTACTTGTATGTTAAGATTCTTTGGTAATATGGGGTTTGAATAATCTAAAGACATAGAAGGTACAAGGTTGATGTTCAAAGTAGCTGGAACTAGCTGGTTCTTATGTGGCAAAATTGCCAAATAATTCCCACTTGCAGAAAATGGCAAAGAAAATAACAGTATAAAAACTAATTAAGAACAACAAAATTGAATTAATTATAAATACTTGTAAATATACTTGCAACATTAGTCTATATATGTATTAATCAAAAGGTGTAAGATCCTAATGTAAAGCTAAGTTTGATCTGTGTCATGATAAAATTTCTGCCAAGAGAATTAATTTGCTTACTATATCTGCTACACCAACTTGTTACTCTTTTAATAAATCTTGCAAATGCTGCATTTCTAAGGACCTTAATTAATATTTCTTTCCAATAAAATAATGTCTGCTAACTAAACAATGAATCTGGTGATGAAATTCATATAAATAATAAATGATCTCCTCTGCTATGACGCCTATGGTTTTAAATATTTTACTTGTTAATTCACATGTATTGGGATGCTGCTATCATAAGGTCATACCTTGTTTTTCAACTATCTATTAAGTCACCTGTCTTTACAAAACCATAACATAGAGTCCTGCCAGACCTCACTACTAGTACATACATAATTTACTCAACAGTGTGGAATAGGGTGATTAAGAAGTACCCGAACAATTATAACATGCGCTCCCACGCTCGGCATCAACAACTATAAGTACATCCTAACTAACTTGATGAAGTGCAGGTCTGAATTATAAGTACATGTCTGAATTATAAGCTCGACAACAATAATTATAAATATATCAGAATATCTCTCTTGCTTTATTTGATGAAGTGCAAGTCTGAATTACATGAATAAAATTCGTAATGAGCTAATTGTAGATTGTATTTCTAAAAGCTTTGTAGAAATAATATTGGACAACTCTAAGTACATCACAACTGACTACATAAAAACAATTATAAGTAGAATACACAATTTATCATTTTCATTAACAAACATCTAAATAAAAACATATAACAAAAAATAATGAATCAGTTCTCAACTCCAAGTGAACATTCTATAAAAATTATAAACCAAATGACATATCTAATTACATTATAATTTTCATATAAAAATTTTACCTCAATTTTTTCTTCATCAAGTTTTTCGACGCCGCTTTCGAAATGCGTTTTTTCTTTCTTTCTTGAATCCATTAACCTTCATTATGGTCCTCTCGTATGTACACATATGAATCATCTGAACTATACCTTCCTAGATGGACTTTCCTCCAACTCATCACCATCATGATAGTCATTAATGTGATAGCGAGACCTTGGTGTTAGAACTATCGCTTTTCTCTTATCAGCCGGATCAGTTACATAAAACACTTGTTTCGCTTGGCTGGCTAAGATGTATGAATCTTCCTTGTGGTCGAGCTTTTCAAGGTTAACAAGGTGAACCCTAGATCATCGTGTTCAACTCTAGTGTTATTGTCAACACATTTGCATATGAAAATAGGTATCGAAAAACAAGAGTAGTGCAACTCACAAATCTCTTCAATGACTCCATAGTAGTGCATTGAGTTATATATGGGGCAATTGTCTTTAGCACTTGCAAAATGCATAGATCCAGCTTCTAATCTTTCTCCACTATTTTGCATTGTACTATTTTGATCTTGCTACCATGTGTATAATGTGTAACCATTGATAACATATCCAGAGTAAGAAGAGGCATTGAATTTTGGCCCATAAGCTAAACTCTTGAGTCGATTAGAAACCAAACTTGAAGATTCCTCAAGCTCTCTCATTATTTCATCTTTAAACCACCTACTGAATAATTTGCAATGTTCACTTGCTAGCGATTTTGTGTTAACTCTTGGGAGTTGTTCCCTCAAATAAGACATGTGTCGTCGACATACGGTTTGATTTCTGACTCATTATGAAGAATATAAGTGTGTGCCATGTTCCATGAATCACGAGACATGTCACGTTGTTTATGACCTATGGTTCCCTTTCCATCCAATCTTTCACTATGTCGAGATGTAGGGAGCCCTATCGTCTTTGTCAATCCCACAAAATGACCACTAAACTCTATAGCATTCTCATAAAAAAACCCGCTCCGCGATACAACCTTCCGGATGATGGTCATTCTTCACATACCCCTTATATGTTTTCATTTGCCTTTCAAAGGGATATTGATTTCTCAAATACACGGGACCGCAAAATCTGACCTCTCTCACCAAGTGAATCGTTAAATGAACCATAACGTCGAAAAAGGATGGAGGAAAGTACATTTCCAGTTGGCACAACACAACAACAATATCATTCTCCAAACTAGTCAACTCTTCCGTGTAACGCCCCGGAAATTACATAACCTTAATCGACAGAGGAAACATAGCTTAAGCCTGTGGGTTAGGGTCAGCTAATAAAATAATAGCCTAAAATGATCTCTTAAACATACAAATGATCAATAATAATTCATAACGATTACCCTTAATACAGAGTATTCTACATATCCCAAGTTATGCAGAGTTACTTCAACTCAATCTTTCCGGAGCATCCTTGACATAACTAATCCTGCACCTATCTTCACAATACCTGAATAATTTCATAGAATAGAGAAAAGAGAAAACACAGAAAATAACCTAAAATGAGTTGCAAACTCATTAACTTCACTCCAGCCCGTAAAAACGGTTTGGGTTCGTAAATTCTTTCAGGCACAGACATATATCACATCATATTGGTACTTGTTCGGAAATACTAATAGAAAACGTCATCATTGAATAGTCTGCTGACAAGGACCATTTGCGTGATCATAGTTCATTGGCAAGTACAGGTTTTGGACATAGCATAACATTATAATATGACCCTTTTGGTCCGTGTTCGTTCGTATATCGTAACATAATTCCTCCACCCGTAACTTGCCCATTTGCCAGTTCAGTTCATAATGCCAAGTCAGCAGAACCATCCACTTTTACAAATTTGCATACATTCATATTTCCGAACAACGCCCATAAATCATGATATCCATAATTCATACAACCATACTTCATAATCATGACTATTCATAACATTCATGAGCATTCATCGAGTCATACATTATTCACATATACTTAGCATCACATAGTCATATTTACATATTCGAGCACATATAACACATCTCATATAACATATACGGGCATGCATATATGCTGGACATGAAAGGTTACACATAACACATACGGGCATGCATAGATGCTGGACATAAAGGTTACCTTAAACGCAAATCCAATTCCGAGGATAAACTTCTTATAAGCTTTCTTATTTCCTTGGAGCTCCATAAACCAACGTCCATAACCACAATATAAACAACAATAAATATCATAACCTACTCACAGATCCTTATACTCGAAAACTAGTCTAACTTACTCCTAATATAATCCCATTCACGAATCTCACCTCATTGCTATTCTTTGAACATATACAAATCAACATGAATCCAATAAGCTAGCTCCAATTACTACAACAATAATAATAACATTAACTATTCTAAATTTAATCTCCAATACTATAATGGCAAATAATCTCACAAGTAAACTTAGTGAAATCTGATTTTCATTTTGCAAATCAAAGCAAGTCTGCATAGCAAAATCAGTTTAGCCTCTTAGCTTATGCAAGATTAGCCCAATATAAATCAAACCAAGTGACTCACTTAACAAATCAGATTAATACCCAATAGTTATGATCAATTAACGAATTAGCCTGACATGGTTTACACAACGAATCAGTTTTAGGCTCAACTTTATACTAATTAACATGGGTTATACTTGGGCTTGGGGATTGAATTGTTAAACTCCAACATCAAACTAACTGAAATCAAGAGGGATGAATTACCTCTGCTCTAAGGAGCACGAATGAACAGAGGAGACAGGGGGAAAGCCAATCTCCGAGCGGCGGCGACAACAAGCACCGCACGCACAGAAGCGAAGAGGACAGAACGGAGGAGCAGCAGTAGCAACACCATCGACGGCAAGGCAGCGCGACACCGTCTGCCAGCGCGCATAGAAGCAGAGAGACACGTGAGAGAGAGAGAGAGAAAATTGGGGTTTTGGGTTTGGGTCTCCACAGGGAAGGAGAGAGAAATGGATTTTGGGGTTTCCTTTTGGGGTTTGAGAAATGACGAGAGAGATAAAGATTTTTGAGTTGGGGTGGTTTTGTTTCATCCACATTAAACCGACATAGAGTGTTAGAAGAGTAAACTTATTTTATTTCTCATTGTGGCCAAATACCACTCAAGTAATTGTACACAAAACCCAAAATATATTTATTTTAGAAAATAACTTAACCATGATCATTTCGGAAAAGAAAATTAGGACGCAATTAAGCTAATAAACATAGTTAATAATTCATGAAACGATATTAAGATTCAGGGTATTACATCCTACTACCCTTATAAAAAGTTTCGTCCTCGAAACTTGCAATAAGTTAATCGAGGAGATAACAAGCTAAATTTATTTAGACAAAAGCAAGATCTCAAGCTTTCATGGCTTCGTTAGGTATTCAGCCTCCATTCTGCCATCATCTTTTGTATTTCTACTTCAACTCGACTCACGAAATCGAGGAGCAAAGAAATCAAAAGGGGCAAACTTGGTGGCATTGGATCTTAACTTGACCATTCAGTGAGATCCCATTGGAGCAAACAATTTGCGTTGAAAAATATCACAATGAACAAAATTCATGGAAATACTATTAAAACCACATAACGTCATGTAAATCATAACGGTCATATAACTAATATAACTTAAGACCAACTAGGTCCAGGTATAACCACATAAACTCCAAAAGGGCATCCATAATACTATTTCTCATATCTTAGGCTCTTTTAACCCAAATAATCATCAAAATTAACCTCAACTTTCTCAACATCTAATTTCCCAAAGGATCATACCTAGGCGGTGCAAAGTCTAATACTCCGCACTTCTGGCTAGGTTACGGCTCTGATACCATTCTGTAACGCCCCGGAAATTACATAACCTTAATCGGCAGCGGAAACATAGCTTAAGCCTGTGGGTTAGGGTCCACTAATAAAATAATAGCCTGAAATGATCTCTTAAACATACAAATGATCAATAATAATTCATAATGATTACCCTTAATACAGAGTATTCTACATATTCCAAGTTACACAGAGTTACTTCAACTTAATCTTTCCGGAGCATCCTTGACATAACTGATCCTACACCTATCTTCATAATACCTGAATAATTTCATAAAATAGAGAAAAGAGAAAACACAGAAAATAACCTAAAATGAGTTGAAAACTCAGTAACTTCACTCCAGCCCGTAAAAACGGTTTTGGTTCGTAAATTCTTTCATGCACAGACATATATCACATCATATTGGTACTTGTTCGGAAATACTAACAGAAAACGTCATCATTGAATAGTCTGCTGACAAGGACCATTTGCGTGATCATAGTTCATTGGCAAGTACAGGTTTTGGACATAGCATTAACATTATCATATGACCCTTTTGGTCCATGTTCGTTCGTATATCGTAACATAATTCCTCCACCCGTAACTTGCCCATTTGCCAGTTCAGTTCATAATGCCAAGTCAGCAGAACCATCCACTTTTACAAATTTGCATACATTCATATTTCCGAACAACGCCCATAAATCATGATATCCATAATTCATACAACCATACTTCATAATCATGACTATTCATAACATTCATGAGCATTCATCGAGTCATACATTATTCACATATACTTAGCATCCCATAGTCATATTTACATATTCGAGCACATATAACACATCTCATATAACATATACGGGAATGCATAGATGCTGGACATGAAAGGTTACACATAACACATACGGGCATGCATAGATGCTGGACATAACGGTTACCTTAAACGCAAATCCAATTCGGAGGATAAACTTCTTATGAGTTTTCTTATTTCCTTGGAGCTCCATAAACCAACGTCCATAACCACAATATAAACAGCAATAAGAATCAGAACCTACTCACATATCTTTATACTCGAAAACTAGTCTAACTTACTCCTAATATAATCCCATTCACGAATCTCACCTCCTTGCTATTCTTTGAACATATACTAATCAACATGAATTCAATAAGCTAGCTCCAATTACTCCAACAATAATAACAATACCTATTCTAAATTTAATCTCAAATACTATAATGGCAAATAATCTCACAAGTAAACTTAGTGAAATCTGATTTTCATTTTGCAAATCAAAGCAAATTTGCATAGCAAAATCAGTTTAGCCTCTTAGCTTATGCAAGATTAGCCCAATCTAAATCAAACCAAGTCACTCACTTAACAAATCAGATTAAGACCCAATAGTTATGTTCAATTAACGAATTAGCCTGACATGGTTTACAAAACGACTAAGTTTTAGGCACAACTTTATACTAATTAACATGGGTTATACTTGGGCTTGGGGATTGAATTGCTAAACTCCAACATCAAACTAACTGAAAATCAAGAGGGATGAATTACCTCTGCTCTAAGGAGCACGGATGAACAGAGGAGACAGGGGTAAAGCCAATCTCCGAGCGGCGGCGGCAACAAGCACCGCACACACAGAAGCGAAGAGGACAGAACGGAGGAGCAGCAGTAGCAACACCGTCGACGGCAAGGCGGCGCGACGCCGTCTGCCAGCGCGCATAGAAGCAGAAAGACGCGTGAGAGAGAGAGAAAATTGGGGTTTTGGGTTTGTGTCTCCACGGGGAAGGAGAGAGAAATCGGTTTTGGGGTTTCCTTTTGGGGTTTGAGAAATGACGAGAGAGTGAAAGATTTTTGAGTTGGGGTGGTTTTGTTTCATCCACATTAAACCGACATAGAGTGTTGGAAGAGAAAACTGATTTTATTTCTCATTTTAGCCAAATACCACTCAAGTAATTGTACACAAAACCCAAAATATATTTATTTTAGAAAATAACTTAACCATGATTATTTCGGGAAAAAAAATTAGGACGCAATTAAGCTAATAAACATAGTTAGTAATTAATGAAACGATATTAAGATTCAGGGTATTACATTCCGGGTCAATAACTTTGCTATATATCACATTGATGAAATGACACAGTCTAATAATAGCGTATCTAACTTTTTTAGGAAGAATTGAACGAATAGCCACTGGTAACAAATACTGCATCAAAATATGGCAATCATGAGACTTAAGGCCCACAAGTTTCAGAGTATCCATCAACACTAGGTTCGGAATATTGGATGAATAACCCTCTGGCACTTTAACACCCACTAAACACTCACAAAACTCCTTCTTCTCTTTTTTTGACAACGTATACGCTGCAGGAGGCAAGTATTTCTGAGTTCCGTCCTTAACAACATGTAGTTCCTTTCTGATCCCCATTGCCTTCAGATCATCTCTAGCTTTAACACCATCTTTTGTCTTCCCAGGGACATTCAATAATGTACTAATCAAACTATCACATACATTCTTCTCGATATGCATCACACCTAGTGAATGCCGGACAAAGAGGAATCTCCAATAAGGTAGACGCCAAAAATATGGGCACTTCTTGTAACCCTGTTTAGGAAGAGGATTTTTTTTTCATACCAAATGTAATCTGGATATCCTTAATCTTTCGAAGCACCTCCTCACCGCTTTTGACCTTAGGACGTCCCACAAAACATTGTTTACCATTAAATGCTTTTTTCAACTTACGATGATCATGATTACAAGGTAGAAATTGACGATTGTCATTGAAAACATTCTTTCTAGATGCTGTTAACCACATTCCTTCTAAACCGTCCTCACATATAAGACAAGCGGTCTTTCCTTTCGTTGTATATCCCGCAAGATTACCATAAGCTGGATAATCTTGGATGGTGCAAAACAACATTGCTCTTAAAGTAAACATTTCCTTCTGATAAGAGTCGAACACTTGCACACCTTCTTCCCATAGGATATTCAAATCATCAATAAGAGGTTCCAAGTACACGTCAATGATATTTCCGGGTTGTTTTGGCCCAGGTATCAATAGAGTAAGCATCATGTACTTTCTTTTCATAAACAAATTAGGAGGCAAGTTGTAAGTGACGAAAATCACAGGCCAAGTACTGTGGGTGCTACTAAGCGAACCAAATGGATTCATACTATCAGTAGACAATGCAAGACGTAGGTTCCGTTTTTCTTTACGAAACTCGGGGAATTTACCATATATAAAACTCCATTGGGGTGAGTCAACTGGGTGTCTAAGTTTTCCATCCTTTTTATGTCCATAATGGAGCCATGTCAACTGCTTAGCGGTATTTGGATCTGAAAACAATTGTCTAAACCTTGGTATAATTGGAATATATCATAATACCTTAGCCGACACTCTTTTTTTCTTGTACTGTGAGGCATTGCAAACAGAACAACTCTCTAACAATTCACTTCCATTACGGTATAACATGCAATCGTTAGGACAAGCATGAATTTTCTCATAAGGCAAGCCCATTGAGCTTAATACATTTTTTGCCTCATATGTACTACTTGGGAGGACATTTTCATCCGGAAACATGTCTTTCATCAATTTAAGTAGAGAACTAAAACTTACATCAGTCCAACCACCAATGGCCTTTAAATTATACAACTTGAGCACACCCGATAATCTCGTATATTTACAGCCTAGGTATAATGGATGCTCAGAATCACTTACCAACCTCTCGAATGCAATAGGATCCCCATTGTAAGCATCATCTATTCCATCGCCCTCATTAAAATTATCCTCTCTTTCATACTTCATATCTTTGGAAGTATGAGCTGAAGTTTCTTCCCTAGAGTCTCCATGCCAAATCCAACGCGTATATGTTCTATCAAATGCCAATTTTTCTAAGTGGTTGAGTATCTGGTCAACTCAATGATGCATACGATTATGGCACATAAAGCAAGGACAACGTAACTTAGACTAACCTCCACTATTTCCCACAGCAAAAGTAATAAATTCCCTTATTCCAATATTATACTCTTCGTCCCTTGGCTTGGACATCCATATCCAACTACGATCCATTACTACAAACCAAGTGACAACTGGTACATTTCAAAACAAATAAATTAATTTTAAAAGATCTTTAAAAAAATTCTTATCTCTAGCACAGAAAGAGTGTGTTTTTTAACTTGTATACATTAAATAAATGTTCTTAAGCAAATCATATCTTATTATTCAAGTGTTATTGTTTTATATAAAAGGAGAAAATTTGAGTGACCTCTAAACCAATCAAATATAAATACTATACAAAGATGATTCTCCTTTTTATTCTCATTTGTAATCATTTAAAAAATTGTCATACAAAACAGCAAAATATTATGGTAAAGAGCATATATATGAATGTCGACTACTCCCATTTGTAATATTTTCTAACTTTAGAGCACACTTTCCAACTACAGCGTTCTATTGTATAATAAAGACAAAGTGTATGCGTTGAATATGAAACATATGATTAAAGAGACACCTAATAAGACAAACTATATACATAATATATGCACAAAACAACTATGATGCACTGCCAAATCTAATAGAAAATGATAGATATGTGCACTACCAACTGTATATATATAGCTAAATAAACTGGACGATTCAATGCAAAAACAATCATTCTTACAGCTAAACTATAAATATATATAACAAATCAACAATCAAGCTTTTATATATAACAAATCAATGCCAAATCAACCATCTACTAAATAGCTAAACTAACTACAAGTAGTATATATGGCGGCAACCACAAGTGCTATGGTAACTCATTACACACCCAATTTTGGAAATTTCAGAAAATCAATATAGTAAATTACCAATCTAAGAAACCAGAAAATTGATTAAGTTAACAAAATTTGAATAATAAAGCCACCAAAATCAGTTTCTTAATGAATTAGGAATACACAAGGGCTTGAAAATTAAGAATTACCTTAAATTGCCGGTAACAATGGAGATTATGGTTGTCGGTTTCTCCCAAAGCGACTTGCTCGGTAGAATGAACTTGCTAATTTCAATGTTCCAAGAAGTATGCTGGAATGAACCGAAGGGGGAAAGGGAACCGGAGATGAGAGCCGGAGGTGAGAACCGAAGAGGGGAACCGGAGGTGGGAACCGAAGGTGGCAATGGAGGTGGAAATCGGAGGCGTTGAGCGAGCCGAGAACAGACGTACAATACTTGGTTCAGTTACAACAAATTGAAAATAAAAGAAAAAGGGTTTACGAAGGGCAGAAAGTTTTATTCCTAATTTCTAGTTACAGCAAATTGAAAATAAAACGGTTTTTTTTTCAACATAATTATTTTAACAGAATTTTTATTATTAATAATAAAGCACCACATTCCCATAAAAAAAAATTAATAGAGCACAAGATACTAATTTCATAGCAAAGATGACACACATTAAGATAAGTGTTAAGTGATATATTGTCAATACAAGCTAAGATAACAGTTCTTCTGTTAAAACGTTAAATTTAGACTTTACATAACGATTGCTAAAATAAGAGTTAATTTAGGGGTGTTATCTTTGCCCTTTTTTTGTAGTAGTGACCCTTAATACAGAATATCCTAAATATCCAAAATTTATACAAAGTCACTTCAACGTAATATTTCCGGAGCATCCTTGTCATAACTGAACTTGAGCTATCTTCATAATACCTGAATAATTGCAGAAAAGTAGAGAAAAGGACAAACACAGAAAAGTAACCTAAAATGAGTGGAAAACTCAGTAACTTTACTCCAGCCCGTAAAAACGGTTTTAGTTCGTAAACGTTTTTCACACACATGCATGCATTATATCACTTTAACAGAAAACTTTATCATTAGCATTGAATAGTCTGATGGCTAGGACCATTTATGTGAACTTAGTTCATTGGCAAGTACAAGTTTTGGACAGAGCATAACATTATCATATGACCATTTTAGTCCGTGTTCATTCGTATATCGTAAACAGAATTCCTCCACCTGTGACCTCCCCATTTACCACTTCAGTTCATAACTCCAAGGCAGAAGAACCATCCACTTTTATTATCATAACTTATAAGACATCAGATCACCATAATTCATAAGTCATTTAAATTCATAACATAGCATATACAAGTTGGCCATAAGATTCACATACATCCATGATATCATCCCACTTAATAGCATAAAATCATAACATAGTCATACCATAAATTTAGCATCACATATTCATATCCACACATTTGGGCACACATAAAAGGTCACATATAACATATACGGGCATACACATAGGAAAATTGATAGAAGGAAAAAGATGAGCAAGAGTTAGAGGAATGTGTTACCTAAGGTTGGAGAAATCCCTTAAATCCTTGCTAAGTCTAGTTCCTTTTAGCCCAGAAAATGAGTTTACTTCCACCCCTGAAGCTTCCTTGAGTGGTAATAGAGGAGAGAGAAAGTTTGGAGTTTAGGGTTTGTGAGAGGTAGGGATTTTGTGAGTGAAAGAGTGAAATTTGTTGGGGTGTTTGTAGAAAAGATAGAGAATGTGGTAATTTTGTGGTTTAAATGAGTGGATTTGATGGAGAAATGGAGATTTCAGAGGTTGAAGGAGGAGGGTTTGAGGGTTTTTTTGAGTGGAAGATGAGTGAGAGAGTGTGGGAATATAAGTAGAGAAATGGAAGAGTGAAGAGAAAAGAGGATGCCCGTGTTATTTTTTTCAGCTGGGGAGAAGCGCCCGGGCGGGCTGAACAAAAAATCTCGGTCGAGCTTACCATTAAACTCGGGCATGACAGGGTGACCGAGTCCGGTCTCTTACCCCAGGCGCGCACAAGTTTTCCAACACTTCGGCAGTAAGCTCCCAACTTTTGTCCGCGGGTGAGCAAGCAAGTGGCTCTAACGGAATATATGGCTCGGACGGTCAGACTTCCGCTCGGGCGGGCTTTACTTTTTCAAGGCCCAAGCAAGGAGTTCAAGGAATTTCTGCCCCGGGCGAGCTCACGATTTAACCGGACGGGATGCTGTGCTCGGATGGCTTTGATAGGGCTCACGCGAGCTCCTTACTCCTTTGCCATTTTTTCCGTTTTTCTTCTTCTTTGCTCCTTCTTCTTCCCCCTTTTTTTTAGGAAAAATGGAAACTAATAATCCCACTTTTGGTGGTCTGCTCAAATTAATCCCACTAACACTTAATTTCAAAATAGTCCCACCTTTAATGTTGATCTTCTTATAACGGGTCTTTACCTGTTAATAGGTTATGGTAACAGGTTTATCAAGTTAAGTTGGCAGATGTCGATTTCTAATTGGTTTAGGTTTTTTTTATAATAAAAAATAAAAAAACAAATTATTTTTTCGATTTTCCTCTCTCTCTCTCCTCCCATACCGCATGAATTCCAGCCTAACCACAACCACCACTGCCATAATCGCCAGCTCCACTGCCATAACCGCCAACTCCACTGCCCAAAACCTCACCAACCACCATCCACAATCTCAACCACAAGTACTATCACCATCACCAACATTAGCACCACACCGGGCAGCACATGACCACCACCACCGCAAGCAACCTACCAATCTACCACCACCATTAAAACCACCCAAAAATCACGAAAATAAGGAAACCACCGCAAGCAATTGAGATGGTTATCATCTGGGTCGTAAGGGCCATTTTGAAAAGTATCAAACTCGATGGCTAAGAGTTGATTGAGCGGGTCTCCGTCGGAGGAGGTGTTGGTTAAGCCGAGAAACTGTGCGGAGGAAGGTGGTGTTGAAGGAGGCGACGTGGGTTCGATTCTCCCCTTGGGATTCCTAGAGACGGAAAGGTTGTTTGAAGAGAATACGCCCGGAGCGGTTGGTAATGGAGAAGTTTCCGACGGAGTCGGGGGTGACTTGGAGTGCTGAGTTGCTGATGGTGGTGGGAGGTTGGACATCGAGAGTTTCGTAGTAGCTCTGGTCGAAGGGGAAACCGAAGGTGTGGGATATGGGTGCGGCGGTGGTGGAGGAAGGGTGGGGTTGACCGATTGAGGATAGGGAGGAGAGAGAAAGAGGTTTGAAGTTTGAGGTTGTTAGGATATGGAGGAGAGCACCAAGAACAAAAAAATCTGAATTTGACCTGTTCAACAAGTTGTAGGTAAAACGACCCATTTTAAGAAGATAAGGAGCAAATGTGAGATTATTCTGATATTAAGTGAATGTGGGATTATTATGAGCAGATCACCAAAAGGTGGGATTATTATTTTCCATTTTTCCTTTTTTTTTATTGCCTATAATAAAATTCACTACCCTTTTAAATATCCCCGCCCTTTCAGTAATAAGTGAAGGCAACCCCCCAATACTGATCAAAAACACCGTCCTCGGTGTGCCAAGTAAACACAAGGGGGAGGCGCAGGGGAAAGATGATGAAGATCCTAGTCCTCATCCACCGGGTCATTTTCCGGTATTTGGGACCGGGGAATACCGTCGAGGACCAACCCCCATCAGAGGTAGGATCATCAAACGGGTAGGAAGGATCTCTCGTTGGATCCATCTCCTCCGACACCATGTAGTCATATGGTGGTGGTTGAGGGGGCCAAAAGGGGTTGGTCGGTTGGCCAGTGTTCCAACTCATAACCGGCCCATATTGAGGCGCCATGTGTGGGGTAGTTGAAAAATGGGTCAACAAGAGACCTTGCTCCACATGATAATATAATTTTTGGTTTTTCTGGAGCTTCATGGTGTTGATATCTTGTCTCATCCTTTGGTATTGGTCATTGAGGTGATCAAACCCTTGAGATTGAGACAAGGCAAGGTTGGCTAGGTGAATCTCAATTAAAGACATGTCAAATGACGGCTCACCTTGGCTAGAGGAGGAAGAGGGCCGGCACGGGAAGAAGAGGGGCCGGCCCGGGAGGGGGGGTTCCATACGCAATCGATACGCAACTTACCCAATCCTCTCTAGAATCTCATAGGAACCCACATACTGCGGACTTAGCTTGCCCTATGACCAAATCACATCACTCCCTTCATAGGAGTCACCTTAAACAAAACCTTATCCCCAACTTCAAAGGAAATAGACTTCCGACGCAAATCTGCCTATGATCTTTGCCAATCTTGACCAACCTTCATCTTAGCTTGAATCACATTCACCTGTTCAACAGTATCCTGAATCAACTCTGGCCCCAAAATTAATGAATCACTAATGTTGCTCAAACTAGTGGGACTACGGCATTTTCTCCCATACAGAGCTTCATACGGATTTGGAAACCAGCCTGATAGCTGTTGTTATAAGAGAACTCCACCAAACAAAGTGACTTGACCCATGACTGTTGAAATGCTAGAGCACAAGCACGAAGCATGTCCTCCAAAGTCTGACCATCAGTTGCAGCATGAAATGCAGTGCTTGGTTTCAATTTCGAACCAAAAGCCTCTTAAAAAGCAGTCCAGAATTGAGACAAGAATCTTGGATCACGATTAGAGACAATGTCTTTAGGAACTCCATGAAGACGAATGATCTCATTAGCATAGGCTTTAGCTAACTATTCCATAGACCAAGTATTCTTCATCGCAATAAAACGAGCAACCTTAGTCAATCGGTCAACAATCACCCATACCGCACTCGTACTACCTTCAGCTATCGGCACACCCATTACAAAATCAATCGAGATCGAATCAAACTTCCATGCAGGAATATGCAATGGCTGCAGCACACCACCAGGCCTCTAATGCTCAATGTTCACCTTATGACAGACCAAATACCTAGCCACAAACTCAACAATCTCCTTCTTCATACAAGGACACCGAAAATTCACATTCAAATCCTTATAAAGCTTGTCACGTCGAGGATAAACATCATTAGGCATGAACCAAACCCCCATGAATATCAAAGTACCATCAGCACAGATCTCAAAATTCGCAAAATTTCTCGAGCTTTAGATCACCTTTTTGCTTGCTTCGCAAGTCATGGAAGAACTCGGGCTCAACATTCATAGAACCCAACAATGTAGGAACAGAACCTTGAGGTACCACCTCAATATCAAGTTTCTGTAACTCATCACACAAATCTCTAGGCAGAACCCTGGCAGCAGTCAGATAGTCTGTTGATTTTCGACTCAAAGCATCTATAATAGCCTGTATTTTTAAACATGTTTAAGTAGAGTTTAATTATTTATTAATGAAATTATGGTATTTGGACAACTTATATTATTATGATTCTTACTTGTATTTGTGGGAAATTATGCAATAAAATATTTTAAATTTTGATAATCTAAAATTAGATTTTTGAAAGAAAAAAGAAAAGAAAAAGAAATTTAGAAATATCAAGAATTCTTAAAGGAAATCCATTTCCTAAGTAACTCACCCTCATTTGAACCAAAACCCAAAATAAAATCCCTCCTCTGTCCCTCAGTATCTCTCCTACGTCCCCTCAGCCTCGTCCGAAATCTCAGGCGGCCATGGTTGGGTCTGGCGCTGTCGCCGCCGCGTGGTGTTGTTCATTCCTTGTTTCTTCTTCCCTTTTTCGCTGGATCCTTGGTCTATTCTCTCTCTCTGTTCTATTCGCTTGGCCTGGCGGTTCTGCCGCCGCGAGCGTCCGCGCTAATAGAGGCTGCCACCATAATCTTCAGTTACTTTCGGGTCATGCATGATTTGCTACTAATCCAATTCCTCTCTTGCTTTAATAGCCTACCAAAAATCAAGTCTTGGTTTTGTTGAGGTATATTTCAAGACTCAAGTTCTGCAATCTCTCCTCTAGCTGCTGCCCTGTTGGCTGTTAAGTTGCGTGTCGTTCCTCTGTTTTGTTGTTCTAATTGAGTTCATCTCTCTCGATAAAAAGGAACCATGTTAGTAAAATGATTTTATCCTAACTTTTTCATGTTAATTAACCAATCTGAATAAGTTTTGTAAGGTTAAATATTGAATCTTTCCTCTTTGTTCAATGGATTGAGACTTGTTTTGAAGTTTTATGATCTTTAATAAGGTTAATGAGAATTTTATGATGTATTTTAGTGAAGGATAAAGTAACTAGTTTAGCTAACTTCAATTTGGGATTCCCGTTAGATTGGTGAAATGAGTTTAATTCAGGAGAATGAACTAAAGTAACTTATTGATTTGGACTTTCAATTTCCTATCACTAAGAAATATTTTCTTGTTACAGAATTGGAGTATGGAGGATGATCAGGGAGTGGATTATTATTTAGTTTTAACTCAAAAGGGGCAATTAGATTAACTCTTTATCAGATTTCTTGGTACAAAAATTACTAATTATCATTGTTCACATGAGGTGAATTAATGTATGATTGAGGTATGATTTGGAGAGCAAGGTTATGCACTTTGGAACCTAATTGTGGGTTCAAGCTATATTTAGAGATCAATTGAAGGTACACATTGTCCATCCACCTTATAACAAAACTTGTATTTGTGCAATTGCAACTTGGATGAATTTCATGAGTTCCCTAAGGGCCTGTTTGGGAACCATAATTGCATTTGAAATGATGGAATTAGCCCAATTCCCTTGTTTGGATAACTAATGGAATCACTAATACATAAATGAGCTGTTGCAATGCCTGTAAACGTTGCAATAGAGCCAAAAACCGTTACAATAGAGCTATTGCAACGGTCCAACAACCGTTGATGTTGCTGCCATTGCATTAGACCTAATGCAACGGTTTTTTAGGCCTATTGCAACGCTAATTAGGAGACTCCAAGAACCGTTGCATTAGCTACAATGCAACACCACTTTTGCTCTAATGCAACGCCCCTTTTATATTATCCTAAGTCGTTGCATTAGCCTAATGCAGGGGCGGAGCCAGCAGGGGGGACATGGGGACAGGTGTCCTCCCACTTTGGGAAAAACAAATTCACGGACTTCAAAGGAAAAAAGGAAAAAGCAAATAGGCAGGAGTAACTACTGTCTACTAACTAGCACGCGTACCTGTGAGGAGAGAGAAAACAATGGAGTTATGACTCTTTTAGTCTTTTCTCCCACTCACTTTCTCTGTCCTCCTCCTGGTATGCATTTTCTCTCTCCTTATTTTTTTCCTTCAAATTCAAACAATCCTTAAATTCGTAACTGAGTTTTAGTTTTTTTCTTGATATTTGATCATTGATTTTAGTTTTTTTCCTGAAAATTTTCAGTTTTTGCTCAATACGTATATTCAAGAGTAAAATAAATGGGTCAGATCCAGTACTCTGAGAAGTACTTCGACGAGACTATGAATACAGGTCTGAGTTATTTGGTTGATTTAGTTTTCTTTTTCAAGTTTTATTTTGTGGTGATGGAAATTAGGGTTTTGTTTTTGGGGGTTAATTTTTGTTGATTTGATTTCAGGCATGTTGTTCTTCCAGCTGAAGTTGCTAAACTTCTTCCTAAGAATCGCCTTCTCTCTGAGGTTAAATTATCTCCGATTTTATTTTATTTTTGTTTTTATTTTCATCTTGAATCATTTTGTTTTGTGGTTTTTTCATTGTAACTTGATAGAATCATATAATATATGTAGACTAAACTTTGGATTTAAATTCACTGCTTGCGATTCTAATTTATGTAATTATATTATGTTTGCTGAATTTTGGAATTGATATTTTTGATTTGAGAATTGAAGTAAAAATTAACTATGATTTGAATATTTCCTAGCAATTTGCTAGGTTTTACTGTCCTGAGTTTTTTATTTGAACTGGTATTTATGTTTTATGAAATAGGAAAATGATGATGAGAAAATGCATTACTTTGTTTTAATTTTGGGTGGGAGGGTAACCAGACATAGCCTTAAGAGTTTTTTTTTAATGGACATAGCCTTAGAGTTGATTGTTTATGACTTTATGTATTTTTTTTTCATTTCTACTTTATGTATTTTTTTTTTTCATTTCTCTTTGAATTGTAAGACTATAAGCATTTTGGAATTTCGGATGTAAAATGTAAGTATTAAACAGTTTGTGTTGTAGTGCTTTTTTCTAAAAATTTTATTCGAATGCCCGACGTCCGTAATTTGTCCCCCCACTTTGAGAATCCTGGCTCCGCCACTGGCCTAATGTAATGCTTATTTGCACCTGATGCAACGCATAATGAGCCGTTGCAATACAATAGTTGAAATGTATGTCCAGACCTATTGCAACGGTGTATTATATATAAATATATCCCCTTATAATTTAGTATGCATAATAAGCTAAGTAATCAAACAAGTCAATGATGATTAAATATCATATTTATATAAAAAAAATTCGTAAGGATCATAAATATACATAACATATCCAATCGTTTCGACAATTTACAAAATCAAGTACATAAGTAGTACTTGTACCAAACTAGAGGATACAACATTTTTCCTTTATTGATATCATGAATATATTCACCAAAATGTTCCAACCACAAGATCACTAACTTAGCCATGTAATTCTAAACTACATTCTACTTAAAAGTGCAATCTACCACGAATTAAACTCTTGAGCACCTATGTGTACTGCCAACATGTATATGCATGTCCTGCACAGGAAGAAGATGAGTAAAAAAGAAAACTAGAAACATTGACAAAAAGCTAATCCACTAACTTCTCATCATAAGTGAAGAAAAGATAAAACCTAATGTTAACATGTTGCAAACCTTTCTGGATGTGAAAAGATAAAACCTAACTTATCATTAGTTGGGGAATTAATCAAACAAAGGGCATCCTTTAAACTAATAAAATCACAATAAAATCTTAAAAGATTGGTTTAGTACTACCCATCTGATAATAAAAATCCAGCCATTTCTTATAACCCAATTGTAAAATTAAACACCAAAACCCACTAAAAACCAAAAAGTATGCTGATGAGAGAATATAGCAAAAGAATAATAATTCAGTATGGAAACTCACAATTGAGGTTGAAATCCAAAGAAGTTGATCACCTACTTTATTCCATAATTAGTATGTATAATTATAGCTTATGATACTCCAAAACAAAGTTCAATAACGATAATTTAAATAACTTTTTACCAGTTACAACCACACTTCCATAATCAACAGCTTGACAATCACGCAAAGATTTTCTAATAGTAACACCAAATTACAAAATTCAATCAACAATTCTCTTTTTATATCCATCACTAATCATATTTCTAGAATGCATATTAAATCAGAGAAACGCGAATATGAGCAAATAACATCAAAAATCAGAAAAAAATAATATTAGGCGAACATCTCTATTCTATATGTAAACACCTGAGGATTTGGTGTCCACCCAAAGTTACTTAAATACCCCCAACTACCACCATTATATTACAAACTCAACCAATCAGTAAATTTAGAAAAAACTAAACTAAGAAAAAAAAGCAGTGACACGGATCAAACTACTCTGAATCAGTTACTTTGTGTAACAATAAAGTACCCAAAAAAAAAACATAAAACACTACACGACACTGAGACAGTTTCTTCTCCATCTTCTCCCTCTTCCAAACCTTCAACTACACTGCAAATTCTCAGTTCATCCTCTTCCAAGCACCTACACGATTTAAAACTGAAAATCAGCCTTCGGTAATTATAAAGCATAAATACTTTTTATTTCTCCATAATCCCTGTACAAATTTAAAGTCTAACATTCTTTCTTTTGTGATTTTTATTATGGACGCAAGAATAACTGAAGCACCAAAGACATTCAAAACAGCAAGCAAAGCATTGCAAGTTCAATTGGGAAAACGAAAAAAGGTACGTCTTTACCCAACTTGAAATATATATGTGAAAGAAAAAGAAATGGTAGTAAGATGTAATTGCAAGTAAAACGAAAAAAATTAGACAAAAAGCAAGTAACAAATACCTTTTATTACCAACTACTAACTAATGGCCAAATTGATGTTAGTTCAACATCGAAAAAAATTAATTTTAGTTCAACATTAAAAAATAGAAGAAATAAGAATACAACAACATTTTTTGCACTTCTTTCCCATTTTCAGAACAACAGCATTTCAGAAAAAAAAAATTCATAAAGTAAAAATGGAGGAAAGTAAAATTATCTTCAAAATCCCAAAAAAAAATTTCAGAAAAATTTTTTAAAAAAAAAGGAAAGAGAGAAACTAAGTAACTAACCATCATAGAATTCCAAGGCGTGGGATTAAAAGTTTGTTTTAAGCCTTTCCCACAAAAAAAGAAGTTGATTTTAGACCCAAATTGGAGAATCAACTACCAAAACTTTAATTTTTTTCTCTTACTATCTTAAAGAACTTAGAAATGAACTACCCAGAATAAAATTAACGAGATTTAGGATTTAACGAGATCAATAATCTTTTTATTTGAGGAAATTAAACTCATATAGAGAGAGAGTTGGTAGGAATTGAGATTTTAGGGGAACTTATGGTGGCATATGGTGGTGGTTATGGTGGGAATGTCGAGGGTCGGTATTGTGATTGAGGGTGCAAGATTTGTGATGGTGGTGTTTGAGGGTGTGGAGAGGTGGTGTTAGGAAAGCGATGCGTGGTGGGAGGTGGTCGTTGTGGTGGAGGAAGGGAAGAGAGAGAGAGAGGGGGGCAGATGAATTATATTGAAATAGGGGAAGCTAGGGAAAGAGAAAGTGTGAAAGCTACTAAATTGCACCAACTAAAAGGATATCATACTAGATCTTTCTCTCGGTGAAGTAACCAATATTTTCTTTACATGGCTCTGAGTAATACTAATACCATCATTTCATCAGGCAACATTAACATGGTCAATGTCCTAAAAGAAAAAACATTAAGATGGTCAATATTAGATACCTAGCAACACCTTTAAAGATTATAGGTACGGTCTACTATTTAATTCAAAATCTGCAGTTTTTTATCAGTTTAAGGAACTGGCTAAGAAACGTCGAGCAACAAATTTATTTGTTTGGCAAATTCTGCTCCTATTAAACTCCCCATCACTGGCTTTCCTTGAAACTGATAATTTTAAAATGAAATTGACTTGGGATCATTAAGGATATATTTCATCTGCTCTTCAAAAAAAAATTAGATACAAAGCCTTTTCTTTGATCTTACCTCCACCACTTGGAGAGTTCAATACAGATCATTCTTATCTTGGTTGCTATGTGCCGCATGTTGATTGCGCAGATGAGTGCATGTTGTTAGGTAAGCTCCATAAAGGCAGATTACGCAATTGAAAGACAATAAATTAGATGTTCATTTACTTTCTTTGTTATTACATTGTTGGACTATGAATATGTTTTTCTTTAGGAAAACTTTGTAAATAATTTTTCTATAAATCATCCCAGATGTAATTACGCGATTAATTTAATTTTGATGACGATTTCGCACGCATAGCGTGCATATAAGACTAGTTGAACTAATAGTAGCACCGAGCCCTCTAAGATTCTCATAAAACTGCTTACTTTATGCTCTTTATATGAGAGAAATTCTAGTCATTATTAGCAGTTTATATTGGATGTGTGTAGGTAGTTTCTCTTAAACCAACCAATCAAAACAGAAGAGGATTTGTTATGAATACTTTCTAGCATATATTATGGTCTTGAGATGTTCCCGAAACAAAGATGTTCAATTGGTGAAGAACTGTGACCTTGCATTCCGACCCAAGGTGTTTCAATATCTGAGTATCTGGATGCATCTTTGCAATAGTGTATTGGCTTGTTAATTATGGAGGTAGCTTTTGTTTGTATTTACTTAGTGTGTTTGCTGCTACTTGAAACCTTTAAATGCAATCAAATATACTTTTAAAATGTAATTGATTACTCCTGATTTCCCATCATGCATTTCGTAGTTCAAAAACTAAAAAACAGTGTAAGATTTAGTGCTATCAAGTCCTGCCACTGCTACGAGTGGGTTTATCTCTGGTTAATATGGGGTAAAAGGCTGACGTTTGATGATCAAGCCTAGGATCTCAAATTGATGTCATTTGTGTAAAAGTACATGTGTTTTTGCTGACTTTACTACGTAACGGCAGTTTACTGGACAATAAGTGTCTAAAAAACAACCTCCAGATATTTATACATTTGAGGAGCTTATTCAATTGCTTCACATTTAGGTGTTTTGTTTATCTGAAACCAATCTCAAGGTATTGAAAAATATGCTTGAGTTAAGATCCTAATTCTCTTCAATGTGGTTGAATTCTATCTGCATTTGTCGGTTTCATTCACTGTATAATCATAAATTATGCTATACTTTTACCTTCTCTAGTTACTTTAAAACCTTAAAGTACTATGCAGGTTGTGGATGCTGCTGCTCGGTCAATGAAATTGATCTATCAGTCAAAGTTGGCCCTAAGTATGACTATCTTTCAAAGGAAAACATGTGCAGGGGCAAAATAACTGCAGAGCAGAAAGTGTTGTGTGCAGGGGCAAAATAATATCTGCTTAATCACAATACTGATCTAACTAAAACGGATCTACTGGAATTCTACTAATCGAACATTGAACTAAATACCACACTAAATCATCATCTAAATTTTTTAAACCTAAATTCGATTCGAACTAACATACATAAATTCGAATCCTAGATCTTAAAAGTTCAAAGATCTAGAACTTGACAATAGAAAAATAAAAAATTACCTTAGGTATAACTTGAACCTTGCTTAAATTGAAGATGAAAGTAAAAATTATGAACTAATTATAACACTACAAAATTTCACAATAAAAAAATGAAATCAAAGACAGAAAAATTACATCACCTGGGATCTTGTATATCGGAATGGACAATGCGAAAATCAGGGTTCTCTAGATCGGAATTCAGTCGCCGGCGAAACATAAGTCATCCAATGGCCGATGCATCTACATGTGCGAGACAACAAGAGTGATATGGTCATCAGAAGGACTAAATTCACCACCAAAATTACCAGCACTCCAACTCGCCTTGAATTGACTCATTTGTTGACTCATCTGCTTTGGGTTAATCTGACAACATGTTGTAATGAAGGACATATCAAAATTTTGAGTGTTTCTCATTTCTGCCAACTCTGATTGTAAATTCTTTATGTGAGCCTTCATTTGGCTAGGTGGTTGTGGTCGGTTAAATCCAAAATAATCCGTATTTGTCACACCTTAACCAACACCCCTGACGCAACCACCATGTTGTGGTTTCTCATTTGTTTTGATAAAAATATCATGCCGACCTTCTGCAACAATTTCTCCTCTACTTTGTTCAGCCTCTAAAGTTTTCTAGCACCAAGAACAATTTTTACATTAAAGTCAGCATAATTTATATTATTAAAATCCCAGTTTTCTAACTTGGAAAATGTGCAGTTTCTTACAAGTGATTCAACAAATTTCAAATCATTAGGATTCTTAAATATCATTGATCCATCTTTGGCATGAGAATGAGCTTTAAGCCATGTCAAATGTCGAGGAACTATAGGCAGCGCATTTATCCCTCTCAATGTCATTTGCTTAAAAAGTCACAAATTCGTAAGAAAACATAGTTTAGAAAAAATAGAATTTAAAGTTAATTGCACCAGGTTGATTGAAACTTACAATCTCTTCCTCAAAATGTTGATAGCCTAGTTGTCCTCCACGATAGCTTGATTTTCTATTATCCTTCACTCTTTTTCGGTTATTTTCACTTATTTCCTGCAAAAATGATGTAATTCAACTTAAGTAACATTCCAATATATCCTGTTATAAATAGCAAATGTAGGAATTGAAACCTTAAACTTAGGATCAGTTGATGTTTTATGAAATTGGTCCCAATCTTCCTGAGTTATCCATGGATATAACCCTGGTTTTGTCTTCACCAATTGTCCCTTGGGAGTGTACCACCACTCCTTTCTCAATCTAGCTTTAAAAATTTAGAATGCTATAGAAGCTCGCAATAAGATATAACGTTTACGACCTTCTAATATTGTGAACCCTTTTGGCATAATTCAAGGGTCGTTTATTATTATTAATTGATAGAACTTAACCTCACAAATATAAGTTGGTTGTTAGTGAAATACTAATAGTAAAACATTTACTTACTGCTATTGACTCGTAAAGTGAATTCTTTAGCTCTTTAGGAACATCACCCTATCGTAGGTAGTTGATGTTTACACGTTCACGAACAACTACACAAACATAAGCATATAATGTCGTTCGATGATCCCCACGTGGAACCTTTCTTCCATTCCATTCATGTGGAATTTTTCTACCCTCCTGAAGTGCCTTCCCTACTATTCCACATACAGTACGACCTCTGCGGTCCTCACGTTCATCCCTATTACCATCATCATGCTCGGTTTCCGAGGTTGCATTCTCATGAGGCACCCTGTCACGCTTTCTCCCCTTTGCCATTAACCTGAAACGAAGACAGAATTATAACATGTGCACTTCTCCTATAAAATTATACTTTCAATAATCCAATGAATAAATTGCTGAAAAGAAGCAACTCAGCAAAAGCTTAAGCGAATTTATGACTCGGAGATCTCAAGTCATCTGCACAGAAAAGTTAGTATTATTTAAAGAAACTGTCAGTGACAACAATGAACTATTATCTTAAGGAAAACTAAGGATATATAATCAGCATTTCATGATTCAAATCCTTATATGATGTTACATCAACTAGTTGGTGTAATAACAATCAATCAAGTGAAAATTCCATTTTTACTCCGAGGGTAATCTCTCAGGGAAGTTGTCACCAAAATTCTCAGGAAGCAGCAATTCAGAAAGTTGATTGGTACTGTATATATTTGTTTATATACCCGCCAAACAAGTAGGTTTCACTGTATATTTGTTCATTTTTATTAATTAATTGATACTCGTTGGTAGCAATTGGTGATTACTGATTTTTTTTCCAAATCTTTTAGGCTGTTGTTGAAGCTGGTTCGATTGGTCCTCTAGTCAACTTGCTTCAAACTGCGAAATTCAACATCAAGAAAGAAGCTGCTTGGGCGATATCTAATGCTATATCTGGTGGATCTCAATAGCAAATAAAGTTTGTTTCGCTCATCTTGGAGATTTTGGTCTTATTTGTCTCTTCCTGAGACATGATAACCTTAGGGCGGCCTTTTCTATGCTAGGTACCTAGTGAATCAGGGGTGCATATAGCCATGATGTGATCTACTTGTGTGCCCTGATCCTGATCATCACTGTCTGTCTTGAAAGGATGGAGAACATCTTGAAGGTAGGTGAAGCAGAGAAGAATTTGGGCAGTACTGGAGCTGTTAATTACTATGCCCTGTTGATAGATGAAGGCGAGGGATTGGAAAAGATAGAAATTTTACAAAGTCATCATAACAATGAGATCCATGAGAAGGCGGTGAAAATTCTTGAAACATATTGAAACATATTACTGACTTTTACTTGTATGTTAAGATTCTTTGGTAGAATACATAAAAACTTACTACATAAAAACAATTATAAGTAGAATAAATAATTTATCGTTTTCATTAACAAACATCTAAGTAAAAACATATAACAAAAAATAATGAATCAGTTCTCAACTCCAAGTGAACATTCTATAAAAATTATAAACCAAATGACATATCTAATTACATTATAATTTTCATATAAAAATTTTACCTCAATGTTTTCTTCATCAAGTTTTTCGACGCCGCTTTCGAATTGCGTTTTTTTTCTTTCTTTCATGAATCCATTAACATTCATTATGGTCATCTCGTAGGTACACATATGAATCATCTGAACTATACCTTCCTAGATGGACTTTCCTCCAACTCATCACCCTCATCATAGTCATTAATGTGATAGCGAGACCTTGGTGTTAGAACTATCGATTTTCTCTTATCAGCCGGATCAGTTACATAAATCACTTGTTTCGCGTGGCTGGCTAAGATGTATGAATATTCCTTGTGGTCGACCTTTTCAAGGTTAACTAAGGTGAACCCTAGATCATCGTGTTCAACTCCAGTGTTATTGTCAACCCATTTGCATATGAAAATAGGTATCGGAAAACAAGAGTAGTGCAACTCACAAATCTCTTCAATGACTCCATAGTAGTGCATTGAGTCATATATGGGGCAATTGTCTTTAGCACTTGCAAAATGCATAGATCCAGCTTCTAATCTTACTCCACTATTTTGCATTGTACAAGTTTGATCTTGCTCCCATGTGTACAATGTGTAACCATTGATAACATATCCAGAGTAAAAAGAGGCATTGAAATTTGGCCCATAAGCTAAACTCTTGAGTCGATTAGAAACCAAACTTGAAGATTCCTCGAGCTCACTCATTATTTCATCTTTAAACCACCTACTCAATAATTTGCAATGTTCACTTGCTAGCGATTTTACGTTAATTCTTGGGAGTTGTTCGCTCAAATAAGACATGTGTCGTCGACATACGGTTTGACTTCTGACTCATTATGAAGAATATAAGTGTGTGCCATGCTCCATGAATCATGAGACATGTCACGTTGTTTATGACCTATGATTCCCTTTCCATCCAATCTTTCACTATGTCGAGATGTAGGGAGCCCTATCGTCTTTGTCAATTCCACAAAATGACCACTAAACTCTATAGCATTCTCATAAAAGACACGCTCCGCGATACAACCTTCCGGATGATGGTGATTCTTCACATACCCCTTATATGTTTTCATTTGCCTTTCAAAGGGATATTGATTTCTCAAATACACTGGACCGCAAAATCTGACCTCTCTCACCAAGTGAATCGTTAAATGAACCATAACGTCGAAACATGATGGAGGAAAGTACATTTCCAGTTGGCACAACACAACAACAATATCATTCTCCAAACTAGTCAACTCTTTCGGGTCAATAACTTTGCTATATATCGCAATGATGAAATGACACAGTCTAATAATGGCATATCTAACTTTTTTAGGCAGAATTGAACGAATAGCCACTGGTAACAAATACTGCATCAAAGTATGGCAATCATGAGACTTAAGGCCCACAAGTTTCAGAGTATCCATCAACACTAGGTTCAGAATATTGGACGAATAACCCTCTGGCACTTTAACACCCGCTAAACACTCACAAAACTCCTTCTTCTCTTTTCTTGACAACGTATACGCTGCAGGAGGCAAGTATTTCTGAGTTCCATCATTAACAACATGTAGTTCCTTTCTGATCCCCATTGCCTTCAGATCATCTCTAGCATTAACACCATCTTTTGTCTTCCCAGAGACATTCAATAATGTACTAATCAAACTATCACATACATTCATCTCGATATGTATCACATCTAGCGAATACCGGACAAAGAGGAATCTCCAATAAGGTAGACGCCAAAAATATGGGCACTTCTTGTATCTCTGTTTAGGAAGAGGATTTTTTTTTCATACCAAATGTAATCTGGATATCCTAAATCTTTCGAAGAACCTCCTCACCGCTTTTGACCTTAGGACGTCCCACAAAACATTGTATACCATCAAATGCTTTTTTCAACTTACGATAATCATGATTACAAGGTAGAAATTGACGATTGTCATTGAAAACATTCTTTCTAGATGCTGTTAACCACATTCCTTCTAAACTGTCCTCACATATAAGACAATCGGTCTTTCCTTTCGTTGTATATCCCGCAAGATTACCATAAGCTGGATAATCTTGGATGGTGCAAAACAACATTGCTCTTAAAGTAACCATTTCCTTCTGATAATAGTCGAACACTTACACACCTTATTCCCATAGGATATTCAAATCATCAATAAGAGGTTCCAAGTACACGTCAATGTTATTTCCAGGTTATTTTGGCCCAGATATCAATAGAGTAATCATCATGTACTTTCTTTTCATACACAAATTAGGAGGCAAGTTTTAAGTGACCAAAATCACAGGCCAAGTACAGTGGGTGCTACTAAGCGAACCAAATGGATTCATACCATCAGTAGACAATGCAAGACGTAGGTTCCGTTTTTCTTTACGAAACTCGGGGAATTTACCATATATAAAACTCCATTGGGGTGAGTAAACTGGGTGTCTAAGTTTTCCATCCTTTTTATGTCCATAATGGAGCCATGTGAACTGCTCAGCGGTATTTGGATCTGATAACAATTGTCTAAACCTTGGTATTATTGGAAATACCATAATACCTTAGCCGTCACTCTTTTTTTCTTGTACTGTGAGGCATTGCAAACAGAACAACTCTCTAACAATTCACTTCCATTACGGTATAACATGCAATCGTTAGGACAAGCATGAATTTTCTGATAAGGCAAGCCCATTGAGCTTAATACCTTTTTTGCCTCATATGTACTACTTGGGAGGACATTTTCATCCGGAAACATGTATTTCATCAATATAAGTAGAGAACTAAACTTACATCAGTCCAACCACCAATGGCCTTTACATTAGACAGCACATCCGATAATCTCGTATATTTACAGCCTGGGTATAATAAATGCTCAGAATCACTTACCAACCTCTCGAATGCAATAGGATCCCATTGTAAGCATCCTCTATTCCATCGCCCTCATTAAAATTATCCTCTCTTTCATACTTCATATCTTTGGAAGTGTGAGCTGAAGTTTCTTCCCTAGATTCACCATGCCAAATCCAACGCGTATATGTTCTATCAAATGGCAATTTTTCTAAATGGTTGAGTATCTGGCCAACTCTCTGATGCATAAGATTATGGCACATAAACCAAGGACAATGTAACTTAGACTGACCTCCACTATTTCCCACAGCAAAAGTAATAAATTCCCTTATTCCAATATTATACTCCTCGTGCCCTGGCTTGGACATCCATATCCAACTACGATCCATTACTACAAACCAAGTGACAATTGGTACATTTCAAAAAAAATAAAATAATTTTAAAAGATCTTTAAAAAAATTCTTATATCTAGCACATAAAGGGTGTGTTTCTTAACTTGTATACATTAAATAAATGTTCTTAAGCAAATCATATCTTATTATTCAAGTGTTATTGTTTTATATAAAAGGAGAAAAATTGAGTGACCTCTAAACCAATCAAATAATAAAACTATACAAAGATGATTCTCCTTTTTATTCTCATTTGTAATCATTTAAAAAGTGTCATACAAAACAGCAAAATATTATGTTAAAGAGCATATATATGAATGTCGACTACTCCCTTTTGTAATATTTTCTAACTTTAGAGCACACTTTCCAACTACAACGTTCGATTGTATAATAAAGACAAAGTGTATGCGTTGAATATGAAACATATGATTAAAGAGACACCTAATAAGACAAACTATATACAAAATATATGCACAAAACAACTATAATGCACTGCCAAATCTCTAATAGATAATGATAGATATGTGCACTACCAACTGTATATATATAGCTAAATAAACTGGACGATTCAATGCAAAAACAATCATTCTTATAGTTAAACTATAAATATATATAACAAATCAACAATCAAGCTTTTATATATAACAAATCAATGCTAAATCAACCATCTACTAAATAGCTAAACTAACTACAAGTAGTATATATGGCGGCAACCACAAGTGCTATGGTAACTCATTACACACCCAATTTTGGAAATTTCTGAAAATCAATATAGTAAATTACCAATCAAAGAAACCAGAAAATTGATTAAATTAACAAAATTTGAATAATAAAGCCACCAAAATCAGTTTCTTAATGAATTAGGAATACACAAGGGCTTGAAAATTAAGAATTACCATAAATTGCCAGTAACAATGGCGATTATGGTTGTCGGTTTCTCCCAAAGCGACTTGCTCGGTAGAATGAACTTGCGAATTTCAATGTTCCACGAAGTATGCTGGAATGAACCGAAGGGGGGAAGGGAACCGGAGATGAGAGCAGGAGGTGAGAACCGAAGAGGGGAACCGGAGGTGGGAACCGAAGGTGGCAACGGAGGTGGAAATCGGAGGCGTTGAGCGAGCCGAGAACCGACGCACAATACTTGGTTCAGTTACAACAAATTGAAAATAAAAGAAAAAGAGTTTACGAAGGGCAGAAAGTTTAATTCCTAATTTCTAGTTACAGCAAATTGAAAATAAAACGGTTATTTTTCAACATAATTGTTTTAGCAAAATTTTTATTATTAATAATAAAGCACCACATTCGCATAAAAAAAAAATAAAGCATCAGATATTAATTTCACAGCAAAGATAACACACATTAAGATAAGTGTTAAGTGATATATTATCAATACAAGCTAAGATAACAGTTCTTCTGTTAAAACATTAAATTTAGACTTTACATAATGATTGCTAAAATAAGAGTTAATTTAGGGGTGTTATCTTTACCCTTTTTTGTAGTAGTGACCCTTAATACATAATATCCTAAATATCCAAAATTTATACAAAGTCACTTCATGACCGTCCGAGCCATATATTCCGTTAGAGCCACTTGCTTGCTCACCCGCGGACAAAAGTTGGGAACTTACTGCCGAAGTGCTGGAAAACTTGTGCGCGCCTGGGCTAAGAGACCGGGCTCGGTCACCCTGTCATGCCCGAGTTTAATGGTAAGCTCGACCGAGATTTTTCGTTCAGCCCGCCCGGGCGCTTCTCCCCAGCTGAAAAAAAAGAGCACGGGCATCCTCTTTTCTCTTCACTCTTCCATTTCTCTACTTATCTTCCCGCATTCTCTCACTCATCTTCCACTCAAAAAAACCCTCAAACCCTCCTCCTTCAACCTCTGAAATCTCCATTTCTCCATCAAATCACTCATTTAAACCACAAAATTACCACATTCTCCATCTTTTCTACAAACACCCTAACAAATTTCACTCTTTCACTCACAAAATCCCCACCTCTCACAAACCCTAAACTCCAAACTTTCTCTCTCCTCTATTACCACTCAAGGAAGCTTCAGGGGTGGAAGTAAACTCATTTTCTGGGCTAAAAGGAACTAGACTTAGCAAGGATTTAAGGGATTTCTCCAACCTTAGGTAACACATTCCTCTAACTCTTGCTCATCTTTTTCCTTCTATTAATTTTCTTATGTGTATGCCCGTATATGTTATATGTGACCTTTTATGTGTGCCCAAATGTGTGGATATGAATATGTGATGCTAAATTTATGGTATGACTATGTTATGATTTTATGCTATTAAGTGGGATGATATCATGGATGTATGTGAATCTTATGGTCAACTTGTATATGCTATGTTATGAATTTAAATGACTTATGAATTATGGTGATCTGATGTCTTATAAGTTATGATAATAAAAGTGGATGGTTCTTCTGCCTTGGAGTTATGAACTGAAGTGGTAAATGGGGAAGTTACAGGTGGAGGAATTATGTTTACGATATACGAATGAACACGGACCAAAATGGTCATATGATAATGTTAATGCTCTGTCCAAAACTTGTACTTGCCAACGAACTAAGTTCACATAAATGGTCATTGCCATCAGACTATTCAATGCTAATGATAAAGTTCTCTGTTAAAGTGATATAATGCATGCATGTGTATGAAAAACGTTTACGAACTAAAATCGTTTTTACGGGCTGGAGTAAAGTTACTGAGTTTTCTACTCATTTTAGGTTACTTTTCTGTGTTTTTCCTTTTCTCTATTTTTCTGCAATTATTCAGGTATTATGAAGATAGCTCAAGTTCAGTTATGGCAAGGATGCTCCGGAAATATTATAGACTTCCGCTCGGGCGGCCTTTACTTTTTCAAGGCCCAAGCAAGGAGTTCAAGGAATTTCTGCCCCGGGCGAGCACACGATTTAACCGGACGAGATGTTGTGCTCGGACGACTTTGATAGGGCTTAGGCGAGCTCCTTACTCCTTAGCCATTTTTTTCGTTTTTCTTCTTCTTTGCTCCTTCTTCTTCCCCCTTTTTTTTATTGCCTACAATAATATTCACTACCCTTTTAAATATCCCCGCCCTTTCAGTAATTAGTGAAAGCAACCCCCCAATACTTATCAAAAACACCGTCCTCGGTATGCCAAGTAAACACAAGGGGGAAGCGCGGGGGAAAGATGATGAAGATCCTAGTCCTCATCCACCGGGTCATCTTCCGGTATTGGGACGGGGGAATACCGTCGGGGACCAACCCCTATCAGAGGAAGGATCATCAAACGGGTAGGAAGGATCTCCCGTTGGATCCATCTCTCCCGACACCATGTAGTCATATGGTGGTGGTCGAGGGGGCCAAAAGGGGTAGGTCGGTTGGCCAGTGTTCCAACTCATAACCGGCCCATATTGAGGCGCCATGTGTGGGGTAGTTGAAAAATGGGTCAATAAGACCTTGCTCCACATGATAATAAAATTTTTGGTTTTTCTGGAGCTTCATGGTGTCGATATCTTGTCTCATCCTTTGGTATTGGTCATTGAGGTGATCAAACCCTTGAGATTGAGACAAGGCAAGGTTGGATTGGTGAGTCTCAATTAAAGACATGCCAAATGACGGCTCACCTTGGCTGGAGGAGGAATAAGGGCCGGCACGGGAAGAAGAGGGGCCGGCCCGGGAGGGGGGGTTCCATACGCAATCGTTACGCAACTTACCCAATCCTATCTAGAATCTCATAGGGACCCACATACTTCGGACTTAGCTTGCCCTATGACCAAATCACATCACTCCCTTCATAGGAGTCACCTTAAACAAAACCTTATCCCCAACTTCAAAGGAAATAGACTTCCAACGCAAATCTGCATATGATCTTTGCCAATCTTGAGCAACCTTCATCTTAGCTTGAATCACCTTCACCTGCTCAAACAGTATCCTGGATCAACTCTGGCCCCAAAATTAATGAGTCACTAATGTTGCTCCAATAAGTGGGACTACGACATTTTCTCCCATACAGAGCTTTATACGGATTTGGATACCAACCTGATAGCTATTGTTATAAGAGAACTCCACCAAACAAAGTGACTTGACCCATGACTGTTGAAATTCTAGAGCACAAGCACGAAGCATGTCCTCCAAAGTCTGACCATCAGTTGCAGCATGAAATGCAGTGCTTGGTTTCAATTTCGAACCAAAAGCCTCTTAAAAAGCAGTCCAGAATTGAGACAAGAATCTTGGATCATGATTAGAGACAATGTCTTTAGGAACTCCATGAAGACGAATGATCTCATTAGAGACAATGTCACGTCGAGGATGAACATCATTAGGCATGAACCAACGCCCCATGAATATCAGATTACCATTAGCACAGATCTCAAAATTCGCAGCTCGACCCTACAACTTTGCTTCGCAAAATTTCTCGAGCTTTAGATCACCTTTTTGCTTGATCGCAAGTCATGGAAAAACTCGGGCACAACATTCATAGAACCCAACAATGTAGGAACAGAACCTTGAGGTAACACCTCAATATCAAGCTTCTGTAACTCATCACACAAATCTCTAGGCAGAACCCTGGCAGCAGTCAGAGAGTGTGTTGATTTTCGACTCAAAGCATCTATAATAGCGTGTATTTTTAAACATGTTTAAGTAGAGTTTAATAATTTATTAATGAAATTATGGTACTTGGACAACTTATATTATTATGATTCTTACTTGTATTTGTGGGAAATTATGCAATAAAATATTTTAAATTTTGATAATCTAAAATTAGATTTTTGAAAGAAAAAAGAAAAGAAAAAAAACTTTAGAAATATCTAGAATTCTTAAAGGAAATCCATTTCCTAAGTAACTCACCCTCATTTGAACCAAAACCCAAAATAAAATTCCTCCTCTGTCTCTCAGTATCTCTCCTACGTCCCCTCAGCCTCGTCCGAAATCTCAGGCAGCCATGGTTGGGTCTGGCGCTGTCGCCGCCGCGTGGTGTTGTTCTTTCCTTGTTTCTTCTTCCCTTTTTGGCTGGATCCTTGGTGTGTTCTCTCTCTGTTCTATTCGCTTGGCCTGGCGGTTCTGCCGCCGCGAGCGTCCGCGCTAATAGCGGCTGCCACCATAATCTTCAGTTACTTTCGGGTCATGCATGATTTGCTACTAATCCAATTCCTCTCTTGCTTTAATAGCCTACCAAAAATCAAGTCTTGGTTTTGTTGAGGTATATTTCAAGACTCAAGTTCTGCAATCTCTCCTCTAGCTGCTGCCCTGTTACGTTGCGTGTCGTTCCTCTGTTTTGTTGTTCTAATTGAGTTCATCTCTCTCGATAAAAAGGAACCCATGTTAGTAAAATGATTTTATCCTAACTTTTTCATGTTAATTAAACAATCTGAATAAGTTTTATAAGGTTAAATATTGAATCTTTCCTCTTTGTTCAATGGATTGAGACTTGTTTTGAAGTTTTATGATCTTATTTTAGATTTTCTTAAGATAGATTTCAAAACCCGAATCTATAAATTATGTTGTTGGATAACATTGTTTGTAAGCTTTTTTACGATTACGAATTCATGTACATTTGCAACTCAGTGTTATAATTTATGAAATAGGTAAACAAAAATGGTCAAACTATCCTATATAGGTGATTCAGTATTGGGGGTACGTGGCATAGCTTTAATAAGGTTAAAGAGAATTTTATGATGTATTTTTGTGAAGGATAAAGTAATAGTTTAGCTAACTTCAATCTGGGATTCCCGTTAGATTGGTGAAATGAGTTTAATTCAAGAGAATGAACTAAAGTAACTTATTGATTTGGACTTTCAATTTCCTATCACTAAGAAATATTTACTTGTTACAGAATTGGAGTATGGAGGATGATCAGGGAGTGGATTATTATTTAGTTTTAACTCAAAAGGGACAATTAGATTAACTCTTTATCAGATTTCTTGGTACAAAAATTACTAATTATCATTGTTCACATGAGGTGAATTAATGTATGATTGAGGCATGATTTGGAGAGCAAGGTTATGCACTTTGGAGCCTAATTGTGGGTTCAAGCTATATTCAGAGATCAATTGAAGGTACACATTGTACATCCACCTTATAACAAAACTTGTATTTGTGCAATTGCAACTTGGATGAATTTCATGAGTTCCCTAAGGGCCTGTTTGGGAACCATCATTGCATTTGAAATGATAGAATTAGCCCAATTCCCTTGTTTGGATAACTAATGGAATCACTACTACATAAATGAGCTATTGCAATGCCTGTAAACGTTGCAATAGAGCCAAAAACCGTTACAATAGAGCTATTGCAACGGTCCAACAACCGTTGATGTTGCTGCCATTGCATTACACCTAATGCAACGGTTTTTTAGGCCTATTGCAACGCCAATTAGGAGACTCCACGAACCGTTGCATTAGCTACAATGCAACACCACTTTTGCTCTAATGCAACGCCCCTTTTATATTATCCTAAGTCATTGCATTAGCCTAATGTAATGCTTATTTGCACCTGATGCAACGCCTAATGAGCCGTTGCAATACAACAGTTGAAATGTATGTCGAGGCCTATTGCAATGGTGTATTATATATAAATATACCCCTTATAATTTAGTATGCATAATAAGCTAAGTAATCAAACAAGTCAATGATGATTAAATGTCATATTTATATAAAAAAATTCGTAAGGATCATAAATATACATAACATATCCAATCGTTTCGACAATTTACAAAATCAAGTACATAAGTAGTACTTGTACCAAACTAGAGGATACAATATTTTTCCTTTATTGATATCATGAATATATTCACCAAAATGTTCCAACCACAAGATCACTAACTTAGCCATGTAATTCAAAACTACATTCTACTTAAAAGTGAAATCTACCACGAATTAAACTCTTGAGCACCTATGTGTACTGCCAACATGTATATGCATGTCCTGCACAGGAAGAAGATGAGTGAAAAAGAAAACTAGAAACATTGACAAAAAGCTAATCCACTAACTTCTCATCATAAGTGAAGAAAGGATAAAACTTAATGTTAACATGTTGCAAACCTTTCTGGATGTGAAAAATAAAACCTAACTTATCATTAGTTGGGGAATTAATCAAACACCTTAAGGGCATCCTTTAAACTAATAAAATCACAATAAAATCTTAAAAGATTGGTTTAGTAACTACCCATTTGATAATAAAAATCCAGCCATTTCTTATAACCCAATTGTAAAATTAAACACCAAAACCCACTAAAAACCAAAAAGTATGCTAATGAGAGAATATAGCAAAAGAATAATAATTCAGTATGGAAACTCACAATTGAGGTTGAAATCCAAAGAAGTTGATCACCTACTTTATTCCATAATTAGTATGTATAATTATAGCTTATGATACTCCAAAATAAAGTTCAATAACGATATTTTAAATAACTTTTTCCCAGTTACAACCACACTTCCATAATCAACAGCTTGACAATCATGCAAAGATTTTCTAATAGTAACACCAAATTACAAAATTCAATCAACAATCCTCTTTTTATATCCATCACTAATCATATTTCTAGATTGCATATTTGTTGGAAAACAATCACAATGTGTTAGCATGTAGCAGGTGGAAGAGAACAAGGAAGGAGAAGAAAAGAACGTGAAGATTGAGCACAGCAAGCAGGGGAGACGCCAGGAAGAAGCTTGTGCCAGGGTCGGGCACTTCGGGCAAAACTGGGGTTTTGTCGTTTCTAGTGCCCGGGTCGCGCACTTCGACGGAATGCGCGATCTTGCTTGCTTTGAAGTCGATCTTGTTTATTTTCTTGTTTATTTTGTTTCCTTGTTTATCTTTTACGTATTTGTTATTTTATTCCTATTTACTAGAGGTGGATGTATTTAGGAAATAAGATAGAATTTTGGTAAGTAATCTTTTAAGGAATTAGACTTGGAGATCAAGTTCTTCTCCTAAAAAGGATTAGGGTTGTTTAGTATAAATAGGGGAGTCTTTTAGGCTAAACAATAGTGGAGAATAACTGAGAGGGATTGTATGATTGTTGTGAGGTTGAATACAATTAATACAGTACATTATTCTTGAGGGGAGGAAATTCAAATTTCCTCATTAAACACTTGTCTATATTCTCTATAATTTCTTGCTATACTTTGCATTGCAATTCTATTTTGTGAGGAGAGTCTTATACTTTTGTGAGCAACGATTCTGGTAACCTTTTAGCCCACGCTTCCGTTTCAACAATTGGTATCAAGAGCTTTTGGTTAGTTTCGTGCAATGGAAGATTTTAAGGCTAAATACAAAGTAGATTTGTTTGATGGAAAAACGAATTATTCGTTGTGGCAAAGTACAATCAAGGATGTTCTTGTTCATCAAGGTCTCCACAAAACCTCAAGGACAAGAAACCGGATGAGGTGGATAAAGACAAGTGGGAGGATATGCAACTTCGAGCTACTAGCACGATTCGATTATCCCTTGCGCCGGAAATCAAGTACAACGTGTTGGATGAAACAAATCCAAAAGATTTGTGGGACAAATTGACGAAGATGTATGCGTCAAACTCTTTGGCCAACAAGTTACTCTTGAAGAAGGATCTTTTCGCTCTTGAGATGGAGGATGGGACATCGCTACAAGATCATCTAAACAAGTTCAATGGCTTGATCACCCAATTGGCGAGTTTGGATGTGAAGATTGAGGAGGAGGACAAGGCAATACTCTTGTTGGCATCTCTTCCCAAGAAGTATAACCCGGTAATTACAAGTTTGCTTGTTGGGAAGACTACTATTGCTTTGGACGATACTGTGGTGGCCCTAATCGAGGCGGAGAGATTCATGAGGCAAGGAGGATCGTCAAGCTATGAAGGAGCGGGGTTAGTAGCCGAAGGAAGCAAGAGGAAGGGCAAGAAGAAGGCAAACAACCTCAACATCAAGTGTTGGTACTGTGAGGAGGATGGACACATTCAAACGAAGTGTTCTAAGTACAAAGAAGACTTGAGAGCTTTGAAGAATGTGAGAGGTGGTGAGGCTTCTATTGCTATTAATGAGGCGGATATGTGTCTCATGGTGGAAGAATCAAAAGGTCATGAGGAGGAATGGATCTTAGATTCGGGATGTTCTCAACACATGTGTTCTAGGAAAGAGTGGTTTAGTACCTATGAGCATGTTGATGGGTTACATGTCTCTTTGCCTAGTGGAGAGGAGGTGAAGATTGAGGGGGTCGGTGTTGTGGAGATCAAGCTCCAAAACGATCAAGTTGCAACTTTAGCCGAGGTTAGACATGTCCCAAGGCTACGGAGGAATCTAATTTCTTTAGGGAGGTTGGATAAGTTGGGGTATGAGGTTCATATGCGCAATGGACTTCTAATGGTTACCAATGAGGAGGTGGTAATCATGCATGGTAAGAGGAATAAGCAAAATCTTTTCATAATGGAGCATGGAGGGATTTTGGCTCAAGGGGAGACATGTAACACATTGAGCTTGAGGGGAGAATTGTTGGAAAACAATCACAATGTGTTAGCATGTAGCAGGTGGAAGAGAACAAGGAAGGAGAAGAAAAGAACGTGAAGATTGAGCACAGCAAGTAGGGTAGACGCCAGGCAGAAGCTTGTGCCCGGGTCGGGCACCTAAAGTGCCCGGGTCGGGCACTTCGGGCAAAATTGGGGTTTTGTCAGTTTCTAGTGCCCGGGTCGCGCACCTAAAGTGCCCGGGTCGCGCACTTCGACGGAATGCGCGATCTTGCTTGCTTTGAAGTCGGTCTTGTTTATTTTCTTGTTTATTTTGTTTCCTTGTTTATCTTTTACGTATTTATTATTTTATTCCTATTTACTAGAGGTGGATATATTTAGGAAATAAGATAGAATTTTGGTAAGTAATCTTTTAAGGAATTAGACTTGGAGATCAAGTTCTTCTCCTAAAAAGGATTAGGGTTGTTTAGTATAAATAGGGGAGTCTTTTAGGCTAAACAATAGTGGAGAATAACTGAGAGGGATTGTATGATTGTTGTGAGGTTGAATACAATTAATACAATACATTATTCTTGAGGGGAGGAAATTCAAATTTCCTCATTAAACACTTGTCTATATTCTCTATAATTTCTTGCTATACTTTGCATTGCAATTCTATTTTGTGAGGAGAGTCTTATACTTTTGTGAGCAACGATTCTGGTAACCTTTTAGCCCACGCTTTCGTTTCAACAATATTAAATCAGAGAAACGCGAATATGAGCAAATAACATAAAAAATCAGAAAAAAATAATATTAGGCGAACATTGAACTAATAGTAGCACCGAGCCCTCTAAGACTCTCATAAAACTACTTACTTTATGCTCTTTAAATGAGAGAAATTCTAGTCATTATTAGCAGTTTATATTGGATGTGTGCAGGTAGTTTCTCGTAAACTAACCAATAAAAACAGGAGGATTTGTTATGAATACTTTCTAGCATATATTATGGTCTTGAGATGTTCCCGAAACAAAGATGTTCAATTGGTGAAGAACAGTGACCTTGCATTCCGACCCAAGGTGTTTCAATATCTGAGTATCTGGATGCATCTTTGCAATAGTGTATTGGCTTGTTAATTATGGAGGTAGCTTTTGTTTGTATTTACTTAGTGTGTTTGCTGCTATTTGAAACCTTTGAATGTAATCAAATATACTTTTAAAATGTAATTGATTACTCCTGATTTTCCATCATGCATTTCGTAGTTCAAAAACTAAAAAACAGTGTCAGAGCATGAGCAATGGAGAGGATTTCATCTCCTCTTAGCTCTCTCTCTCCTCAAAAAGGAGCTCCTCTCCATTGTAGGCCAAAGCAAGAGGATCCTCTTAGCAAGAGGATGGAAGGAAATCCTCCTTCTGTAGAGGAAATGGTTCCTCGGCCGGCATGCAGAAGAGGAGGATGAAACGCATCCCTTCCCCATTGTTTTGCTGCGTTTTGACAGAATTTGGCTGAATTTCTTTTTTTTTTTTTCCTGCAATGGGCCCACTTGATAGTTGTTTAAGTTTTGGTTGGATATTGTATTTCTCAAACAGTCACTAATTTTAACAACATTTATAAAAATAATTTAGGTTCAAAATTTTACATAATAAAATATACTATTGGACATGCTTTATTTTTCTCTATAAATAGAGTCCAAATTTACCACAGTTTGACACACTTATTTTTTACCACATTTCTCTCTTTCTTTACTTACTCTATAATAATCAATTCATTCCCTCTTTAAAAGTTCGATAATTATGGTTGCCAATAATCCAAATTACAGAAATAATCCAAATGCCCAAAATGATCCAAACTTCCACCACAATCCAAATAATATTCAGTTTGATCCAAGTATTTTTAACAATCCTCAATTTCAGATGGCGTTGCAATTTTATAGTAGTCAATCAAGGCAAAATGATGTTCAAATAACACCACAAAATCCTCATTACTCTTCTTCAAACCAAAATGAACTTGATACTTCCCAAAATTTTCCAATGTTTCCCATGTCTCAACATTTTGGTGGTGAACCTATTGAGCATTCTCCAGGAGGGGATGGTAGTACTAGTAGGACCCCAAATGAAGAAATAAGTAGAGCGCAACATCTAGAAGACATTGAGGAAGTTGCTGTTCAATTATTTCCCGAAGAAAGTACCAAAAAGGGGTCTCCGAGGGTGACTTTTAGTATGAAAGAAGATGAAGCTCTTGTCTCTACTTACATCAACGTAGGTCGAGACGTGGGGAAAGGGACTAATCAATCACTGAAAGTTTTATGGAAAATTATTTTCAAACTTTATGAGGCTGCACGCCATACTAATCCAACTGAGTTGAATGAAAGAACTATAAAATCATTGCAAAATCGTTGGGACCACATTAATCAGATTTAGTGCTATCAAGTCCTGCCACTGCTACGAGTGGGTTTATCTCTGGTTAATATGGGGTAGAAGGCTGACGTTTGATGATCAAGCCTAGGATCTCAAATTGATGTCATTTGTGTAAAAGTACATGTGCTTTTGCTGACTTTACTACGCAACAGCAGTTTACTGGACAATAAGTGTCTAAAAAACAACCTCCAGATATTTATACATGTGAGGAGCTTATTCAATTGCTTCACATTTAGGTGTTTTTTTATCTGAAACCAGCCTCAAGGTATTTAAAAATATGCTTGAGTTAAGATCTTAATTCTCTTCAATGTGGTTGAATTCTATCTGCATTTGTCGGTTTCATTCGCAGTATTATCATAAATTATGCTATACTTTTACCTTCTCTAGTTACTTTAAAACCTTAAAGTACTATGCAGGTTGTGGATGCTGCTGCTCGGTCACTGAAATTGATCTATCAGTCAAAGTTGGCCCTAAGTATGACTATCTTTCAAAGGAAAACATGTGCTTCCTTATTTCGCTATTGAATAGTGAGAGTGAGAATATTACAGGGCTCGGTGCTAGTATTATAACTCAGATAACTGCAGAGCAGAAAGTGTTGTGTGCAGGGGCAAAATAATATCTGCTTAATCACAATACTGATCTAACTAAAACGGATCTACTGGAATTCTATGAATCGAACATTGAACTAAATACCACACTAAATCATCATATAAATTTTTCAAACCTAAATTCGATTCGAACTAACATACATAAATTCGAATCCTAAATCTTAATAGTTCAAAGATCTCGAACTTGACAATAGAAAAATGAAAAATTACCTTAGGTATAACTTCAACCTTGCTTAAATTGAAGATGAAAGTGAAAATTATGAACTAATTATAACACTACAAAATTTCACAATAAAAAATGAAATCAAAGACAGGAAAAAATTACATCACCTGGGATCTTGTATATCGGAATGGACAATGTGAAAATCAGGGTTCTCTAGATCGGAATTCAGTCGCCGGCGAAACATAAGTCGTCCAATGGCCGATGCATCTACAGGTGCGAGACAACAAGAGTGATATGGTCATCAGAAGGACCAAATTCACCACCGAAATTACCAGCACTCCAACTCGCCTTGAATTGACTCATTTGTTGACTCATCTGCTTTGGGTTAATCTGACAACATGTTGTAATGAAGGACATATCAAAATTTTGAGTGTTTCTCATTTCTGCCAACTCTGATTGTAAATTCTTTATCTGAGCCTTCATTTGGCTAGGTGGTTGTGGTCGGTTAAATCCAAAATAATCCGTATTTGTCACACCTAAACCAACACCCCAGACGCAACCACCATGATGTGGTTTCTCATTTGCTTTTGGTAAAAATATCATGCCGACCTTCTGCAACAATTTCTCCTCTACTTTGTTGAGCCTCCCATGTTTTCTAGCACCAAGAACAATTTTTACATTAAAGTCAGCATAATTTGTATTATAAAAATCCCAGTTTTCTAACTTGGAAAATGTGCAGTTTCTTACAAGTGATTCAGCAATTTTCAAATCATTAGGATTCTTAAATATCATTGATCCATTTTAGGCATGAGAATGAGCTCTAAGCGATGTCAAATGTCGCGGAACTATAGGCGCATTTATCCCACTCTTCTCAAGGTCATTTGCCTAAAAAGTCACAAATTCGTAAGAAAACATAGTTTCGAAAAAATAGAGTTTAAAGTTAATTGCACCACGTTGATTGAAACTTACATTCTCTTCCTCAAAATGTTGATACCCTAGTTGTCCTCCACGATATTTTGATTTTCTATTATCCTTCACTCTTTTCCGATTATTTTCACTTATTTCCTGCAAAAATGATGTAATTCAACTTAAGTAACATTCCAATATATCCGGTTATAAATAAGATATGTAGAAATTGAAACCTTAAACTTAGGATCAGTTGATGTTTTATGAAATTGGTCCCAATCTTCCTGAGTTATCCATGGATATAACCCTGGTTTTGTCTTCACCAATTGTCCCTTGGGAGTGTACAACCACTCCATTCTCAATCAAGCTTTAAAAATTTAGAATGCTATAGAAGCTCGCAATAAGATATAACGTTTACGACCTTCTAATATTGTGAACCCTTTCGGCATAATTCAAGGGTCATTTATTAGTATTAATTGGCATAACTTAACCTCACAAATATAAGTTGGTTGTTAGTGAAATACTAATAGTAAAACATTTACTTACTGATATTGACTCGTAAAGTGAATTCTTTAGCTCTTTAGGAACATCACCCCATCGTTGGTAGTTGATGTTTACACGTTCACGAACAACTACACCAACATACGGACATAATGTCGTTCGATGATTCCCACATGGAACCTTTCTTCCATTCCATTCAAGTGGAATTTTTCTACCCTCCTGAAGTGCCTTCCCTACTATTCCACATACAGTACGACCTCTGCGGTCCTCACGTTCATCCCTATTACCATCATCATCATGCTCGGTATCCGAGGTTGCAATCTCTTGAGGTACCCTGTCACGCTTTCTCCCCTTTGCCATTAACCTGAAACGAAGACAGAATTGTAACATGTGCACTTCTCCTGTAAAATTATACTTTCAATAATCCAATGAATAAATTGCTGAAAAGAAGCAACTCAGCAAAAGCTTAAGCGAATTTCTGACTCGGAGATCTCAAGTCATCTGCACAGAAAAATTAGTATTATTTAAAGAAACTGTTAGAGACAACAATGAACTATTATCTTAAGGAAAACTAAGGATATATAATAAGCATTTCATGATTCAAATCCTGATATGATGTTACATCAACTAGTTGGTGTAATAACAATCAATCTAGTGAAAATTCCATTTTTACTTCGAGGGCAATCTCTTAGGGAAGTTGTCACCAAAATTCTCAGGAAGCAGCAATTCAAAAAGTTGAATGGTACTGTATATATTTGTTTATATACCCGCCAAACAAGTAGGTTTTACTGTGTATTTGTTCCTTTTTATTAATTAATTGATACTCGTTGGTAGCAATTGGTGATTACTGATTTTTTTTCCAAATCTTTTAGGCTGTTGTTGAAGCTGGTTTGATTGGTCTCCTAGCCAACTTGCTTCAAACTGCGAAATCCAACATCAAGAAAGAAGCTGCTTGGGCGATATCTAATGCTACATCTGGTGGATCTCAAGAGCAAATAAAGTTTGTTTCGATCATCTAGGAGATTTTTGCCTTATTTGTCTCTTCCTGCGACATGATAACCTTAGGGCGACCTTTTCTGTGCTAGGTACCTAGTGAATCAGGGGTGCATATAGCCATGATGTGATCTACTTGTGTGCCCTGATCCTAGGATCATCACTGTCTGTCTTGAAGGGATGGAGAACATCCTGAAGGTAGGTGAAGCAGAGAAGAATTTGGGCAATACTGGAGATGTTAATTACTATGCCCAGTTGATAGATGAAGCCGAGGGATTGGAAAAGATAGAAAATTTACAAAGTCATGATAACAATGAGATCTATGAGAAAGTGGTGAAAATTCTTGAAACATATTGAAACATATTGCCGACTTTTACTTGTATGTTAAGATTTTTTGGTAATATGGGGTCTGAATAATCTAAAGACATAGAAGGTACAAGGTTGATGTTCAAAGTAGCTGTAACTAGCTGGTTCTTATGTGGCAAAATTGCCAAATAATTCCCACTTGTAGAAAATGGCAAAGAAAATAACAGTATAAAAACTAATTAAGAACAATAAAATTGAATTAATTATAAATACTTATAAATATAACACTATCTTTTTTGCAACATTAGTGTATATGTATTAATCAAAAGGTGTAAGCTCCTAATCTAAAGCTAAGTTTGATATGTGTCATGATAAAATTTCTGCCAAGAGAATTAATTTGTTTACTATATCTGCTACACCAACTTGTTACTCTTTTAATAAATCTTGCATTCTTTGCATTTCTAAGGACCTTAATTATTATTGCTTTCTAGTAAAATAATGTCTGCTAAACTAAACAATGAATCTGATGATGAAATTCATATAAATAATAATTGATCTCCTCTGCTATGACGCCTATGGTTTCAAATATTTTACTTGTTAATTCACATGTATTGGGATGCTGCTATCATAAGGTCATACCTTGTTTTTCAACTATCTGTTAAGTCACCTGTCTTTACAAAACCATAACATAGATACCTGCCAGACCTCACTACCAGTACATACATAATTTACTCAACAGTGTGGAATAGGGTGATTAAGAAGTACCTGAACAATTATAACATGCGCTCCCAAGCTCGGCTTCAACAACTATAAGTACATCCTAACTGACTTGATGAAGTGCATGTCTGAATTATAAGTACAGGCCGGTCTGAATTATAAGCTCGGCAACAATAATTATAAGTATATCAGAATATCTCTCTTGCTTTATTTGAATAAAATTCGTAATGAGCTAATTGTAATTTGTATTTCTAAAAGCATTGTAGAAATAATATTGGAAAACTCTAAGTACATAACACTTGTCTACATAAAAACAATTATAAGTAGAATACATAATTTATCATTTTCATTAACAAACATCAAAGTAAAAACATATAACAAAAAATAATGAATCAGTTCTCAACTCCAAGTGAACATTCTATAAAAATTATAAACCAAATGACATATATAATTACATTATAATTTTAATATAAAAATTTTACCTCAATTTTTTCTTCATTAAGTTTTTCGACGCCGCTTTCAAAATGCGTTTTTTTCTTACTTTCTTGAATCCATTAGCCTTCATTATGGTCATCTCGTATGTACACATATGAATCATTTGAACTATACCTTCCTAGATGGACTTTCCTCCAACTCATCACCATCATGATAGTCATTAATGTGACAGCGAGACCTTGGTGTTAGAACTATCAATTTTCTCTTATCAGCCGGATCAATTACATAAAACACTTGTTTCGCTTGGCTGGCTAAGATGTATGAATCTTCCTTGTGGTCGAGCTTTTCAAGGTTAACTAAGGTGAACCCTAGATCATCGTGTTCAACTCTAGTGTTAATGTCAACCCATTTGCATATGAAAATAGGTATCGAAAAACAAGAGTAGTGCAACTCACAAATCTCTTCAATGACTCCATAGTAGTGCATTGAGTCATATATGGGGCAATTGTCTTTAGCACTTGCAAAATGCATAGATCCACCTTCTAATCTTACTCCACTATTTTGCTTGTACTATTTTGATCTTGCTCCCATGTGTACAATGTGTAACCATTGATAACATATCCAGAGTAAAAAGAGGCATTGAAATGTGGCCCACAAGCTAAACTCTTGAGTCGATTAGAAACCAAACTTGAAGATTCCTCAAGCTCACTCATTATTTCATCTTTAAACCACCTACTCAATAATTTGCAATGTTCACTTGCTAGCGATTTTGCGTTAACTCTTGGGAGTTGTTCCCTCAAATAAGACATGTGTCGTCGACATACGGTTTGACTTCTGACTCATTATGAAGAATATAAGTGTGTGCCATGTTCCATGAATCATGAGACATGTCACGTTGTTTATGACCTATGATGCCCTTTCCACCCGATCTTTCACTATGTCGAGATGTAGGGAGCCCTATCGTCTTTGTCAATCCCACAAAATGACCACTTAACTCTATAGCATTCTCATAAAAGACCCGCTCCGCGATACAACCTTTCGGATGATGGTGATTCTTCACATACCCCTTATATGTTTTCATTTGTCTTTTAAAGGGATATTGATTTCTCAAATACACTGGACCGCAAAATCTGACCTCTCTCACCGAGTGAATCGTTAAATGAACCATAACGTCGAAAAATGATGGAGGAAAGTACATTTCCAGTTGGCACAACACAACAACAATGTCATTCTCCAAACTAGTCAACTCTTCCGGGTCAATAACTTTGCTATATATCGCATTGATGAAATGACACAGTCTAATAATGGCGTATCTAACTTTTATAGGCAGAATTGAACGAATAGCCACTGGTAACAAATGCTGCATCAAAATATGGCAATCATGTGACTTAAGGCCCACAAGTTTCAGAGTATCCATCAACACTAGGTTCGGAATATTGGACGAATAACCCTCTGGCAATTTAACACCCACTAAACACTCACAAAACTCCTTCTTTTCTTTTCTTGACAACGTATACGCTGCAGGAGGCAAGTATTTCTGAGTTCCGTCCTCAATAACATGTAGTCCCTTTGTGATCCTCATTGCCTTCAGATCAACTCTAGCTTTAACAACATCTTTTGTCTTCCCAGGGACATTCAATAGTGTACTAATCAAACTATCACATACATTCTTCTCGATATGCATCACATCTAGCTAGCGAATGCCGGACAAAGAGGAATCTCCAATAAGGTAGACGCCAAAAATATAGGCACTTCTTGTATCCTTGTTTAGGAAGAGGATTTTTTTTCATACCAAATGTAATTTGGATATCCTTAATCTTTCGAAGCACCTCCTCACCGCTTTTGACCTTAGGACGTCCCACAAAACATGGTTTACCATTAAATGCTTTTTTTCAACTTACGATAATCATGATTACAAGGTAGAAATTGACGATTGTCATTGAAAACATTCTTTCTAGATGCTGTTAACCACATTCCTTCTAAACCGTCCTCACATATAGGACAAGCGGTCTTTCCTTTCGTTGTATATCCCGCAAGATTACCATAAGCTGGATAATCTTGGATGGTGCAAAACAACATTGCTCTTAAAGTACACATTTCCTTCTGATTAGAGTCGAACACTTGCACACCTTCTTCCTATAGGATATTCAAATCATCAATAAGAGGTTCGATGTACACGTCAATGTTATTTCCGGGTTGTTTTGGCCCATATATCAATAGAAAAAGCTTCATGTACTTTCTTTTCATACACAAATTAGGAGGCAAGTTGTAAGTGACCAAATCACAGTCCATGTACTGTGGGTACTACTAAGGGAACCAAATGGATTCATACCATCAGTAGACAATGCAAGACGTAGGTTCCGTTTTTCTTTACGAAACTCCGGGAATGTACCATATATAAAACTCCATTGGGGTGAGTCAACTGGGTGTCTAAGTTTCCATCCTTTTTATGTCCATAGTGGAGCCATGTCAACTGCTCAGCGGTATTTGGATATGAAAACAATTGTCTAAACCTTGGTATTATTGGAAAATACCATAATACCTTAGACGACACTCTTTTTTTCTTGTACTGTGAGGCATTACAAACAGAACAACTCTCAAACAATTCACTTCCATTACGGTATAACATGTAATCGTTAGGACAAGCATGAATTTTCTCATATGGCAAGCCCATTGTGCTTAATACCTTTTTTGCCTCATATGTACTACTTGGGAGGACATTTTCATCCGGAAACATGTATTTCATCAATTTAAGTAGAGAACTCAAACTTACATCAGTCCAACCACCAATGGCCTTTAAATTATACAACTTGAGCACACCCGATAATCTCGTATATTTACAGCATGTGTATAATGGATGCCCAGAATCACTTACCAACCTCTCGAATGCAATAGGATCCCCATTGTAAGCTTCCTCTATTCCATCGCCCTCATTAAAATTATCCTCTCTTTCATACTCCATATCTTTGGAAGTATGAGCTGAAGGTTTTTCCCTAGATTCTCCATGCCAAATCCAACGCGTATATATTCTATCAAATGCCAATTTTTCTAAATGGTTGAGTATCTGGTCAACTCTCTGATGCATAAGATTATGGCACATAAAGCAAGGACAACGTAACTTAGACTGACCTCCACTATTTCCCACAGCAAAAGTAATAAATTCCCTTATTCCAATATTATACTCTTTGTGCCCTGGCTTGGACACCCATATCCAACTACGATCCATTACTATAAACCAAGTGACAACTGGTACATTTCAAAATAAATAAATTAATTTTAAAAGATCTTTAAGAAAATTCTTATGTCTAGCACATAAAGGGTGTGTTTCTTAACTTGTATACATTAAATAAATGTTCTTAAGCAAATCATATCTTATTATTCAAGTGTTATTGTTTTAAATAAAAGGAGAAAAATTGAGTGACCTCTAAACTAATCAAATATAAATACTATACAAAGATGATTCTCCTTTTTATTCTCATTTGTAATCATTTAAAAAAGTGTCATACAAAACAACAAAATATTATGTTAAAGAGCATATATATGAATGTCGACTACTCCCTTTTGTAATATTTTCTAACTTTAGAGCACACTTTCCAACTACAACGTTCTATTGTATAATAAAGACAAAGTGTATGCGTTGAATATGAAACATATGATTAAAGAGACACCTAATAAGACAAACTATATACATAATATATGCACAAAACAACTATAATGCACTGCCAAATCTAATAGAAAATGATAGATATGTGCACTACCAACTGTATATATATAGCTAAATAAACTGGACGATTCAATGCAAAAACAATCATTCTTGTAGCTAAACTATAAATATATATAACAAATCAACAATCAAGCTTTTATATATAACAAATCAATGCCAAATCAACCGTCTACTAAATAGCTAAACTAACTACAAGTAGTATATATGGCGGCAACCACAAGTGCAATGGTAACTCATTACACACCCAATTTTGGAAATTTCAGAAAATCAATATAGTAAATTACCAATCTAAGAAACCAGAAAATTGATTAAATTAAAAAAATTTGAATAATAAAGCCACCAAAATCAGTTTCTTAATGAATTAGGAATACACAAGGGCTTGAAAATTAAGAATTACCATAAATTACCGGTAACAATGGCGATTATGGTTGTCGGTTTCTCCCAAAGCGACTTGCTCGGTAGAATGAACTTACGAATTTCAATGTTCCACGAAGTATGCTTGAATGAACTGAAGGAGGGAAGGGAACCGCATATGAGAGTTGGAGGTGAGAACCGAAGGTGGCAACGGAGGTGGAAATCGGAGGCGTTGAGCGAGCCGAGAACAGACGCACAGTACTTGGTTCAGTTACAACAAATTGAAAATAAAAGAAAAAGGGATTACGAAGGGCAGAAAGTTTTATTCCTAATTTTTAGTTACAGCAAATTGAAAATAAAACGGTTTTTTTTCAACATAATTATTTTAACAGAATTTTAATTATTAATAATAAAGCACCACATTCCCATAAAAAAAATTAATAAAGCACCAGATACTAATTTCATAGCAGAGATAACACACATTAAGATAAGTGTTAAGTGATATATTATCAGTACAAGCTAAGAAAACAGTTCTTCTGTTAAAACGTTAAATTTAGACTTTACATAACGATTGCTAAAATAAGAGTTGATTTAGGGGTGTTATCTTTGCCCTTTTTTTGTAGTAGTGACCCTTAATACAGTATATCCTAAATATCCAAAATTTATACAAAGTCACTTCAACATAATATTTCCGGAGCATCCTTGCCATAACTGAACTTGAGCTATCTTCATAATACCTGAATAATTGCAGAAAATAGAGAAAAGGAAAAACACAGAAAAGTAACCTAAAATGAGTGGAAAACTCAGTATCTTTACTCCAGCCCGTAAAAACGGTTTTAGTTCGTAAACGTTTTTCACACACATGCATGCATTATATCAATTTAACAGAGAACATTATCATTAGCATTGAATAGTCTGATGGCAAGGATCATTTATCTGAACTTAGTTCATTGGCAAGTACAAGTTTTGGACAGAGCATTAACATTATCATATGACCATTTTGGTCCGTGTTCATTCGTATCTCGTAAACAGAATTCCTCCACCTGTAACTTCCCCATTTACCACTTCAGTTCATAACTCCAAGGCAGAAGAACCATCCACTTTTATTATCATAACTTATAAGACATCAGATCACCATATTTCATAACATAGCATATACAAGTTGGCCATAAGATTCACATACATCCATGATATCATTCCACTTAATAGCATAAAATTATAACATAGTCATACCATAAATTTAGCATCACATATTCATATCCACACATTTGGGCACACATAAAAGGTCACATATAACATATACGGGCATACACATAGGAAAATTGATAGAAGGAAAAAGATGAGCAAGAGTTAGAGGAATGTGTTACCTAAGGTTGGAGAAATCCCTTAAATCCTTGCTAAGTCTAGTTCCTTTTAGGCCATAGAATGAATTTACTTCCACCCCTGAAGCTTCCTTGAGTGGTAATAGAGGAGAGAGAAAGTTTGGAGTTTAGGGTTTGTGAGAGGTGGGGATTTTGTGAGTGAAAGAGTGAAATTTGTTAGGGTGTTTGTAGAAAAGATGGAGAATGTGGTAATTTTGTGGTTTAAATGAGTGGATTTGATGGAGAAATGGAGATTTCAGAGGTTGAAGGAGGAGGGTTTGAGGGTTTTTTTGAGTGGAAGATGAGTGAGAGAGTGTAGGAAGATAAGTAGAGAAATGGATGAGTGAAGAGAAAAGAGGATGCCCGTGCTCTTTTTTTTTTCATCTGGGGAGAAGCGCCCGGGCGGGCTGAAGGAAAAATCTCGGTCGAGCTTACCATTAAACTTGGGCATGACAGGGTGACCGAGCCCGGTCTCCTACCCCAGGCGCGCAAAAGTTTTCCAGCACTTGGGCCGTAAGTTCCCAACTTTTGTCCACGGGTGAGCAAGCAAGTGGCTCTAACGGAATATATGGCTCGGACAGTCAGACTTCCGCTCGGGCGGGCTTTACTTTTTCATGGCCCAAGCAAGGAGTTCAAGGAATTTCTGCCCCGGGCGAGCTCACGATTTAACCGAACGGGATGCTGTGCTCGGACGGCTTTGATAGGGCTCACGCGATCTCCTTACTCCTTAGCCATTTTTTCCGTTTTTCTTCTTCTTTTCTCCTTCTTCTTCCCCCTTTTTTTTTATTGCCTACAATAATATTCACTACCCTTTTAAATATCCCCGCCCTTTCAGTAATAAGTGAAAGCAACCCCCTAATACTTATCAAAAATACCGTCCTTGGTGTGCCAAGTAAACACAAGGGGGAAGCGCGGGGGAAAGATGATGAAGATCCTAGTCCTCATCCACCGGGTCATCTTCCGGTATTTGGGACGGCGGAATACCGTCGGGGACCAACCCCCATCAGAGGTAGGATCATCAAACGGGTAGGAAGGATCTCCCGTTGGATCCATCTCGCCCGACACCATGTAGTCATATGGTGGTGGTCGAGGGGGCCAAAAGGGGTAGGTCGGTTGGCCAGTGTTCCAACTCGTAACCGACCCATATTGAGGCGCCATGTGTGGGGTAGTTGAAAAATGGGTCAACAAGACCTTGCTCCACATGATAATAAATTTTTTGGTTTTTTTGGAGCTTCATGGTGTCGATATATTATCTCATCCTTCGGTATTGGTCATGGAGGTGATCAAACCCTTAAGATTGAGACAAGGCAAGGTTGGCTAGGTGAGTCTCAATTAAAGACATGTCAAATGATGGCTCACCTTGGCCGGAGGAGGAAGAGGGGCCGGCACGGGAGGGGGGGAGGTTTCATGGCGATAAACTATGATCACCACCTTATTGGGGGTTCTAGGCACTCGATCCCGAATGGTTTTGGTGATCTAATAGGAATTGGGCACCTCCCGGGAGAGTGTAGAAGTAGAGGGGTTAGGAAGACGACACCAAGGGACTTCATCCGACCGTACCAAAAGCATGTAGGGATGGGTGTCATTGTCGCCTTCAAGGATGGAATTCATCACCCATAATTGCCGAATGTCTAGAGCGACATACGGTGAAACTGAGGAAAGGGCGGTGAGCTGAGCATCTAGACCCAAATGATGAGCAATGAGTGTAATCATCCCCCTATAACAATCTCGGAACCATGTGGGGTGTCGTCCCGATGCTGGATCATCCGAACCACAAAGTGCTCGGGAAAGTTAATAGGGGGTGGATCTTGTTGCTCTTGTGTGCATAGCCAAAGGGTCGGCATTTTAATTTCTCTTGCCGCGCTTACTTCGGAATGGCAGTAAACGGCATAGACGACCATGCGGTGCACGTAGCTCATTGAGCTGTAAAAAAATCTCTTCTCACTAGCCAGCTTGGAATCCATATTGAGATCTTTAATTACCAAAAGGCTTTCTACTCCTATTCAAATGGAAGATGTCATGATTTCTTATATACTAATCGGTATGGAGAGGTATATATTGGTGTGTTGTAAGCCGTTTTGTATGCCCACAATGTATCATCTAGCTCATTGAGCTGTAACAATCTCTTTTCGCCGGCTAGCATGGAATCTATATTGAGCTTTTTGTCTGCCAAAAAGCTTTGTCCTCTAATTCAACTGGGAGATGGCATGATTTCCCATACACTAATCGATATGGAAAGGTATCTATAGGTGCCTTGAAAGCTGTTTTGTATGCTCACAGTGTAATATTCAACTTCAAACTCCAATCCTTCTTAGTCTTCACCACCACCTTCTCCAGAATAGACTTGATCTCGCGATTGGAAACCTTGACTTGTCCACTTTTTTAAGGCTGACAAGACAATCCATTTCAGTGGGTTACTCCCTACTTACACAAGAGAGCATCTAAATGTCGCTCATGGAAGTGTGATCCTCCATCACTAATTACAGCTCTTGGAACCCCGAACCATGGAAAGATGGTCTTCTTGAATAGTGAAATGACCACCTTTGAATCATTAGTTGATGAAGTGATGGCTTCCACCCACTTGGAGACGTAATCCGCATCAAGTAGGGTGTACATGTTTCCTTTAAAAGATGGAAAAAGGTCCCATGTAGTCTATACCCCAGACTCAAATATTTTCACCTCAAGTATTCTGGTTTGGGGTATCTCACGCCGACTTGAAATAGTGCCAGTCCGCTGGCCAGCATCACATGCCATAATGAAAGATTGTGAAACTTTGAACATAGTAGGCCAATAGAAACTAGACTCTAAGATCTTAGCATGTGTCGTGGCAGGACCATGGTGTCCTCCATAAGCTGATAAATGACAATGTTGCATAATGCCACTCGAGAATACATTAACGATAGAGACCATCGGCACACTCACGGAACAAAAAAGGATCGTCTTAAAAGTAATGCTTGACATCATTCAAGAATTTCTTCCATTGTTAGTAGGACAAGTCTAGAGGTAGAGTTCCTCCAACGACATAATTCGTGAAATTCCTAAACCATGGAGACTGATTTGTTACTCCTAGTAAGTGATCATCAGAAATTGAGTCATCAATAGGGGTCGTAGGTGCACCAACATCACATCGCAACCTTGGCAAGTGATCTGCTACTACATTATCTGCTCCATTCTTATCTCGAATCTCCAAATCAACTTCTTGGAGCAATAGAATCTACCTGATAAGGCTAGATTTGGCTTCCTTCTTTGAAAGGAGAAAATTCAAAGCTGCATGATCTATATAAATAATCACCTTGGACCCAGTGAGATAGGCACATAATTCGTCCAAGGCATAAACAACAGTATGTAGCTCCTTCTCAGTGGTGGCATAATTGACTTGAGCATCATCTAATGTCTTGATAGCATAGTAGATAGCATACAAAACCTTTTGTTTTCACTGACCAAGCACGACCCCAACTCCATAGTAGATAGCATGCAAAACCTTATCTTTCCTCTGACCAAGCACGACCCCAATGGCATAGTCACTAGTGTAGGCGTGATTTTATTTCGCCTACGCGGTGTGAGTGCGTATTTGACTACCTCATTGTAAAGGTTTTATTGAAAACGTTTTTGAAATAGAGAGAAGTCGCCAATAAGTCTTTAAAGGAAGACTCATAAACCTAACTGGATATTGGGAAATCAAAGGGACAACTGTGGGACTTATCAAATGTAGATTTCCCCGTCATGACTCCATTAATGGTCAATGAACCATACATTGAGTTCGGGGGTGAGGGTCTGAATACGGTCATAATGAAGCACATTCGCCTATTGCTAGCCTCAACTAAATACCGATTCATATCAAGTTTTATGCAAAAGAATAACCAGATAATATCATCAAGCACCCTAAAAATACTAGTCTAAGTTGGTTAATTAAACATATCAAAAAGACTATTTTTAGTGCTATGTTATTAAGTAATTAAAATTCCAAGGTTCTTAACAGGTTGTTCAAATTAGTTGAATTTAATGTTAGAACAATTCTTTAGGTCTTGATTAGCAATAATAACATGTGAGGTGATGAAAGCATTAAACATACAATCATGCATATGAATATATATCAATGTAATGTAAAAGAAAATATAAAAAGGGAGATTTAGAGAAGAATGTACATAATGCGTTAATTCCTTCAAGATCTACATTGTGACAAGTAAAATGTTAGTAAAAAAGGAATTAAATTGGAATTCACCCTGAGGAATTATACCTTTGTTGCCTGGGTCTTACGCAACGATCTTCTGGATGAGCAATCTTGACACATGAAATAAGAAATCTGAAGGTATGAATGTGTTTGAATGTATTTGATTCCAAGTTTGAGTGTTAGAATGTGAGTTTGAATATAGGGGAGTATGTGTAGAAGTGGTAGGAAAAGTATCGAAGTAATAAAGCATTGGAAAGCATTGTCAAAAGTCGTTCGAAGAAACGAGGTATTTATAGGCAAAGGAAATCGAAAACGAATCGAAAATATAAAATAAAACTATGTGCCTGACGCACCGCTTCGCGCTTGACACACCACAGTGCGCCAGACGCACATGGAGATGTCCGCTAGAAGCACAACTATGCGCCACACGTACAACCGTGTGCCAGACGCACAACTTTACGCCACGCATACTTGCTTTCTGGCCGGTTATTTTTATTATTTTAAGATTTTTTTTATCCTTTAATAAAATTTATCATATGAAATCCGAAATAAGCTATCTTTAGGAATAAAAATCTGATTTTCTAAATATCCTTTTAAAAATTAATTTTCAAGAATAATTAATATTAAAATATTACAAATACAATTAATTATCAGGAATAATTAATTGGGCCTTAAAATCGGGCTTGGATTTAATAAATAGATTTTATATTATCGAAATGCTTTTGGGCTTAGCTTGTTCGATTGCTCTTCCTTTGGAACGGACCAATTCGGACGACGATATGTTTCATCAATGGGTACTCGATGGGGAGACACAATTTTGTGTCTACAGAAGCCCCCACTTTGACAGAGGTTCAAGAAATCGATAGTGTGTCGGGACGGAAAACGATTCTAAATCCTCTGCAGTTTAGAACTGTTCTATGTATCGCCGGTCTCCGTAAGACAAAGTTAGTATGCAGGACAATAACTACAAGCAATCTGATTACCTGCAGAAGAAGATGTTAGCAGATACGAGCAAACAACTCAGATAAGGCACATAATGATGCAAAGATGCAAACTTAGACTATCTAAGGATGCATGAGACGCTATGCAAGGATGAAGGTTATGCAAAGCTAAGGAAGATGAAACATCATGCAAGGTCGAGGTTATGCAAGGCTAGGAAAGATGAAATGCAAGGTCAGGGTTATGCAAGATTAGGAGGTAAGAGATGCAATGCAAGGTCATGATTTTGCAAGGCTAGAAGATCTGGATAGGTAGAGAGATAGAATGATTTGAAATAGATAGATTGATTTTCGAAATCGATTTTTGGTAAATAAATCGGGGTCCCCAAGTGAGATCCACATATTACAACTTTTCGGGAGTTAGGAGGAACCACCACATATATAGGAAGCCCCCACTTTGGGTAAGCTTGTATTAAATTAGGCATTTTGAGCCTAGATTGGAATGTACTTGATCTGTCTTGAATAGTCAGAGTTCTTCACTGGGGATTGGTGGGACGCGGTCGCACGCACTACCAAAGATAAAAGTATATTTTCCTTCTTTCCAATACAAGTGAATGTAAGTGGCAAGTAGGGTCCTATCCACAGAGACTTGGGGACTAACTCGTGCTTATAATAGATCAAATGGGGGTTTTGTAATTAAGGAAATGAATAACTAAAATATAAATAACTAAAGAACAATAAAGAAGTAAGGTAATCAATAAGAGGAGAATCTTGAGTTCGGTTAATGGCCACTTCGACTCATACTATTGATCATTGGTTTCTCAAATGTGTAACATTACTCTCAATTACTCAAAGTTGGAAATCAAATTCCTTTCCCGCAAAAGAACCGTTAAACAATCATAATCAGATGATCATAAAACTTGGACTAAAGATTAACCTAATCTTATCAGAGATTAAATTCAAAGCGATAAAACGTCAACAAACCAGGACTCAATGAGCCAATCAACAAATTGCTAGCACAACATATTCAAATTGGAAATTAAGATGTCTCTGGTGATTAATCAAGAATAATCAGATTCATTAATCAAACCCTAGATTGCTACTCATGAAAGAAGAACAGATGATTCGGCATTAATGCTAAATCCTGGCAAAAGATAAATTGTATGTATAAACTAGTAGTACTCCTAGCAATTCATACAATTATCATAGATCAAAATCAGGAAATCACAATTATAACTATGAGATAGTTAACAAAGAGAAACCTTACAATAATAGACCGAAGCTTGATTAACCGTTATCAAGACTTGATTTAGGCTACGATCGACATGACCTCCATCAAAGAAATCTTTAAAGTAATGATCTTAAAACCAAAAGGGAAAATAGGGATTAGGGTTCTTCCTATCTATTCTCTCTCATTAAGTATAGGATTACATAACACAAAACAAAACAATGTTTTTCTAATATTAATAAAACCTCGGAAGACCGAAAATATCCGACGAAACATAACAGGGTCGAAGTGCGCGACCCGGTCATCAATGGCGCGCGAGTCGGGCCTTAGCTGCTACCAAACTCACGCTTCCGCTCGATATGCGCGACCCGGGCACTTCTAGTGCACGAGTCGGGCATGTGCTGTTGTGCACCATCCTGTAATGCTAGATATCCTGTAATGCTCGAGATGGGCTCTTCAACGCCCATGGTAGGCAATCACTACTGTAGAAACACAAAGAGGATGAACTTGGATGCATCAACTATATAACTCTAGACTTCAATGAACTTTGTGATCTTTTTATGTTGAATGGATCACAAACACGGGACAAAAATCCACCTGTAAATGATCATAAACATATAGAACCACAAAATATCCTTAAATCTCCTCTAATACATCAAATTCATCATAACTCCCTCTTCTCCACACTAAGGTTTACATGAGTAAAACTCTCCTTCTTAAGACTTAAACCTTAGTAAAATGGACTTCTCAATGCTCTATAATCGCATATAACTTTGTCACATCAAATACCCTCACACTTGAACTTTACTCGACCTCGTGTAAACTCAAAATAAAGCTCAAAGAGGCACCCCTTCTAAGTTATTGCTCACTTTTCACTACTCCCCTTATCTCTCCATCCTAGTGTATGACAAAGGTTGCTATTCCCCCCCGAGTCGCTCAAAGCCAAGTCTAAGGGTAAGAGTTACCCCCACACTTGAGCTAAAAGCTCGCCTGAAATAATGTAAATAGCAAACTCACACTATGCTCAACACCAAGATAATAAAAATGTATGACTTTGAATTCCGAAAGTTCTCAAAAGATTTAAAACCATTCTAATCTGCACAACACCATCACCATCCTCATGTCATGAAATGATAAAAGCAAGTTCAAATCCTGAAAAATCTCAAAGGACTCGAACTTGGACCATCTAAACACAATCACAACAATCAAACTCCTTATTCCTCCAATGATGAGTGAGCTCTAACCTATTCGTCTCTAGCTCCGAACACCAAGATGAAAAACCTACCCGAGACACTCCTTATATCACCAACCCTCCTTATGACACCAACTTCGGCAAATGATTTCAAATTTTCTCTCTCTTATCTCTCATTTTGCCTAGGAGCCCTTTCGGGTTTTCATCCTACCATCACACAATTTTTTTTTTCATTTATGAACTCACCATCTCACTCGCTCTAAATAGTCACTTTTTTGCATAGAATTCCCTTTCAGGTTTTCAACCTATCCGGGCCCCCATTTTTGCCTGAGTCGCCCGCCCTTGCGGGTTTTCAACTCAGCAGGTTTCATTTCATCACTTTTTTCTTCAAAAGTAAAACGTATATACATCAAGTGAAACAATGAGAATTCCCTCTCCCCTACTTAATCAAGACATTGTCCTCAATGTGAGAGCAAGTGCAATAACACAATAAAAGAAAAGGGGAACACTCAAAAACCGACTCTCACAAAACTTGTCACTCCCTCAACAATACCAATAAAAAAAGTGTCACATCCCAACAACCCAAGAAAACACATTGACGACAAACGCACAACACTATCTCACAACCGGACTCCCTATTACAACCAAGTAAATGACTAGTCCAAAATTAAATTCATTGAAATAATATAATTTCGAAATTTGCACCTTATAGTAGAACCTTATCCAGTATGCAAATGCTCATTGATGCTTGGCCACCGTAAGTATCGCTCATGTAACTCCTGCATCAATCTCGACCCTCCAATTTCACCAACGTCTCTCAAATGGACACCTCTAAAAGGTCTTTTGATGTATTTTTGGCTTAAGTTGGATTAATATTGGCTAAGAGTGTTGAATTGTAGCTCGGGAAACAAGAGGGGTAAGGTGGTGGGTGAAAGATAATTTGTTGTGGTGGAGGAGAAAAAAAATTGGTGACGTTTAAGAGTAAGAGGAAAAGTAAGGGAAAAGAAAAAGAAAAGGGTTCGGGTTGCCTCCCGAATAGCGCTAAGTTTAAAGTCGTTAGCTCGACCTTATACCTCCCACAATCAGTCCGGGGATGGTTCAACTCCTTGTTCCAATACTTGTACCTGTAATTCTGATGAGACAACTTCCTGCATAGCTAGCGTTAGTGATAACGGTGTAAAACTATGCAGTAAGTCAGGTGGTCGCTCATGTTTTTGCAACCTCACTACCTCCAATGACTCATGTCCCTCACTGGTATCATATGTATCACACTCTATGGATTGAATAATACCCACAAAGCATGAGGGATGTTCAGTCGCTAGGGAATTCCTAGACTCATGAATACCAAATGCTTCTCAATGTCCCCCAAACTCCACAGTTAATGACCCAGCACCAAAATCAATTTTTGTACTGGACGTTTTAAAAAACGGCCTCCCTAAAAGAACGGGAGAAACATGACTATCAGACTCCATGTCCAGTAAATAAAAGTCAGTAGGAAACTAAAGTTTACCAACATGAACTAACACATCCTCTACTTTACCCTTGGGATAAGAGTTGGATCCGTCAGCTAATTGCACTATGACATTCGTTGCATGCAAAGGGCCAAGCGCTAAAGACTTATATAGTGAATATGGAATCACATTAATTGAAGCACCCAAGTCTAACATAGCTTTAGGAATATAAATGTCATTAATAGTGCAAGGGATGGTAAACATGCCGGGGTCATCATACTTGGGAGGAAGTGTATTATGAGAAATAACATAAATATGCTCGCTAGTTTTCTCTACTTTGGGTGAAACATGGGGACTTACCTCACATTCGTGTACGACCTCGTATATACCTTTGTTGCTTTCATATCTTCTATCGGCCCGCAAAGCTTCTGGAAAAGGTGGGGGAGGCCTATGCTTTGGAAGTAAAGTGACTTCCTTGTTTCTTGTAACCATGTTCCCCCCCTGTTGCAGCCGTGTATCACCCCTTATCATGATAGCGTTCACATTCTTTTTTGGGTTTACTTCTGTTTGGGAGGGTAATTTCCCAAACTCATGAGCCTCTAGCCTGCTCACTGCACTCAAAACCTGGCTCATCTGTGTTTCCAAATTCTTTATACTAGAGCGAGTTTCCTCTTGGAACTGTACCATATTCCCTTGTATGTTGGTCACATTCTTGGTTAAGGCTTTGAGCATATCTTCAGTAGACATCGTAGAGGTTTGCATAATACCCGAATTCTGACCCTGATGTGGACCCTGAACTGAAGCTTGAGGTCTCATGAACTATTGTTGCGGTTGATGATATTATGTGGGTGGTTGGTTACTTTGATCATTACCATACCTCAACCTCGGATTATCTCTCCAACCAGGATTGTATATGTTGGAATAAGGATCATACTTCCTTTGATATCCTGCACCTTGGAAACCAAGAGCATTAACTTCCTCGCTTGATCCCTCTTGAAGTTGTGGGCAATAATCAGTGGGGTGATCTGAAGCACATATCCCACACGCCTTAACTTGTTGTATGTGTCCCTTAAGAATGAGCTCTCTTACTAGTGAGGTAAGACATTGAACCTGTTCTTCAAGTTTGGGATTTTGCACATTTGAGCTACTCACATTCACCTTCTTGTGGGTGGATCGCCTACTAAAGTGTCTGGAGCCTTCAGAAACCTCCTCTATCAAAGCTCTAGCATTCGCTGGAGTCTTATTTATGATCGATCCACCACTAGCTGCATTAATCATCCGCACATCATCATCAAAAAGCCCATTATAGAAGTATAAGATCAAATCTTCCTCACTATATCCGTGATACGGACATCTTGCACATAACCTCTTAAAATGCTCCCAATATTCATACAAAGGTTCATCATATCGCTGCTCTATGTTGCTGATCTCCTTCTTGAGTGTGGATGACTTTGAAGCAGGAAAATATTTATCAAGGAACCGCTTCTTCATTTCAGACCAACTGGAGATACACCCTGGTGGGAGATAATAAAGCCAATATTTGGCCGTATCCTTTTGAGAAAAAGGAAACTCCCTCATCTTAACCTGATCCTCAGTGGCATTACTCGGTTTCATGCTTGAGCACACAACATGAAACTAAGATAAGAAATTGTTAGGGTCTTCACCACTGAGCCCATGAAAAGATGGTAACAGATGAATGAGCCCTGACTTGAGCTCGAAGGTGGTACCTTCCTCTAGTGTTGGGAAAGTGATACATAGTGGTTGTTGATCGAGATTAGGAGCGGTGAGCTCCCTCAGAGTACGAGTCTCAACTCGCGATGACATTTCTTCCTCAAAGTTCAAATCAAATGATCATACTACAATTGATCTTGATTAGCGGTACGAGTATCAACCATGTACTAAAAAAATAATACGAAATGTAAAGAACTATCTAAAATAAACACGTTTTAGTAATTGCCAAGTTCCCGGCAACGGCGCCAAAATTTGGTAGGACGCGGTCGCACACGCTACCAAAGATAATGGTATATTTTCCATCTTTCCAATACAAGTGAATGTAAGTGGCAAGTAGGGTCGTATCCACAGAGACTTGGGGACTAACTCGTGCATATAATAGATCAAATGGGGGTTTTGTATTAAAGAAATGAATAACTAAAATATAAATAACTAAAGAACAATAAAGAAGTAAGGTAATCAATAATAGGAGAATCTTGAGTTCGGTTAATGGCCACTTCGACTCAGACTATTGATCATTGGTTTTCTCAAATGTGTAACTTTACTCTTAATTACTCAAAGTTGGAAATCAAATTCCTTTCCCGCAAAAGAACCGTTAAACAATCAGAATCAGATGATCATAAAACTTGGACTAAAGATTAACCTAATCTAATCAGAGATTAAATTCAAATCGATAGAACGTCAACGAACCAGGAATCAATGAGCCAATCAACAAATTGCTAGCACAACATATTCAAATTGGAAATTAAGATGTCTCTAGTGATTAATCATGAATAATCAGATTCATTAATCAAACCCTTGATTGCTACTCATGAAAGAAGAACAGACGATTCGACATTAATTCTAAATCCTAGCAGAAGATAAATTATATGTATAAACTAGTAGTACTCCTAGCAATTCATACAATCATAGATCAAAATCAAGAAATCACAATTATAATTAAGAGATAGTTTACAAAGAGACCGAAGCTTGATTAACCGTTCTCAAGACTTGATTTAGGCTACGATCGACATGGCCTCCATCAAAGAAATCTTGAAAGTAATGATCTTAAAACCAAAAGGGAAAATAGGGATTAGGGTTCTTCCTCTATATTCTCTCTAATTTAAGTCTAGGATTACATAACACAAAACAAAACAATGTTGTGCATGATCCTATAATGCTCGATATGCGCGGGTCGTGCGTGTATGGCGCGCGACTCGGGCACTCGCCACTACTTGGGATTTGATCTTCAACAAACGCCCGAGGTGGGCTCTTCAACGCCCATGGTAGGCAATCACTACTGTAGAAACACTAAGGGGATGAACTTGGATGCATCAACTATATAACTCTAGACTTCAATGAACTTTGTGATCTTTTTATGTTGAATGGATCGCAAACACGGGACGCAAATCCACCTGTAAATGATCATAAACATATAGAACCACAAAATATCCTTAAATCTCCTCTAATACATCAAATTCATCATAACTCCCTCTTTTCCACACTAAGGTTTAGATGAGTAAAAATCTCCTTCTAAGACTTAAACCTTAGTAAAATGGACTTCTCAACGCTCTATAATCGAATATAACTTGGTCACATCAGAGATTCTTCTTTGGGGAGTTGATATAAGCAAAGTCAGATATTGCCAGAGACCATGGAATTGTCGGAGAGTCCTTCTGGGAAAAGGAGAGCTTGGATTGAAAAATAAAAAGGTTTAATTTATGACTTATATATATAGGTGGGAAAAGGCTTTGACGTAGCTAGGTTCAGACTCGAGTCTATGTCGGGATCTAGAAAGAGTATGCTACTGAATTCTTGAAAATTAAATCATTAGACCTTGATTAGATAATTTTTTTGTACTCGCCCTTTCGGGGTTTCAACCTAGCGGGTTGGATATACCTTGAAAAAGGAGTTAGCGTTGATGAAATATTGAAAGGTTTAAGGCTAGAGGTTTGATGAAGATTTAGTTGGTTGGGCTAAGGTAGGATCATGGATTTGGATTATATGGGTTAGGGTTTTGACGGATTGGAAAATTTGAATAAGGGATAGAACTTGTGTCCAAGCCCCCTACCTTAACTTTGTATTTCTTTGCCTTTGGCTTTTTCTTTTTTGCATTATATTGTTTGTCATGTGCATTTTCTTTAGCTTTTTCTTTTTTTTTCGCACTTTGAATTTTTTCACTTTTTTGTTTTGTTTTGCCTTGCATTGATATATAGAACTTTTTTTAGCAAGGCTTGCACACGAGTTTCTGGTTTAGGATATTAGGAGACTTGAAGGTTATTTTATGGAGCTTTGATTTTGAAAGGTTATAAGGATCATGAAAGATGATGGTTTAAAGGGATTTTTTTTGGATTGCATGAGGATAGCATATGAATGATGGCTTATTGAAAAATTGAAGGGAGGAGGGGAATAACTCTTAATTCAAAGTATATCCATTTTTTTTATTATTACTTTTTAGTCAAGATCATTAGGTGATTTAAGTTTCATCATTGAATTAGAAGCATATATAAAATGATGGTAAAAGGCCAATGAAAATGAAAAGAAAAATAAAATGAAATGAAAATGGAGAGCCTATAATAAATGAAGTCCTATAGTTCATAGACTCGATGGGAAAGTACAGAAATGGCTTAGGGTAAAGACTCTCTGACTCATCCTAGGAAACCAGAATTAAAAGACTATGCCTTTGAATTATTGATGCACTGCCAAAGGGGTTGTTGGTGATGTTGATACTTGTTGTAGCAAGTATTAGAAGTTTATTGTCATTTACCATGTTTTGCAGTGCATTTGAGGTATTTGACACTAGATGTCAGATATTCATTATTTCGTTGGAATTCGCCGCAAAAATTTAGATTTCACCTAATGAATTTTCTTTTAGGTGTAGGCGCTCCTAGGTTCCTCTATTAGGCGCTCCTAAGTTGTAATCTCTCGACCGGTCATGAAAATAATAGAGTGGATCTTGCTTGTTTTAAGAAATGATTTTTTGAAATGAGAGATGAAAATGGAAACGAGAACTGTGAAATGAGAAATGTAAATGGAAATGAAAATGGAAAATGGGAAATGCAAATGATTGGGAGAAATGGGAAAAGGTATGGGCTTCACCATGATGCTGAAATGGGCCTAACTATATGCATATGCAAATATGGACTGTACTGGACTATCGAAGAAGACTGAACTCAATGATTTGGGTTTTTATAACTATACAAAATGCTACTTTCACTAGACTTAATGGGTGGCCTTTATGGACTTTATGGGTGATTTGCTTCACCAGACTAGATGATTTGGGGTTTTATGGATCTAAGATGGACTAGCTTTGCTAGACTCAAAAGTTTTTGGGCCATTATGGACTTAGGGGTAGATTAGCTTCGCGAGACTCGAGGATTTGGGCTGCTATAGATGTAAGATAGGAGTAGCTTCGCAAAACTCGGAGGTGACTAGCTTCGCTAGGTCTAAATTATGCCATTATGGTCTTAAAAGGCGAGTAGCCTCGCTAAACTCAAAGGGTGCCTTTATGGTCTTAAGGATGACTAGCTTTGCTAGGTCAAAGAGTGTCGTTATGGGCTTAAAAGGTGAGTAGCTTCACTAAACTCAGAGGATGCCTTTAAGGTCTTAGGGATGACTAGCTTCGCTGGGTCAAAGGGTGCCGTTATGGTATTAAAAGGCGAGTATCGCTAAACTCAGAGGGTGCCTTTATGGTCTTTGGGATGACTAGCTTCGCTAGGTCAAAGGGTGTCGTTATGGTCTTAAGGGGTCACTAGCTTCGCTAGCTCAGGAGGAGTTAGGTCAGCGGTGCGCCAGACGCACAGGGAGCTGTGTGCCAGAAGCACAACAATGCGCCATGCGTTCTTGCTTTCTGGTCTTTTTTTTTTTTTTTTGTTTTAAGATTTTTTTTATCCTTTGAAAAAATCTATCCTTTGAAATCCGAAATCATCTATCTTAGGAATAAAAATCTAATTTTCGAAATATCCTTTTAAAAATTAATTATCAAGACGCGTACTTGATTTCTGGCTTGTTTTTTTATTGTTTTAAGATTTTTTTATCCTTTGATAGAATCTATCCTTTGAAATTCGAAATCAGCTATCTTTAGGAATAAAAATCTGATTTTCGAAATATCCTTTTAAAAATTAGTTATAGAGAATAATTAATATTAAATTATCAAAAATACAATTAATTATCAAAAGACTCAAGGCACTCATTAGTAAAGATGTACGGAGCATCTTTAAGGAGGAGTTAGGTTAGTGGTTTAGCAATTTTTGAAAAATCCTTGATAAAGCGGCGATAAAACCCCGCATGACCAAGGATAATTTGTATTCCCTTCACATTAACTGGAGGGGGTCATTGCTCAATCATTTGGACCTTAGCTCGATCCACTTGGATGCCCTGTTAAAAAATAATATGGCTAAGCACCACTTCTTCAGTTACCATGAAGTGACACTTTTCCCAATTCAACACAAGATTACTTTCTTCACATCTTTTAAGGACTTTCGTGAGATTAACTATGGATACATCGAAATCAGTACCATGCACACTAAAATCATCATAAAGAGCTTCATGATAGACTCAATAAAGTCAGAAAAGATGATCATCATGCAACGTTGAGGTACCGGGAGCATTACACAAATCAAAAGGCAAGCAAAAGTACCATAAGGGAATGTGAATGTTGTCTTTTCTTGGTCATCTAGATGTATGGGGATCTAAAAAACCCCAAAATAACCATATAAATAGCAAAAGTACCTGTGATAAGCTAGCCTCTCAAGCATTTGGTCAATAAAGGGGAGGGGGAAGTGATCGTTCTTGGTTACAATACTAAGCCGTCTATAGTCAATGCACATACGCCAACTAGTCACAATCCTAGTGGGAATCAACTCACTTTTATCATTTTTTAACACTTGTCTCCCACCTTTTTTTCGAACTAATATATTTAATTTAGATGATCAAACACATAGGTGCAGAAAAACGTGTAACTTGTTCGAAAAACTAATAAAGGCAAGGCCACCACAATAAACAATCTAAGGGTTTTGATGCATAAAGGCTAAGCCACCAGCAATCAAGAAGAGTTTGAAAACTTCAATAATTCATTAACTAAGAAAACTCGTACAACCTAAACTATATATATGAAAACAACTCCTACTATGCTTAGGACAAGTCCCTAAGTCATATTATCAAACAAACTCATAAAACAAGATAAGAATAAAAGAGCCATAAGATAATAATAACACAAATAGGATAAGATTAAAACAACTAAGATATGAAGAGTCCTAGTAGAGCTCAACTAACCATTCTCAGCGCCACTCCTAGGTTGGTTAGTAAGCAAGCGACCACTTTTGTAGTAAGTCCCATGAACAATCCTCCATGCAAATCAATTGAGCTAAGATCAAGAGTGACATTTGTATGCACAAGAGCTAACAAATCCTCATCACTTACTCCTGTATCATCCTCCTTTTCTTCGAAAACAATTTTCCTCAATTAAGCCATATCATCATCATGCACATAGGACGCCAAGTCCCCAACAATGAACGTGGCACTTACTTCATATTCTCCTGGAAGTTCAAGCTTGAAAGCATTATCATTAACCTTTTCAACTTGAAACATGTTACTACCCCAACATTGAATGGTCCATCAGAGCGTGGCATGAGTTTATTCTTGGGAAGGTTAGGAAATCGTTACTTCCTAATATGTAATCAAACAAAATCACCAACTTGAAACACATGTTGATGTCGATGCTTGTTAGCCATGGTTTGATACTTTGCATTTACCTTCTCAATTCTAGCCTTAACTTGGGCATGAAGCTTGTACGTAGCTTGCGCCTTTTCCTTTGCATCAACATGATAAATCTCATTTTTAGGAAATGGAATCAAATAAATAGGCACTCCAGGATTCGCCCCATAAACCACCTCAAAAGGGGAAAACTTAGTAGCATATGTAGGTAACCTATTGTAAGCAAACTCAACATATGAAAGTTTCACATCCCAATCTTTGGTACTCTTACTAACCAAGCCGCGTAGCAATGCCCCTAAGGTACGATTTGTAACCTACATTTGCCCATTCAGTTTGAGGGTGAAGAGAGGTGCTAAAACACAACTTAGTACCAAGCAATCTCCACAATGTCTTCCAAAAGTAACTCATGAACTTAGTATCCCTATCACTAACAATAGTTTTAGGTACACCATGTAGCTTAATGATTTCCTTAAAATAAAAATCAGCAACTTTGGAAGCATCATCCATTTTATGACAAGGAATACAATGATCCATTTTATAAAATCTATCAACAACAACCATAATTTGAATCCTTGTCCCTTTGTGTTCTAGGTAACTATTGAGTCCCCTAGGTTTTGAATGATGACAAACAGCTGCAGGGAACAGTTGTTATTACAGGTGGTTCTAGGCTGTTAGGAAACAACTGAGTATCCAACTCTTCCTGACTGTTAAAAGAAACAGTCAAAAGAATATTTGATATGCTATGATGTATTCCTGTGTAGCAAACAAGTTTCCCAAGACTTGAAGCTAAGAAGCCCTCTCGAAGTTGTTCGAGGAAAGGATAGAGTTCATCATTGTTGATTCAAGGGAAGCTTCAAGGATTGAAGTGCATGAAGATAGTTTAGGATTCTTTAGTTGTCTCATCTTAGGTCTTCATGCAATGTTTGCGTATGATAATTCTAGTGGCATTGTTTGTGTTGTTCTTAAGTGTGAAATAGTAGAGTTTTGAATATGGAACTAGTTGGTTATATATTCAGAACACTACTAAGTAGGGTAACAAGTATGGGTACCAGTTACTCTATCGGGTGATTGAGCTGGCTGTTTTAGAAAAGATTTTCGAAAAAATATTTTCTTAAATACATTCCATAAGAAACGTTTGCCAGACCTTTCGAATCATTATTCAAGATTTACCGCCTTAATGCGTGTGTATATCTTGGATAATATATTTCCTCCGAGAAATATATTGTTCAAGATATACTTTCCATAACTTAGGATTATCATATATTTGATATTATAAGTTAGGGCACGCTTAAGGGTTAGACCTCGATCTATAAATACTGAATCATGATTCTCGTTCACCCTTGATGCTCTCCCGGATTTTATTGAGTACTTTCGAGAGCCTTCACATAGAGAACATCTAAAATTGTTTCCTACAATAGAGTACGCATCTCATAGAGCTTCATATTACTCTTTATTTGCTTTGTAAGAAAGCGTGAGTTAAGAAAAATTATTTGTATTGAATCTCTAACAAAGGGGTTAGAGATTGGGTAGCGTTTGTGAGTTCATCCGGGAGTGGTTGTGAGTTCAAGTGCGAAATAACATACTAGAGTTAGTGTGGGGTGTGTTGTTTCCCTGGAGTAAGGGATACAGGAGAGTGCGAGAGTATTCTTGTTTTTCAGAGTTGGTTAAAAAGAAAACTAGCGTAGGAGGACGTAGGCTCTTGTTTGACTGAACCTTGTTAAATTTGGTGTGTTCATTATTACTTTTAAGTTCTAGTGTTTCCGCTTTCAAGAACCAGCTCAACTGGTTCCCCCTTAAATCGAAAGAATTTGAATTTGTCACCAGTTCGTTGAAGTACTCAATTGTAACAACCCCGCAATTCAAAACATCATAACAACCTTAGGGCGCACTGCGGAAGCATACATTAGTCATCCGGAGCTGATACGTGGCACAAGTGCTACGTAGTAATCAAAATACTTAAAGTCAAATAGATAAAAGTGTCTTTATTACAACACTAGCAACCCATAAAAAGAAAGTCCGTTAAAGAGTTCACATACACCTATTACAAATAATAAGTACTTTCCAAAAGGACATAGTTCAGGAGTATACACATCAAAAGACATCACATAGAAACGTTATCCGACGCGACCATATTAATTGGAAAACGGTCACCCCAACTTCATGATTTTTCCTGCAATCAATTACAACTGTGCCCCCACCAGGACTGGTTCAAGAACAGATATTAACAAGAGGTGAGTACATAAGTTCACCCCCAAAATTCATTTTTGGTGGCTTAAGGCATTTTAAATGCAATTTATGCTAAAGCCCTTATCTTCTCACAGGTTAGGTGTTTCCTAAAATATCTGGATTACAATCCTTGCACAGACGCTTGAAATTAAGAATTTATATCATGAAAGGCTACCACTTAGAATATTCAAAAACCCTTATAGTCCGGTTTGATTAGTAGTTAGGGGTAAAGCGAACATGAGTAGAGAGGGGCTCCCTATACAAGAAGTCGACTGTCTCTAAACTAATGGAGGTCGTCACCCCACCGTTTAATTATTATGCTTGCAAGCCTTAACTTGGACATGTCCTTTTATTCATTGTTTGTTGGTCTTCACCCATTCAACGAGGGTTCGGAAGGAGATCACCCATCCTCCAAGGGCTTTTGTTGTTCTTCATTCCGTACCTTATTTGGTACCGGCCTTTACCCTTTATAATACTTGGTCCCAAAATTATTTACACAAAAAATTGGAATGTATAGTTTATAAATACCATTCTTATTTTGAAAAAATCATATTCATCCATGGAGGGGAAGAAAAATCACAACTACTATAGTATTGTTCATCATTTACAAGACTTAATTCTTCTTTTGAAATCTTTTGTTTTACATCAAACAATTTCCTGTAATAGTTAAATATAAAGATAGAAGGAAATAATCCAATTTTTACTGCTTGTGAATATCATCTAGGCAATTAGTGTGCTCATGTAAACTTCATTAAAAGGGTTGAGTTGACTTGACCATTTGAAACTTTCGTCAAAATAATTCCAGCAAAAACAGTGAACTGAAAATGAACATAACTTCCTGCTCGGTACTCTGAATCAGAAATTTCCAAAGCCTAACCTCAAGAACTTTTCGATATGAACATTTTCTCGTTAAACAGGAAAGAGCTAAAAATTGAGTTTCGGGGGCCAAAAGTACGATTTACAGTAACAGGAAATACCAAATCCGAAAATAATGTTCATCAAATTGACCCAATTTAGAGAGAGACTTTTTCTATGAGAACTTCTTCATAAAAATTGAAGTAGGAGCAAAGATCTTCTTAAACATAACAACAATTTTCACCATTTTGTATATATATATGTATATATATGTATATATTAAAACCACACATTAAACATCTTGAATTTTGCTATACTAGTGTGAATTTCCTTCCTCCTTTGGATGGATGTATAACAATTATCACTTGTACCTTAATTCTTAAGTACCTTAATTCTCCCCTAGTTTTCACTTGAACACTTCTCTAGCTTCTTTAACTTTAAATGACTTAGATACTCTAGTACGTACAAGAATCCATTGATGCATGTTATTATTTTCGTGATCTAACCTTGAATATCACTTTGAAAAACATACCATTGTACATCTATTACTTCCTTTACCTTACTATGGAAGTTGCTTCGTCTAGATCTCCTTATATCATCCCAAAATCTTTACTTCAAGCCTCCTTTTTCTGGAAAAATTACATGCAAAGAGCTAAGTTAGATTTCCTCAAGGTGGTTTGAGAGAATAAGCATGAAAAGAAGGAAGAAAGAAAAAGGAGGAATAAACCTCATGTTAGGCGTGTAACATGGGGAAGGGAGAGGGAGAGTGGGCAGCCCTTAATCAGTAGAATTTTTATGCTTTGAGACTTGTGTTGTCTACCTAGGGGTGCTAGCTACTTAATTGAATTCCCACTTTTAAGTTTCCCCGATATTTTAAATGGGAAAACCCTCCTACTTTAAGTTGTTGTCCCAGCAGTTCCTACCCCAACTTCACTCTGTATTTGGGTTCCAAAATCCATTCTCATCCCAAATAAATGATGGGTATTCCTAGCCCACATGTGTAAGAGTTCAAAATATATTTTTTAGATTTTTCTTTCCTTCATCTTTGGGCCTTATAGGGGTTATAATCCAAGGATCCAAATTTGAAATAGATCAACTTATTACTCATCAATATTATCTTCAAAATTTCCTTCCAATATTTGTTTATTCGTCCTATTTTCTCCAAATTTAATTTGAGCAGATTAGCTACTTCATAGTTTAGGTATTCCTTCACTCTTCTTTGAGCCTACTATAGCTATACGAAGAATCTTTTGCAGGATGACTCTGATCATAAGTGAACCGTCACACGGTTTAAGTTTAATGAAAGTAGTTTCCTCTTTCAAAAACGATTTCTACAACAATATTAATAACAAACACCCACGTGTAATATTTTTGTGCATACATATAAAATTATAAGATTGTTTTCACTTGGTTATTGGGTTCAAGCTGTTACATCAATTCACCCCCCGTCTTGAGTACATTGCAAACCTTCAATTGGTATCAAAGCTGGTTCTTCTTAATAGGGTAACACCTAGAAGTAGATCATGATTACTAAAGAAATGAATGCTACGGGATACGATAACAAAACTCGTAAATTCAATGGGGAAAACTATGCTTGGTGGAAGAATAGATTGAAGAACATCATCATCGGCATTGACTATGAATGTTGGCTAGTTGTCAAGAACGGACCTTTACAGATCACTAAGGAGGTTGAACTCCTAAAGCGAATACACGTCTATTGATTACAAGAAGCTGGAGAATAATGCCAAAGCCATGTCCATATTGCAACAGGCTATTAGAGAGAATGAGACAAACATAATCTCTACTTGTGTCTCCTCCAACGAGATCTTAGATACCCTCAAACTTGCCTATGAGGGAACCAGCGAGGTAAAAAGGACATGGCTATGTTTGATCTTAGACACACTAAGCTAGAAAATAAATGCCTAAAATAAGCTACTGATTTCCTAGAATTTAGGCACTACTTCCACCTTTATTGATGTAAGTTCTCACGCCACTCCTTATGCTGCTGCAGCTATGTTTGATCCTCAACTTCCACTCCTTGCAATCATCACATATTTAGGGTGATGGAATGAAGTAGTTGTTTGCTATAACAAACTCCTACAAACAAGGTATATATCTTCAACATAGTTGCACGCCTATTCTCCTTCTTGCTACAAGCATTAAGTTACAAATGAGAATGATGGAGTTGATTGTTGTAACAAACCCCTATATTCATGCATCTTCACGCATAACACTTGCTAATTTTTTGCACACATAATAGCAGCTTACACACACTACTCCTTGCTTGGCGTTTTGGACAGCAGCACATATTCATAGCACATTACAACTTAGGCTAAGTATATGAGTTTAATAAGTAGCTCTTACAATAGAAATAGATAGCTCCTAGTTACTAGAATTAAATAAAACAAATTAGCTTATTCAATCTCCTATTTATCAAAGGACTCTAACAATTAAACTCCTAAATTAACAAGCATATTGAATTAACTCATAGAATATATATCATAAGATGATGTATAATTGGAGTCACACTCGAACTATACAAGGATTGAAGGACATAAAATAACCAAGAGAGATAGAATCCACAAAAATGCTTGGTTATGGCAGACTTTTAGGTCACTCGGATACAAATACACCACCAAGTAAACTAAGAGGATCCTAAGAAAACCAACAAGCTTGCCAAAGCTAATCTAGCATAAGAATGAATTCATTTAAATTTCCAATCCAAGAAAGAAAACTAAAAATAAAACAAACAAACACATTGTTTCAATCATAAAAGTCCATCTTTTTTCTTCTTTCATTGCTTGCTATTTATCGGACTTACAACCTATTTTCTGATTTCTAAAATAATTAAAATAAACTAACTCAATTCCTAATAACATAAATAAATTAATTAAACTAATTAACACACTAACTAAGACACACTAAGCTAGAAAATAAGCGCATTAAACAAGCTACTGATTTCCTAGAATTTTGGCACTACTTCCACCTTTATTGCTGTAAGTTCTCACGCCACTCCTTATGTTGCTGCAGCTATGTTTGATCCTCAACTTCCACTCCTTGCAATCAGCACATGTTTAGGGTGATGGAATGAAGTAGTTATTTTCTATAACAAACTCCTACAAACAAAGCACATATCTTCAGCATAGTTGCACACTTATTCTTCTTCTTGCTGCCAACATTAAGTTACAAATGAGAATGATGGAGTTGATTGTTGTAACAAACCTCTATATTCATGCATCTTCACGCATAACTCTTGTTGATTTTTTGCACACATAATAGCAGCTTACACACACTGCTCCTTGCTTGGCGTTTTGGACAGCAGCACATATTCATAGCACATTACAACTTAGGCTAAGTACATAAGTTTAATAAGTAGCTCTTACAATAGAAATAGATAGCTCCTAGTTACTAGAATTAAATAAAACAAACTAGCTTATTCAATCAAAGGATTCTAACAATTAAACTCCTAAATTAACAATCATATTGAATTAACTCATAGAATATATATCAGGTTCTATTACTATATAGGTAAAGTTGGTAAGTCACTTTCACAAGCTATTGATGATGTATATTAGGTTGATGGCTTGCAACATAATCTTTTGAGCATTTCTCAATTATGTGATAAAGACAATCGAGTCGAGTTTCAAGCTGACCTTTGTCACATAGTTAATACACAAACAGGTGAACTTGTCTGTGAGGGAACCAGGAAAGAAGAAGTATACATCACTCTACTCGATAAAATTCCGGAGAACAAGTCCATCTGTTTGACAGCTGTTTCCGAGTCAACACAATGGGTTTGGAATAAGAGGTTTGGACATGCTAGCTTGACACTTTTGAATAAGCTTAGGTCTCGTGACTTACTGATTGAACTTCCAAACATTATTATGAGATTGATAAAGTTAGGGGAACCATGTAAAATCCTCTTTCAAACCAAAAAGCATCATGAGTACGTACAAGAAGACCTTACAAACTTGTACATATTGATTTATGTGGTCCCATGCATGTACAAAGTGGAAATGGTCATTGGTTTGTTTGTGTTATAGTTAATGATTTTTCAAGGTTTACATGGGTTATCTTTTTGCACTCGAAAGTTGAAACTTTTAATGAGTATGTTGCCTTAGTGACACGGGTACAGAACGAGCTAAATCATCAACTGGTTGCGGTAAGATCTGACCATGGCTCTGAGTTTGATCATTCAAGTTTCATTGATTTTTGTAGAGAGCATGGAGTGAGTCACAACTTCTCTGCCCATAGAACACCTCAACAAAATGGTGTTGTGGAAAGAAAAATAGAACTCTAGAGGAAATGGCGAGGACGATGCTTATTGAAAGTAGTCTCCCTAAGAGTTTTTGGGGAGAAGTTGTGAACACTTCATGCTATATCTTGAATTGTTCTCTCATTAGACATAAATTGAACAAGATCCCAACTCCTAAAGGGTAGAAAGCCCAATATTGCACACTTTGGTATCTTTGGATGCAATTGCTTTGTGCATCATAATGGGAAGAACCAGCTTGATAAGTTCGACCCTAGGAGTGATGTGGTAATCTTTTTTGGTTATTATCCTCATAGTAAAGCTTACAAGGTGTTCAATAAGAGGACCTTGTGTGTTGATGAGAGTGTTCATGTGATTTTTGATGAGTTTAACATGTCTTCTAAGTTTGCACAGGTAGAACCAGAAGATATTATTAGAATGCTTGAATTTACAGGGCAACAGCTAGCTGGTTCCACGCAGGAGCCATAAGAGGAGACGGGTCTAACTACTGATCCACCAAATGCTGCTGGTGGAGGACCTGATCTAGAAAGAGAGTAGAATAATGAGGATTTGTATAAGGGGGAACCAGATACTGATGGTTCCCATGGAGATCAATAAGTAAACACCTCAGGGGGAACCACCACACAAGTTAGTGGTAACCTTAATGAGGGACAGGTAAGGAATCAGCAGGGAACCAATTTACATCCCAACAAATCTGAGATATCTAACTTAGATGATGCTGGAATGCAAGATAGTTCCAGTCAGACTCATTCAAGAGGACAAGATGGTCCAGTTTCAAAGAGTTTTAGATATCAATCATCTCATCCCTCTGATCAAATCATTATTGATATTAATAAGGGAATTCAAACAAGAAGAGTTGTTTATGAAAACTTTTGTGCCTTTTTCTCTTTCTTGTCCAGCATAGAACCAGCTGATTAAAAGATAGGTCAGTCCCTGGCACTAGATGGGTGTTAAGAAGCAAGTTGAATGATCTTGGCACAATAGTTCGAAACAAAACAAGGCTTGTGGTGCAAGGCTACAATCAACAAGAAGGTATCGATTATGATGAGACCTTTGCACCTGTTGCTAGGTTAGAGGCTATTAGAATTCTCATTGCTTTTCCTGCTCGCATGAATATGAAATTGTTTTAGATGGACGTGAAGACAATATTCTTGAATCACTAATGGAAAAAAGTCCATCTGATGCGGTCAAAACCGGGCTTACCGCTGTGGTTTTGGGTCGCATCAGGTGGGCTCGCAGCCGATCCCCATTATTTACTGATCCGGTCCAAAATCGGATCAGTAAATACTTTTCTGATGCGGTTTTTTAAGAAAACCGGATCAGATATTGATATAATCTGATCCGGTTTTCTTAAAAAACCGCATCAGAAAATGTTTTTGGCGCCAAATATATTGTATGCAAAGCACACAATCTGATCCGGTTATTTAGAAAAACTGGATCAGATTGTGTTATATATATTTAAATATTATATATATTTATATATATATAATATTTTTATATATATATTATTTTATTTATATGAAGCTTATATTTAAACCTGTTATAATTGGAAAAAAGTATCATGCACGCGCCGTATACAAGTCAAAATGATATTATATATATATATATATATATATATAATATTTTGAGAATGTACTACAAATAAAGTTGTAATAAGTACTAAAATCAAAAATAAATATTTGGACCTATATAAGTAGCTAGTAACATAATAAGAACATAAAAACTCAAAGCTGCGACATCATCTTCACATGCAAAAGTCGGTAAGGTATCGTGCTAGCAAATCCCGAACCTCGTCTATCTCGGTCGTGGTGAAAGAACCCTCCCTTGGTTTGCAATCGAGGAATACCTTATAAAACAAACAGAAGGAAACACACATATGACTTTAGTTGACTCTAAAGAGATTGAGGAAATAATATAATGTAAGAAATTAAGGAAATCGAACTTAAAATGCAAAAATCGGCAAAAAAAGACAATCATTTACCCATAATGGGTTTCACAACATGTGAGTGGACTTTAGTTGACTTTAATACTTACATATATACTTATTAGAACGATATATGACCTTAAAATGAGCGTAAGTGCGGGAGATTAAGGAAAGTTGAGCTAAGAAGGCCAAAATCGGTCCGAAATGAAATTCATTTATCCAAATTGGGTTTCAAAGCATGAAAAATGATTTTGCTTGACTCTAATGGTTATATATGTTTATATTATAACTATATATGTCCTAACATGTGGCTAAATGTGGGAAACAAAGTAAATTGAACTTGGAAGGCCAAAATAGGCCCGAAATGGCATTCATTTACCCAAATTGGGTTTCAATGCTTGAAAAATGATTTTGCTTGACTGTAATGGTTATATATGTTTCTATTAGAACTATATATGTCCTAACATGTGGCTAAATGTGGGAAACAAAGTAAATTGAACTTGGAAGGCCAAAATAGGCTCGAAATGGCATTCATTTACCCAAATTGGGTTTCCAAGCATGAAAAATGATTTTGCTTAACTCTAATGGTTATATATGTTGTTATTAGAACTATATATATCCTAACATGTGGCTAAATGTGGGAAACAAAGTAAATTGAACTTGAAAAGCCAAAATCGGCCCGAAATGGCATGTGAATGGATTTGACTTGACTCTAATAGTTGTATATGTTGTTATTAGAACTTTACATGTTCTAACATGTGGCTAAATGTGGGAAACAAAGTAAATTGAACTTAGAAGGCCAAAATCGGCTCGAAATGGCCTTCATTTACCCAAATTGGGTTTGCAAGCATGAAAAATGATTTTGCTTGACTCTAATGGTTATATATGTTGCTATTAGAACTATATATGTCCTAACATATGGCTAAATGTGGGAAACATAATAAATTGAACTTGGAAGGCCAAAATAGGCCCGAAATGGCATTCTTTTACCCAAATTGGGTTTCAAAGCATGAAAAATGATTTTGCTTGACTCTAATGGTTATATATGTTGCTATTAGAACTAAATATGTCCTAACATGTGGCTAAATGTGAGAAACAAAGTAAATTGAACTTGGAAGACCAAAATCGGCCAGAAATGGCCTTCATTTACCCAAAATGGGTTTCAAAGCATGTGAATGGATTTGACCTAACTCTAATAGTTGTATGTGTTGTTATTAGAACTATATATGTCCTAACATGTGGCTAAATGTGGGAAACAAAGTAAATTGAACTTGGAAGGCCAAAATCGGCCCGAAATGGCCTTCCTTTACCCATATTGGGTTTGAAAGCATGAAAAATGATTTTGCTTGACTCTAATGGTTATATATGTTGCTATTAGAACTATATATATCCTAACATGTGGCTAAATGTATGAAAATAAGTACAATGAGCTTAAAAGGCCAAAATCGGCTAGAAATGGCATTCATTTACCCAAATTGGTTCTGAAGGGATGTGAATGTAGTTTACTTGACTCTAATGGTTCTATATGTACTTGTTATAAATATATATGACCTAAAATGTAGCTAAATGCGGGAAAGTAAAAAAAATTGAGCTTACGAGGCCAAAATTGGCCGTAAATTGAGCCACTTATTATTTATGTATAATACCTTCTCAAGATCCCCGGCTTCCTTGCAACTTGACATTATATCGAACATGAATTTCAACACATAGTAGCCACACTCTGAGCACACTAATTATTAAACTACATAAGAAAATCATGTAAGAAACGTACATGTTTGTTTTTTATAAAAGAAAGAAGTAGCTTAAGTAATATCTATTACCTTCATTGCTTTCCACCGAGAGGAACTTGTCCGTGTTCTCTCAACTTTCTTCATAGAACTGTAGTTATGTTAATTTCATGCGAGAAGTGGGCAAAGGATGAAATTAGTGAAACATGTTATGCTAATGAGCATTTTAAGTAACAAACATACCTATTTATGCATGATTTGAGGAGTAAGGATCGTGGTGGATCTTGAGCTGCAGAATCAAACTGATATACCATGTTGTTTGAAGGACAAACCACAAGGAGCGACCAATGGAGACTAAAATCCCAAAAAAGTTAGGAAGCGATCATGTGAGTACTTGTATTGTATAATAATGAAGTGGCAAAAATGGATAAAAGGTTAAGAACAATACTCTTCAAAACAAGGGGCAAATATGAACTTATGTTGTGCACGTTTAGCTGTTTTGAGACATAAATATACTCATTAACCTCACTTGTGTTTTGCAAACAATTGTCTGCTCGGACAAAATTTGTACATAACCACCCAAACTGATCGCGTCCACGAGGATCATGATCTTGGAGTAATCTTCAATGCACAACCAAGTACGTAACATAGAAACGCGCAAGAGTTAACAAAAAAACAATGGTATCGGCCAAACATTGTACAGGCCCACCCCTGCTGCCCACCCCCCTTGCACAGGCCCCACCACCGTGCTGCCCACCCCCCTTGCACAAGCCCCCCACCCTGCTTCCCCCCTTGCACCCCCCCACGCTGTCCCCTCCCCGCACTCCCCCCCCCCCGCTTCCCCATGCGGACCACCCACCCTTGCTTCCCCCTTGCTCGCCCCCCGCGTAACCCCCCTTGCTGCCCACCCCACCTTGCACAGCCCCCCCCCTGCTTCCCCCCCTCTGCTTCCCCCTTGTCGCCCCCTGCAGAACTCCCCCTCGCCCACCTCCCTCGCATAGCCCCCCACCCTCGCTTCCCCCCTTGCGGACCCCCGGCTCCGCGTCCCCCCAAACCCCCACCCCCCTTCCACCCCCCACCACCCTGCTTCCCCCCCACCCTGCCAGAACCCCCCTGCCGCCAACCCCCCTTGCACAACCCCCCCTCCCGCACAAGCCATAATTCGATCGGAAAGACGGAAACGACATTCATCAACCCGAAATATCTTTAAAATCATGTGACCCGACTTTAAGTGACTCTAATGGTGATACATATACGAATAAAAACTATGAATGACCAAAAATGAGGCTACAAGCGAGAAATTAAAGAAATTGAGCTCGAAAAGCCGAAATCGGCTCGAAATGACATTCACTTACCCAAAATGGGTTTCAAACATGTGAAGCGAGTTTAGTTGATTCTAATACATATATACATACCAATAAGAACTATACATGACCTAAAATGCGGCTTAAAGCGATAAATTAAGTTAATTGAGCTCGAAATGCCGAAATCGGCCCGAAATGACATTCACTTACCCAAAATGGGTTTCTAACATGTAACCCCCCGTAATTTTCACTCTTTATTTTTGGCGTTGTTTACATTAAAAATAATATTTGCCGTTAAAATAAAATAATTTATTATTAAAAGCTATTTTTGAAAGTGTATAATTATTTAATTATTGTATTATGTTGTTGTGATTATTAATTTAAAGTGTATATATTTATTTAGGAATTTTATTTGTTATTATTATTAATGTGCGTATTTGTTTTATAATATAGTTAGTAAATTTTATTCTATAAAATTAGGTAGCGTGTGATTTTATTTTAAGCGTTAATTATATTTTGGACCGACCAACATAACGAATTTTGCAACCCCATTTCCTTCTTATGCTGTCCGAAATTTCGAGGAGTATTAAGCATAGTATTAGCATCTTCTAGCCCTCTTTGTAACCACCAAGAGATGAGAAGTCAAACCTTCATAAACCCCCCATCAATTGCCACCATTAACCCCCCATTAACACACCTTAATGCACCCTTAAACTCTTTGCTTAATGAGGTGAATAATATCATCTGCACTTTAACCCCCCTCCAAAATCTGGAAACAATCAGGAAAAACGCATATACAACTCTTCTTCTTCTCCCTTCTCGCATTTTTGGCCATTTCTGCACACCTAACTTGTTTGCATCATATCTCCTTTGTCTCTTATCGGAATTGGACGTGTCCGTAGTCAAAATTCATCTACTCGAAAAGATCTTGCTCCTGGTATAATTTTTTTTTGAAGAAAGTAAAAGACACATCTGCAGTTTCCATTTCAAACAGACGACTCATCCGGTTTTCTTTGAGTTTTCGGGAGCAATGTTATTCTCTTCTTTCTTTGCCATGCTAATATTATTTTCCACCTAAAATCAAGGTAACTAGCATCTCTTCTAGCACATTACGATTAGAGTAGTGATTTTGGTTTTGTTAGGATTTATGTTAGTAGGCTAGAAATCATGTTATTAGGCTTAGGAATATGTTAGGGTGCTATTAGAATTGTTCTTGTTATTTATATTCATGTTAAGAATGTATGAATGTTATTCTTCATGCTTAATGTTATGTTTGTGATGTTATATGTATTATTATCATGAAAGTATTAGGAATTTGTGAAAAATTAGTAGCATGATGTTAGGGTTATGGTTAAGCATGTTTATTGAATGTTGTTTAAGGTTGGGTGTGGTTTTAGTAATCTGGAAATTTATTTATTTTGGGCTATGATTCATGTATTTGTGATTAATCATGTTAGAATAGTTATTTTATGTTGAATTATCATGTTTGGGGGCTATGTAATTTATGTTATATGTTAATCCTCATGTTAAACTAGTTAATTTCTATGGTATAATCATATATTGGCTTGGGTATGTTTCATTTTGATGTATGAGTATATGTGGTGAAAATTTGGGTGAAATAGCATACCTATTGTTGTGCACGAGGAAAAGAAACAGAAGGCCTTTCGCGGCTCGCGATCTATTTCACGACCCGCGACCAGTTTGAACAGTGTATGTTCAAAGTATCATATCTCAGTCGTTTTACCTCGGAATTGAGCTTATGACCACTTTTTGGAAAGCTATTGAGATAGGCTTTAACATGCATTTAGAATTTCAAAAAAATACTATGTATTCTGAATGTTATGTCTGTTTTATGTTGCTGCTTATGTTTAAAACCATTTCAAAAGGCGTACCTTGTTGTGTTGAAGCATGCTAAGACTTGTTTTGAGGTGAAATCTTGATATATGGAGCTTTTTGAAGAATTATTGCATGTTTTATTTATTTATTTATTTTAATTATTGAGTTGAATGATATATTTACTTATAGTTATATTGTGAGTGTCTTATTTATTTTATGATGGTATTGTTGTTTGTAATTAAATTGAGATTATAATAATGTTGTACTTTCATTAATCAATATCTAAGTTGTCGACGTTACAGTACTCGAGGGAGAATATTACTGTCTTTAGTACCGTTTCGCCAAGAGTTATGTACCGGGGGTATTATAACTAATGTTGTAATTAACCTTGTACCCAAACTCGGACAACGAGAGTGTAATAGTTAGAGTATTTGACTATACTGTGTTTTTGGTGTATAATTATGTTTTAATGAAGGTCTATTCTTTTTAGTCTGGTGAAATGATTTTATTAGTATTATTATTACTAATACTTTGGGAAGAATAAATATTGTTGAATTGAAACTCTTGGATTGCGATCCTAGTTTCTCTGGCGATTTTGGGTGTAAGGCCTTAAGGGCATCCTTATTATTTAAATTTTAGGATTAATGGATGAATAAATTATTGTATTTATTTGTAGAACTGTTTTATTGAGATTAAGATATCCGGTAGGATAGATGTAGTCCCCGGTGAAGAACATGCAAACCACCTAGGTTGCGATTTAGGGGTATTACCTGGGTTAATTGTTGTCGTTCGAGAGGTTGGGAAGTACTGAGTTGGGTACTATCTTGCATCGGGAGTTTGGCCATTCTTAGACACAGGCAATAGGGAACATAAGCCCATAGGCTGTCTGGAGATTTCGATCTCACAAACCTTAGGAAGTGGGTTGCGATCCACTGGCGTTCTGCTCTTTCTCAAAACCTATTATATTATTTTGTTTAATTTTTTTGGAGGCTTATGCTATGGATCTTGTATGATTATCTTAAGTTCATTATTGTTGATTTACTTATTGTTATTAGAAGCATGTTGCTGTGTAGTAATATTTATTTTAACTTTACTTAAAATTGCTATTTGAATCCTATATTAAATTTGGGAGAGGCGTTAGTTACTCCCCACCGATTGTGGATATTTGTTGTATATTTTGTTGGTTTTGTTGATAAGGATTTTCTTTGATTTCGAGCTCGGGTTGAGATGCGAGAAATAATCTATTAGGTGTTTTAGTTCTAGATTTCTTTTTAGTTTGAGATAGTTTTCTCATTTCGATTTTAATCTAAGTAATTAATTAATTTATAATATTTACTTAAGTTTATTTTTATCACTTAGTTATTTAAACACTATTCTTGTAGTAGTGACATTCCCAGAAGACGATGTTTCCGCCATCGTCCTATTAAATATATTAATTCTTTTTCTTTTCCGCTTTTGAATTTCTGGGGTGTTACAGTTGGTATCAGAGCAAAACGCTCCTAAACTCTGAAAAGAGTTGCTAATAATTCATTAGAATTATTAGTTAGTCTTACAAGATAAAATCTGTTTAGTATTAAGTTTTTTAGTTTCGCTATAATGAGAGAAAGATGGGTAGAGTAAGTAAGAGGAAGCCTTACGGAATGTGGTGTGCTCTCATGCTTGTGGAGCATATATAATTTGTATAGTTACTTGTTTATTGGTGGAATTAGTCTACCAAGTTTGCTAATCTTATTTGCAGGGCCTCCTACGTTTAACCTTTCTTGTTACCAGAGTGCGCAGCAAAAGCGAAGTGATTTATAGCCCTCTAGTTCGGGGTTGAGTTGCGCGTTTAAATTGTTTTGTGTTGTGCATTTTAAAAATAAACTTTTATTTTATTTTAACATAGTCATGTATAGTGAATTGTTGTTATTCTATTTTTATGGTTGTTTAATAGTGTGTTTTATATGTGAGACGATATATAGCGTCTATTTCTTTCAACTAAGTGTTGGTTTTATGTGAGTACTTCTTATTTGTTTTTTTTTTTTCATTTACAAAACTTTCGAACTTGAGTTCATATTTCAAATAATATTTTATATATTTGCTCTTAATAAATTTCATACTTATATTAGAATTATATTTTGATATTCAAGTTTTGTTATTGTTAATATTTTGCTATTTTCTTTGAAAGGAAAATTGTGTTTAGCCGAAATCTAAAACATTTTTGAGTTGATATTAACTCATAATGGGTGATTTGTTTGACTTGTATGTCAATTTGATAGGTGTAAATTTTAAACTTGTTTGAGTTGATATTGAGTCATATTGGGTGATTCCATTGACTTGTATGTCAATTTGATAAGTTGACACATTTTATCTATTTTGAGTTAGTTTTCTTTTTGAGTTGATATTAAGTTTATATTGGGTGATTCAGGTAAACTTTCATATCGATTTGATAAGAAGACTTTCAAATATTTTTTTGTTGATACTAGGTTGCAATGGGTGGTTCCATGCACATTTGTGTCGACTTGGCAAATTTTAAAATTGTTGTTTATTATTTAGTATTTTATCGCCTATTTATTATTAGTGTTTAGTCGTTGTGAAATTTATTTTAAAGTTATCAATTTCTTTTGCGAACTTAAAATTTCATATATATGTTTAGGAGGCGTACGCTCTTATAACATATGTCTTGACTTGAGTTCGTACGTGCTATTTTAATAAAGCAGTTAGGTACTCTTTATTAAAGTATTCTTATCTCTTTAAGTGGAGTATAAGCCTGTGTGGTTATCTGTATTTAAATTGGTTTGGCTATCAATTTACGAACTTTTGCTTCTTCGTTTTTTTTCTGAAAATATTTATGTATGTTCAGATTTATTCTTTTATAATTTTACGTAAATATTTATTCCTGCTTCTTTTGCAAAATTACCTATAGTTTATTGTGCAAGCGTTTTTACCTACTTGTCTTTGGTTCTTTCACATTTTATAAATGATGGTTGTTACCATACTTCTTTACAATACAACTCTTTTTTGGTCTTCCAAAATAAAATATATATTATTTGAGTTATCAAATTTTATACCCGCAAAGTTGTTTAGTTCTTAATAAAATCCATTGATGTGTGTTTATCTTAATGTTCCTTATCTAGAGTATTTTCTTTTGATCACTTGGTTGTTTTGAAGTTTCGAGGACGAAACTCTTTTAAGGGGGAGTGATTGTAACACACCGTAATTTTCACTCTTTATTTTTGGCGTTGTTTACATTAAAAATGATATTTGCCGTTAAAATAAAATAATTTATTATTAAAAACTATTTTTGAAAGTGTATAATTATTTAATTATTGTATTATGTTGTTGTGATTATTAATTTAAAGTGTATATATTTATTTAGGAATTTTATTTGTTATTATTATTAATGTGCGTATTTGTTTTATAATATAGTTAGTAATTTTTATTCTATAAAATTAGGTAGTGTGTGATTTTATTTTAAGCGTTAATTATATTTTGGACCGACCAACGTAACGAATTTTGCAACCCCATTTCCTTCTTATGTTGTCCGAAATTTAGAGGAGCATTAAGCATAGTATTAGCATAGTATTAGCATCTTCTAACCCTCTTTGTAACCACCAAGAGATGAGAAGTCAAACCTTCATAAACCCCCCATCAATTGCCACCATTAACCCCCCATTTACCCATCTTAATGCACCCTTAAACTCTTTGCTTAATGAGATGAATAATCTCATTACTTTCTGCACTTTAACCCCCCTCCAAAAGCTGGAAACAATTAGGAAAAATGCATTACAACTCTTCTTCTTCTCCCTTCTCGCATTTTCGGTCATTTCTGCACACCTAACTTGTTTCTATCATATCTCCTTCGTCTCTTATCGGAATTGGACGTGTGAGTAGTCAAAATTCATCTCCTCGGAAAGATCTTGCTCCTGGTATAATTTGTTTTTGAAGAAAGTGAAAGACGCATCTGCAGTTTCCATTTCAAACAGACGACTCATTCGGTTTTCTTGGAGTTTTCGGGAGCAATGGTATTCTCTTCTTTCTTTGCCATTCTAATATTATTTTTCACCTAAAATCAAGGTAACTAGCATCTCTTCTAGCACATTAGGATTAGAGTAATGATTTTGGTATTGTTAGGATTTATTTTAGTAGGCTAGAAATCATGTTATTAGGCTTAGGAATATGTTAGGGTGCTATTAGAATTGTTCTTGTTATTTTTATTCATGTTAGTATCATGTTAAGAATGTATAAATGTTATTCGTCATGCCTAATGTTATGCTGGTGATGTTATATGTATTATTATCATGAAAGTATTAGGAATTTGTGAAAAATTAGTAGCATGATGTTAGGGTTATGGTTAAGCATGTTTATTGAATGTTGTTTAAGGTTGGGTGTGGTTTTGGATGAATTCTTGTGGTTTTAGTAATCTGGAAATTTATTTATTTTGGGCTATGATTCATGTATTTGTGATTAATCATGTTAGAATAGTTATTTATGTTAAATTATAATGTTTGGGGGCTATGTAATTTATGTTTTATGTTAATCCTCATGTTAAACTAGTTAATTTCTATGGTATAATCATATATTGGCTTGGGTATGTTTCATTTTGATGTATGAGTATATGTGGTGAAAATTTGGGTGAAATAGCATACCTATTGATGTGCACGAGGAAAAGAAACAGAAGGTCTTTCGCGGCCCGCGATCTATTTCACGACCCGCGACCAGTTTGGACAGTTCATGTTCAAAGTGTCATATCTCAGTCGTTTTACCTCGGAATTGAGCTTATGACCACTTTTTGGAAAGCTATTGAGATAAGCTTTAACATGCATTTCGAATTTCATAAAAATACTGTGTATTCTGAAAGTTATATCTATTTTAAGTTGCTGCTTATGTTTAAAACCATTTCAAAAGGCTACCTTGTTGTGTTGAAGCATGTTAAGACTTGTTTTGAGGTGAAATCTTGATATATGGAGCTTTTTGAAGAATTGTTGCATGTTTTATCTATTTATTTATTTTCATTATTGAGTTGAATGATATATTTACTTATAGTTATATTATGAGTGTCTTATTTATTTTATGATGGTATTGTTGTTTGTAATTAAATTGAGATTATAATAATGTTGTACTTTCATTAATCAATATCTAAGTTATCGACGTTACAATACATGCATTTGGATTTTCTTTGATTTTGGGCTCGGGTTGAGATGCGAGAAATAATCTATTAGGTGTTTTAGTTATAGATTTCTTTTTAGTTTGAGATAGTTTTCTCATTTCGATTTTAATCTAAGTAATTAATTAATTTATAGTATTTACTTAAGTTTGTTTTTATCACTTAGTTATTTAGAACTATTCTTGTAGTAGTGACATTCCCAGAAGACGATGTTTCCGCCATCGTCCTATTAAATATATTAATTTTTTTTCTTTTCCGCTTTTGAATTTCTGGGGTGTTACAAAACATGTGAAGCGAGTTTAGTTGATTGTAATACATATATACATACCAATAAGAACTATACATGACCTAAAATGAGGCTAAAAGCGATAAATTAAGTAAATTGAGCTCGAAAAGCCGAAATCGGCCCGAAATGACATTCACTTACCCAAAATGGGTTTCAAACATGTGAAGCGAGTTTAGTTGATTGTAATACATATATACATACCAATAAGAACTATACATGACCTAAAATGAGGCTAAAAGCGATAAATTAAGTTAATTGAGCTCGAAAAGCCGAAATCGGCCCGAAATGACATTCACTTACCCAAAATGGGTTTCAAACATGTGAAGCGAGTTTAGTTGATTGTAATACATATATACATACCAATAAGAACTATACATGACCTAAAATGAGGCTAAAAGCGATAAATTAAGTTAATTAAGCTCGAAAAGCCGAAATCGGCCCGAAATGACATTCACTTACCCAAAATGGGTTTCAAAACATGTGAAGCGAGTTTAGTTGATTGTAATACATATATACATACCAATAAGAACTATACATGACCTAAAATGAGGCTAAAAGCGATAAATTAAGTTAATTGAGCTCGAAAAGCCGAAATCGGCCCGAAATGACATTCACTTACCCAAAATGGGTTTCAAACATGTGAAGCGAGTTTAGTTGATTGTAATACATATATACATACCAATAAGAACTATACATGACCTAAAATAAGGCTAAAAGCGATAAATTAAAGAAATTGAGCTCGAAAAGCCGAAATCGGCCCGAAATGACATTCACTTACCCAAAATGGGTTTCAAAACATGTGAAGCGAGTTTAATTGATTGTAATACATATATACATACCAATAAGAACTATACATGACCTAAAATGAGGCTAAAAGCGATAAATTAAAGAAATTGAGCTCGAAAAGCCGAAATCGGCCCGAAATGACATTCACTTACCCAAAATGGGTTTCAAAACATGTGAAGCGAGTTTAATTGATTGTAATACATATATACATACCAATAAGAACATTACATGACCTAAAATGAGGCTAAAAGCGATAAATTAAAGAAATTGAGCTCGAAAAGTCGAAATCGGCCCGAAATGACATTCACTTACCCAAAATGGGTTTCAAAACATGTGAAGCGAGTTTAATTGATTGTAATACATATATACATACCAATAAGAACATTACATGACCTAAAATAAGGCTAAAAGCGATAAATTAAAGAAATTGAGCTCGAAAAGCCGAAATCGGCCCGAAATGACATTCACTTACCCAAAATGGGTTTCAAAACATGTGAAGCGAGTTTAGTTGATTGTAATACATATATACATACCAATAAGAACATTACATGACCTAAAATGAGGCTAAAAGCGATAAATTAAAGAAATTGAGCTCGAAAAGTCGAAATCGGCCCGAAATGACATTCACTTACCCAAAATGGGTTTCAATACATGTGAAGCGAGTTTAGTTGATTGTAATACATATAGACATACCAATAAGAACTATTACATGACCTAAAATGAGGCTAAAAGCGATAAATTAAAGAAATTGAGCTCGAAAAGTCGAAATCGGCCCGAAATGACATTCACTTACCCAAAATGGGTTTCAAAACATGTGAAGCGAGTTTAATTGATTTTAATACATATATACATACCAATAAGAACATTACATGACCTAAAATGAGGCTAAAAGCGATAAATTAAAGAAATTGAGCTCGAAAAGTCGAAATCGGCCCGAAATGACATTCACTTACCCAAAATGGGTTTCAAACATGTGAAGCGAGTTTAGTTGATTGTAATACATATATACATACCAATAAGAACTATACATGACCTAAAATGAGGCTAAAAGCGATAAATTAAAGAAATTGAGCTCGAAAAGTCGAAATCGGCCCGAAATGACATTCACTTACCCAAAATGGGTTTCAAAACATGTGAAGCGAGTTTAGTTGATTGTAATACATATATACATACCAATAAGAACATTACATGACCTAAAATGAGGCTAAAAGCGATAAATTAAAGAAATTGAGCTCGAAAAGCCGAAATCGGCCCGAAATGACATTCACTTACCCAAAATGGGTTTCAAACATGTGAAGCGAGTTTAGTTGATTGTAATACATATATACATACCAATAAGAACTATACATGACCTAAAATGAGGCTAAAAGCGATAAATTAAAGAAATTGAGCTCGAAAAGCCGAAATCGGCCCGAAATGACATTCACTTACCCAAAATGGGTTTCAAAACATGTGAAGCGAGTTTAATTGATTGTAATACATATATACATACCAATAAGAACTATACATGACCTAAAATGAGGCTAAAAGCGATAAATTAAAGAAATTGAGCTCGAAAAGCCGAAATCGGCCCGAAATGACATTCACTTACCCAAAATGGGTTTCAAAACATGTGAAGCGAGTTTAATTGATTGTAATACATATATACATACCAATAAGAACATTACATGACCTAAAATGAGGCTAAAAGCGATAAATTAAAGAAATTGAGCTCGAAAAGTCGAAATCGGCCCGAAATGACATTCACTTACCCAAAATGGGTTTCAAAACATGTGAAGCGAGTTTAATTGATTGTAATACATATATACATACCAATAAGAACATTACATGACCTAAAATGAGGCTAAAAGCGATAAATTAAAGAAATTGAGCTCGAAAAGTCGAAATCGGCCCGAAATGACATTCACTTACCCAAAATGGGTTTCAAACATGTGAAGCGAGTTTAGTTGATTGTAATACATATATACATACCAATAAGAACATTACATGACCTAAAATGAGGCTAAAAGCGATAAATTAAAGAAATTGAGCTCGAAAAGTCGAAATCGGCCCGAAATGACATTCACTTACCCAAAATGGGTTTCAAAACATGTGAAGCGAGTTTAGTTGATTGTAATACATATATACATACCAATAAGAACTATACATGACCTAAAATGAGGCTAAAAGCGATAAATTAAAGAAATTGAGCTCGAAAAGCCGAAATCGGCCCGAAATGACATTCACTTACCCAAAATGGGTTTCAAAACATGTGAAGCGAGTTTAGTTGATTGTAATACATATATACATACCAATAAGAACTATACATGACCTAAAATGAGGCTAAAAGCGATAAATTAAAGAAATTGAGCTCGAAAAGCCGAAATCGGCCCGAAATGACATTCACTTACCCAAAATGGGTTTCAAAACATGTGAAGCGAGTTTAATTGATTGTAATACATATATACATACCAATAAGAACATATACATGACCTAAAATGAGGCTAAAAGCGATAAATTAAAGAAATTGAGCTCGAAAAGCCGAAATCGGCCCGAAATGACATTCACTTACCCAAAATGGGTTTCAAAACATGTGAAGCGAGTTTAGTTGATTGTAATACATATATACATACCAATAAGAACTATACATGACCTAAAATAAGGCTAAAAGCGATAAATTAAAGAAATTGAGCTCGAAAAGCCGAAATCGGCCCGAAATGACATTCACTTACCCAAAATGGGTTTCAAAACATGTGAAGCGAGTTTAATTGATTGTAATACATATATACATACCAATAAGAACATTACATGACCTAAAATGAGGCTAAAAGCGATAAATTAAAGAAATTGAGCTCGAAAAGTCGAAATCGGCCCGAAATGACATTCACTTACCCAAAATGGGTTTCAAAACATGTGAAGCGAGTTTAATTGATTGTAATACATATATACATACCAATAAGAACATTACATGACCTAAAATGAGGCTAAAAGCGATAAATTAAAGAAATTGAGCTCGAAAAGTCGAAATCGGCCCGAAATGACATTCACTTACCCAAAATGGGTTTCAAAACATGTGAAGCGAGTTTAATTGATTGTAATACATATATACATACCAATAAGAACATTACATGACCTAAAATGAGGCTAAAAGCGATAAATTAAAGAAATTGAGCTCGAAAAGCCGAAATCGGCCCGAAATGACATTCACTTACCCAAAATGGGTTTCAAAACATGTGAAGCGAGTTTAGTTGATTGTAATACATATATACATACCAATAAGAACTATACATGACCTAAAATGAGGCTAAAAGCGATAAATTAAAGAAATTGAGCTCGAAAAGTCGAAATCGGCCCGAAATGACATTCACTTACCCAAAATGGGTTTCAAAACATGTGAAGCGAGTTTAGTTGATTGTAATACATATATACATACCAATAAGAACATTACATGACCTAAAATGAGGCTAAAAGCGATAAATTAAAGAAATTGAGCTCGAAAAGCCGAAATCGGCCCGAAATGACATTCACTTACCCAAAATGGGTTTCAAAACATGTGAAGCGAGTTTAGTTGATTGTAATACATATATACATACCAATAAGAACTATACATGACCTAAAATGAGGCTAAAAGCGATAAATTAAAGAAATTGAGCTCGAAAAGTCGAAATCGGCCCGAAATGACATTCACTTACCCAAAATGGGTTTCAAAACATGTGAAGCGAGTTTAATTGATTGTAATACATATATACATACCAATAAGAACTATACATGACCTAAAATGAGGCTAAAAGCGATAAATTAAAGAAATTGAGCTCGAAAAGCCGAAATCTACCCGAAATGCCATTCACTTACCCAAAATGGGTTTCGAAACATGTGAAGCGAGTTTAGTTGATTGTAATACATATATACATACCAATAAGAACATATACATGACCTAAAATGAGGCTAAAAGCGATAAATTAAAGAAATTGAGCTCGAAAAGTCGAAATCGGCCCGAAATGACATTCACTTACCCAAAATGGGTTTCAAAACATGTGAAGCGAGTTTAATTGATTGTAATACATATATACATACCAATAAGAACATTACATGACCTAAAATGAGGCTAAAAGCGATAAATTAAAGAAATTGAGCTCGAAAAGCCGAAATCGGCCCGAAATGACATTCACTTACCCAAAATGGGTTTCAAAACATGTGAAGCGAGTTTAGTTGATTGTAATACATATATACATACCAATAAGAACTATACATGACCTAAAATGAGGCTAAAAGCGATAAATTAAAGAAATTGAGCTCGAAAAGCCGAAATCGGCCCGAAATGACATTCACTTACCCAAAATGGGTTTCAAAACATGTGAAGCGAGTTTAATTGATTGTAATACATATATACATACCAATAAGAACATTACATGACCTAAAATGAGGCTAAAAGCGATAAATTAAAGAAATTGAGCTCGAAAAGCCGAAATCGGCCCGAAATGACATTCACTTACCCAAAATGGGTTTCAAAACATGTGAAGCGAGTTTAATTGATTGTAATACATATATACATACCAATAAGAACATTACATGACCTAAAATGAGGCTAAAAGCGATAAATTAAAGAAATTGAGCTCGAAAAGTCGAAATCGGCCCGAAATGACATTCACTTACCCAAAATGGGTTTCAAAACATGTGAAGCGAGTTTAATTGATTGTAATACATATATACATACCAATAAGAACATTACATGACCTAAAATGAGGCTAAAAGCGATAAATTAAAGAAATTGAGCTCGAAAAGCCGAAATCGGCCCGAAATGACATTCACTTACCCAAAATGGGTTTCAAAACATGTGAAGCGAGTTTAGTTGATTGTAATACATATATACATACCAATAAGAACTATACATGACCTAAAATGAGGCTAAAAGCGATAAATTAAAGAAATTGAGCTCGAAAAGCCGAAATCGGCCCGAAATGACATTCACTTACCCAAAATGGGTTTCAAAACATGTGAAGCGAGTTTAGTTGATTGTAATACATATATACATACCAATAAGAACTATTAATGACCTAAAATGAGGCTAAAAGCGATAAATTAAAGAAATTGAGCTCGAAAAGCCGAAATCGGCCCGAAATGACATTCACTTACCCAAAATGGGTTTCAAAACATGTGAAGCGAGTTTAATTGATTGTAATACATATATACATACCAATAAGAACTATACATGACCTAAAATGAGGCTAAAAGCGATAAATTAAAGAAATTGAGCTCGAAAAGCCGAAATCGGCCCGAAATGACATTCACTTACCCAAAATGGGTTTCAAAACATGTGAAGCGAGTTTAGTTGATTGTAATACATATATACATACCAATAAGAACATTACATGACCTAAAATGAGGCTAAAAGCGATAAATTAAAGAAATTGAGCTCGAAAAGCCGAAATCGGCCCGAAATGACATTCACTTACCCAAAATGGGTTTCAAAACATGTGAAGCGAGTTTAATTGATTGTAATACATATATACATACCAATAAGAACTATTAATGACCTAAAATGAGGCTAAAAGCGATAAATTAAAGAAATTGAGCTCGAAAAGCCGAAATCGGCCCGAAATGACATTCACTTACCCAAAATGGGTTTCAAAACATGTGAAGCGAGTTTAGTTGATTGTAATACATATATACATACCAATAAGAACATTACATGACCTAAAATGAGGCTAAAAGCGATAAATTAAAGAAATTGAGCTCGAAAAGCCGAAATCGGCCCGAAATGACATTCACTTACCCAAAATGGGTTTCAAAACATGTGAAGCGAGTTTAATTGATTGTAATACATATATACATACCAATAAGAACTATACATGACCTAAAATGAGGCTAAAAGCGATAAATTAAAGAAATTGAGCTCGAAAAGCCGAAATCGGCCCGAAATGACATTCACTTACCCAAAATGGGTTTCAAAACATGTGAAGCGAGTTTAATTGATTGTAATACATATATACATACCAATAAGAACATTACATGACCTAAAATGAGGCTAAAAGCGATAAATTAAAGAAATTGAGCTCGAAAAGTCGAAATCGGCCCGAAATGACATTCACTTACCCAAAATGGGTTTTCAAACATGTGAAGCGAGTTTAGTTGATTGTAATACATATATACATACCAATAAGAACTATTACATGACCTAAAATGAGGCTAAAAGCGATAAATTAAAGAAATTGAGCTCGAAAAGCCGAAATCGGCCCGAAATGACATTCACTTACCCAAAATGGGTTTCAAAACATGTGAAGCGAGTTTAATTGATTGTAATACATATATACATACCAATAAGAACTATACATGACCTAAAATGAGGCTAAAAGCGATAAATTAAAGAAATTGAGCTCGAAAAGCCGAAATCGGCCCGAAATGACATTCACTTACCCAAAATGGGTTTCAAAACATGTGAAGCGAGTTTAATTGATTGTAATACATATATACATACCAATAAGAACATTACATGACCTAAAATGAGGCTAAAAGCGATAAATTAAAGAAATTGAGCTCGAAAAGCCGAAATCGGCCCGAAATGACATTCACTTACCCAAAATGGGTTTCAAAACATGTGAAGCGAGTTTAGTTGATTGTAATACATATATACATACCAATAAGAACTATACATGACCTAAAATGAGGCTAAAAGCGATAAATTAAAGAAATTGAGCTCGAAAAGTCGAAATCGGCCCGAAATGACATTCACTTACCCAAAATGGGTTTCAAAACATGTGAAGCGAGTTTAGTTGATTGTAATACATATATACATACCAATAAGAACATTACATGACCTAAAATGAGGCTAAAAGCGATAAATTAAAGAAATTGAGCTCGAAAAGCCGAAATCGGCCCGGAAATGACATTCACTTACCCAAAATGGGTTTCAAAACATGTGAAGCGAGTTTAGTTGATTGTAATACATATATACATACCAATAAGAACTATACATGACCTAAAATGAGGCTAAAAGCGATAAATTAAAGAAATTGAGCTCGAAAAGTCGAAATCGGCCCGAAATGACATTCACTTACCCAAAATGGGTTTCAAAACATGTGAAGCGAGTTTAATTGATTGTAATACATATATACATACCAATAAGAACATTACATGACCTAAAATGAGGCTAAAAGCGATAAATTAAAGAAATTGAGCTCGAAAAGTCGAAATCGGCCCGAAATGACATTCACTTACCCAAAATGGGTTTCAAAACATGTGAAGCGAGTTTAGTTGATTGTAATACATATATACATACCAATAAGAACTATACATGACCTAAAATGAGGCTAAAAGCGATAAATTAAAGAAATTGAGCTCGAAAAGTCGAAATCGGCCCGAAATGACATTCACTTACCCAAAATGGGTTTCAAAACATGTGAAGCGAGTTTAGTTGATTGTAATACATATATACATACCAATAAGAACATTACATGACCTAAAATGAGGCTAAAAGCGATAAATTAAAGAAATTGAGCTCGAAAAGTCGAAATCGGCCCGAAATGACATTCACTTACCCAAAATGGGTTTCAAAACATGTGAAGCGAGTTTAGTTGATTGTAATACATATATACATACCAATAAGAACAATACATGACCTAAAATGAGGCTAAAAGCGATAAATTAAAGAAATTGAGCTCGAAAAGCCGAAATCGCCCGAAATGACATTCACTTACCCAAAATGGGTTTCAAAACATGTGAAGCGAGTTTAGTTGATTGTAATACATATATACATACCAATAAGAACATTACATGACCTAAAATGAGGCTAAAAGCGATAAATTAAAGAAATTGAGCTCGAAAAGTCGAAATCGGCCCGAAATGACATTCACTTACCCAAAATGGGTTTCAAAACATGTGAAGCGAGTTTAGTTGATTGTAATACATATATACATACCAATAAGAACATTACATGACCTAAAATGAGGCTAAAAGCGATAAATTAAAGAAATTGAGCTCGAAAAGTCGAAATCGGCCCGAAATGACATTCACTTACCCAAAATGGGTTTCAAAACATGTGAAGCGAGTTTAAGTTGATTGTAATACATATATACATACCAATAAGAACATTACATGACCTAAAATGAGGCTAAAAGCGATAAATTAAAGAAATTGAGCTCGAAAAGCCGAAATCGGCCCGAAATGACATTCACTTACCCAAAATGGGTTTCAAAACATGTGAAGCGAGTTTAATTGATTGTAATACATATATACATACCAATAAGAACTATTACATGACCTAAAATGAGGCTAAAAGCGATAAATTAAAGAAATTGAGCTCGAAAAGTCGAAATCGGCCCGAAATGACATTCACTTACCCAAAATGGGTTTCAAAACATGTGAAGCGAGTTTAATTGATTGTAATACATATATACATACCAATAAGAACATTACATGACCTAAAATGAGGCTAAAAGCGATAAATTAAAGAAATTGAGCTCGAAAAGTCGAAATCGGCCCGAAATGACATTCACTTACCCAAAATGGGTTTCAAACATGTGAAGCGAGTTTAGTTGATTGTAATACATATATACATACCAATAAGAACTATACATGACCTAAAATAAGGCTAAAAGCGATAAATTAATGAAATTGAGCTCGAAAAGCCGAAATCGGCCCGAAATGACATTCATTTACCCAAAATGGGTTTTAAACATGTGAAGCGAGTTTAGTTGATTGTAATACATATATACATACCAATAAGAACATTACATGACCTAAAATGAGGCTAAAAGCGATAAATTAAAGAAATTGAGCTCGAAAAGCCGAAATCGGCCCGAAATGACATTCACTTACCCAAAATGGGTTTCAAAACATGTGAAGCGAGTTTAATTGATTGTAATACATATATACATACCAATAAGAACATTACATGACCTAAAATGAGGCTAAAAGCGATAAATTAAAGAAATTGAGCTCGAAAAGTCGAAATCGGCCCGAAATGACATTCACTTACCCAAAATGGGTTTCAAAACATGTGAAGCGAGTTTAGTTGATTGTAATACATATATACATACCAATAAGAACTATTCATGACCTAAAATGAGGCTAAAAGCGATAAATTAAAGAAATTGAGCTCGAAAAGTCGAAATCGGCCCGAAATGACATTCACTTACCCAAAATGGGTTTCAAAACATGTGAAGCGAGTTTAATTGATTGTAATACATATATACATACCAATAAGAACTAATACATGACCTAAAATGAGGCTAAAAGCGATAAATTAAAGAAATTGAGCTCGAAAAGTCGAAATCGGCCCGAAATGACATTCACTTACCCAAAATGGGTTTCAAACATGTGAAGCGAGTTTAGTTGATTGTAATACATATATACATACCAATAAGAACTATACATGACCTAAAATAAGGCTAAAAGCGATAAATTAAAGAAATTGAGCTCGAAAAGCCGAAATCGGCCCGAAATGACATTCATTTACCCAAAATGGGTTTCAAAACATGTGAAGCGAGTTTAGTTGATTGTAATACATATATACATACCAATAAGAACATTACATGACCTAAAATGAGGCTAAAAGCGATAAATTAAAGAAATTGAGCTCGAAAAGTCGAAATCGGCCCGAAATGACATTCACTTACCCAAAATGGGTTTCAAAACATGTGAAGCGAGTTTAATTGATTTTAATACATATATACATACCAATAAGAACATTACATGACCTAAAATGAGGCTAAAAGCGATAAATTAAAGAAATTGAGCTCGAAAAGCCGAAATCGGCCCGAAATGACATTCACTTACCCAAAATGGGTTTCAAAACATGTGAAGCGAGTTTAGTTGATTGTAATACATATATACATACCAATAAGAACTATACATGACCTAAAATGAGGCTAAAAGCGATAAATTAAAGAAATTGAGCTCGAAAAGCCGAAATCGGCCCGAAATGACATTCACTTACCCAAAATGGGTTTCAAAACATGTGAAGCGAGTTTAATTGATTGTAATACATATATACATACCAATAAGAACATTACATGACCTAAAATGAGGCTAAAAGCGATAAATTAAAGAAATTGAGCTCGAAAAGTCGAAATCGGCCCGAAATGACATTCACTTACCCAAAATGGGTTTCAAAACATGTGAAGCGAGTTTAATTGATTGTAATACATATATACATACCAATAAGAACATTACATGACCTAAAATGAGGCTAAAAGCGATAAATTAAAGAAATTGAGCTCGAAAAGTCGAAATCGGCCCGAAATGACATTCACTTACCCAAAATGGGTTTCAAAACATGTGAAGCGAGTTTAATTGATTGTAATACATATATACATACCAATAAGAACATTACATGACCTAAAATGAGGCTAAAAGCGATAAATTAAAGAAATTGAGCTCGAAAAGTCGAAATCGGCCCGAAATGACATTCACTTACCCAAAATGGGTTTCAAAACATGTGAAGCGAGTTTAATTGATTGTAATACATATATACATACCAATAAGAACTATACATGACCTAAAATGAGGCTAAAAGCGATAAATTAAAGAAATTGAGCTCGAAAAGTCGAAATCGGCCCGAAATGACATTCACTTACCCAAAATGGGTTTCAAAACATGTGAAGCGAGTTTAGTTGATTGTAATACATATATACATACCAATAAGAACATTACATGACCTAAAATGAGGCTAAAAGCGATAAATTAAAGAAATTGAGCTCGAAAAGCCGAAATCGGCCCGAAATGACATTCACTTACCCAAAATGGGTTTCAAAACATGTGAAGCGAGTTTAGTTGATTGTAATACATATATACATACCAATAAGAACTATACATGACCTAAAATGAGGCTAAAAGCGATAAATTAAAGAAATTGAGCTCGAAAAGCCGAAATCGGCCCGAAATGACATTCACTTACCCAAAATGGGTTTCAAAACATGTGAAGCGAGTTTAGTTGATTGTAATACATATATACATACCAATAAGAACTATACATGACCTAAAATGAGGCTAAAAGCGATAAATTAAAGAAATTGAGCTCGAAAAGCCGAAATCGGCCCGAAATGACATTCACTTACCCAAAATGGGTTTCAAAACATGTGAAGCGAGTTTAATTGATTGTAATACATATATACATACCAATAAGAACATTACATGACCTAAAATGAGGCTAAAAGCGATAAATTAAAGAAATTGAGCTCGAAAAGTCGAAATCGGCCCGAAATGACATTCACTTACCCAAAATGGGTTTCAAAACATGTGAAGCGAGTTTAATTGATTGTAATACATATATACATACCAATAAGAACATTACATGACCTAAAATGAGGCTAAAAGCGATAAATTAAAGAAATTGAGCTCGAAAAGCCGAAATCGGCCCGAAATGACATTCACTTACCCAAAATGGGTTTCAAAACATGTGAAGCGAGTTTAGTTGATTGTAATACATATATACATACCAATAAGAACTATACATGACCTAAAATGAGGCTAAAAGCGATAAATTAAAGAAATTGAGCTCGAAAAGCCGAAATCGGCCCGAAATGACATTCACTTACCCAAAATGGGTTTCAAAACATGTGAAGCGAGTTTAGTTGATTGTAATACATATATACATACCAATAAGAACTTTACATGACCTAAAATGAGGCTAAAAGCGATAAATTAAAGAAATTGAGCTCGAAAAGCCGAAATCGGCCCGAAATGACATTCACTTACCCAAAATGGGTTTCAAAACATGTGAAGCGAGTTTAATTGATTGTAATACATATATACATACCAATAAGAACATTACATGACCTAAAATGAGGCTAAAAGCGATAAATTAAAGAAATTGAGCTCGAAAAGTCGAAATCGGCCCGAAATGACATTCACTTACCCAAAATGGGTTTCAAAACATGTGAAGCGAGTTTAATTGATTTTAATACATATATACATACCAATAAGAACATTACATGACCTAAAATGAGGCTAAAAGCGATAAATTAAAGAAATTGAGCTCGAAAAGCCGAAATCGGCCCGAAATGACATTCACTTACCCAAAATGGGTTTCAAACATGTGAAGCGAGTTTAGTTGATTGTAATACATATATACATACCAATAAGAACTATACATGACCTAAAATAAGGCTAAAAGCGATAAATTAAAGAAATTGAGCTCGAAAAGCCGAAATCGGCCCGAAATGACATTCACTTACCCAAAATGGGTTTCAAAACATGTGAAGCGAGTTTAATTGATTGTAATACATATATACCTACCAATAAGAACAATACATGACCTAAAATGAGCCTAAAAGCGATAAATTAAAGAAACTGAGCTCGAAACGACGAAATCGGCCCGAAATGACATTCATTTACCCAAAATGGGTTTCAAAACATGTGAAGCGAGTTTAATTGATTGTAATACATATATACATACCAATAAGAACATTACATGGCCTAAAATAAGGCTAAAAGCGATAAATTAATGAAATTGAGCTCGAAAACTGAAATCGGCCCGAAATGACATTCACTTACCCAAAATGGGTTTCAAAACATATGAAGCGAGTTTAATTGATTGTAATACATATATACATACCAATAAGAACATTACATGACCTAAAATGAGGCTAAAAGCGATAAATTAAAGAAATTGAGCTCGAAAAGTCGAAATCGGCCCGAAATGACATTCACTTACCCAAAATGGGTTTCAAAACATGTGAAGCGAGTTTAATTGATTGTAATACATATATACATACCAATAAGAACATTACATGACCTAAAATGAGGCTAAAAGCGATAAATTAAAGAAATTGAGCTCGAAAAGTCGAAATCGGCCCGAAATGACATTCACTTACCCAAAATGGGTTTCAAACATGTGAAGCGAGTTTTTTTAATTGTAATACATATATACATACCAATAAGAATATTACATGACCTAAAATGAGGCTAAAAGCGATAAATTAAAGAAATTGAGCTCGAAAAGTCGAAATCGGCCCGAAATGACATTCACTTACCCAAAATGGGTTTCAAAACATGTGAAGCGAGTTTAATTCATTTTAATACATATATACATACCAATAAGAACATTACATGACCTAAAATGAGGCTAAAAGCGATAAATTAAAGAAATTGAGCTCGAAAAGTCGAAATCGGCCCGAAATGACATTCACTTACCCAAAATGGGTTTCAAACATGTGAAGCGAGTTTAGTTGATTGAAATACATATATACATACCAATAAGAACTATACATGACCTAAAATAAGGCTAAAAGCGATAAATTAAAGAAATTGAGCTCGAAAAGCCGAAATCGGCCCGAAATGACATTCATTTACCCAAAATGGGTTTTAAACATGTGAAGCGAGTTTAGTTGATTGTAATACATATATACATACCAATAAGAACATTACATGACCTAAAATGAGGCTAAAAGCGATAAATTAAAGAAATTGAGCTCGAAAAGTCGAAATCGGCCCGAAATGACATTCACTTACCCAAAATGGGTTTCAAAACATGTGAAGCGAGTTTAGTTGATTGTAATACATATATACATACCAATAAGAACTATACATGACCTAAAATAAGGCTAAAAGCGATAAATTAAAGAAATTGAGCTCGAAAAGCCGAAATCGGCCCGAAATGACATTCACTTACCCAAAATGGGTTTCAAAACATGTGAAGCGAGTTTAGTTGATTGTAATACATATATACATACCAATAAGAACTATACATGACCTAAAATGAGGCTAAAAGCGATAAATTAAAGAAATTGAGCTCGAAAAGCCGAAATCGGCCCGAAATGACATTCACTTACCCAAAATGGGTTTCAAAACATGTGAAGCGAGTTTAATTGATTGTAATACATATATACATACCAATAAGAACATTACATGACCTAAAATGAGGCTAAAAGCGATAAATTAAAGAAATTGAGCTCGAAAAGTCGAAATCGGCCCGAAATGACATTCACTTACCCAAAATGGGTTTCAAAACATGTGAAGCGAGTTTAATTGATTGTAATACATATATACATACCAATAAGAACATTACATGACCTAAAATGAGGCTAAAAGCGATAAATTAAAGAAATTGAGCTCGAAAAGCCGAAATCGGCCCGAAATGACATTCACTTACCCAAAATGGGTTTCAAACATGTGAAGCGAGTTTAGTTGATTGTAATACATATATACATACCAATAAGAACTATACATGACCTAAAATGAGGCTAAAAGCGATAAATTAAAGAAATTGAGCTCGAAAAGCCGAAATCGGCCCGAAATGACATTCACTTACCCAAAATGGGTTTCAAAACATGTGAAGCGAGTTTAGTTGATTGTAATACATATATACATACCAATAAGAACTATACATGACCTAAAATGAGGCTAAAAGCGATAAATTAAAGAAATTGAGCTCGAAAAGCCGAAATCGGCCCGAAATGACATTCACTTACCCAAAATGGGTTTCAAAACATGTGAAGCGAGTTTAGTTGATTGTAATACATATATACATACCAATAAGAACATTACATGACCAAAAATGAGGCAAAAAGTGATAAAAGAAACAAATTGAGCTCGAAAAGCCGAAATCGGCCCGAAATGACATTCTCTTACCCAAAATGGGTTTCAAAACATGTGAAGCGAGTTTAATTGATTGTAATACATATATACATACCAATAAGAACTATACATGACCTAAAATGAGGCTAAAAGCGATAAATTAAAGAAATTGAGCTCGAAAAGCCGAAATCGGCCCGAAATGACATTCATTTACCCAAAATGGGTTTCAAAACATGTGAAGCGAGTTTAGTTGATTGTAATACATATATACATACCAATAAGAACATTACATGACCTAAAATGAGGCTAAAAGCGATAAATTAAAGAAATTGAGCTCGAAAAGTCGAAATCGGCCCGAAATGACATTCACTTACCCCAAATGGGTTTCAAAACATGTGAAGTGAGTTTAATTGATTTTAATACATATATACATACCAATAGGAACTATACATGACCCAAAATGAGGCTAAAAGCGATAAATTAAAGAAATTGAGCTAGAAAAGCCGAAATCGGCCCGAAATGACATTCATTTACCCAAAATGGGTTTCAAACATGTGAAGCGAGTTTAGTTGATTGTAATACATATATACATACCAATAAGAACATTACATGTCCCAAAATGAGGCTAAAAGCGATAAATTAAAGAATTTGAGCTTGAAATAAATGTTGGGAAACGACGTGGCAAGATTTTCCTCTAGAATCGAAATAAATGCATACATTCACCACCTAAGTGAGATTAGACATCTAAGAACAGTCCCAAATCGGGGACTATTCATGACTTACTCCTAATGAGTAAGTCTCGAACGGGTATCTAGGCATATGATATGATGATGCATACATAGGTTTTTAAACAACAAAACATTTTACATCTAATCTCAATTCAACGATAAATATATACATATTTTCACATATAAACCAATTTACTATGAAAGAAAGTTAAATATGAATGATAACATACCAATATCAAGGTTGTAAATAGGAAAATCGAACTCAACACTCCGTCACTAGCTAGCTTCAATCAACAACAAAGTGAAAGTTAACATTAGTATAAATTAGCAAATCAAACAAAACTAAACTAAAGTAAACAAAACTAAACTAAACTAAACTAAACTAAACCAAACTAAACTAAGCTAAACTAAACTAAACCAAACTAAACTAAACCAAACTAAACTAAACAAAACCAAACTAAACCAAACTAAACTAAACTAAATTAAACTAAACTAAAATAAATAAAACTAAACAAAACTAAACTAAACTAAACTAAACTAAACTAATTAAGTACAACAACAACAACAACAACAACAACAACAACAACAACAACAACAACAACAACAACAACAACAACAACAACAACAACAACAACAACAACACAACAACCACAAAAATAACAACCACGACTACAACAACCCCACCAAAGCCCTAGCTTTTTAACCAATAAATCAAACTAATTAACTACTTAAAGTAAAATCAAATTAACTCAAATCAATCAACTATGAACCCTTTAACTATTATACAACCTAATTTCACTAACAATTATTCATAAAACTACAATGAATTATAAACTTGAAGTTTCAAATATGAGATTAAAATAAAAGTTATGAACTTTGAGTTACCTAGGAAGAGGTGGAGGAGGAATGTAGTTGGGGTAGAGGACGAATGTTGTTGTTTAGAAGGAGGAAGGTGGAGGTGCGCCGAAAATCGCAGAGGAGTCGAGGTGGAGGTGCGCCGAAAATCGCAGAGGAGTCGAGGTGGATATGTGCGCAAGCTAGGGCAGCAGTAGTGGTGCGCCCAGCTGGTGGTGGAAGCTTCGGGTGGTGGCGACGGTGAGGTGTGGTGGTGCGTCACTGCGTCGTCAAACCCTCAGGTGTGAACTCGCTGAATTGAAGGAGGGATGAATTGAAAATGGGTGGAGGGAAATGAAAATTAAGAAGGGAAGAAAAAACACGGGGTTTTGTGCTGGGAAAAAAACTAAAAAATCTGATTCGGTCCTAAGAACCGGATCAGATTATTAAAAACCGCAGCTGATTATATAATCTGATCCGGTTCTATAAAAGACCGGATCATATTTTTTTCCCAGATTTCCCTCCCATTTTTCCATTGGTTTTCGGATGCGGTTTTCTAAAAACCGAATATGCTACTAAGTGACAGATAAGGTTTTTCCACTAGTGAATGGCTATTTGAAGAAGGAGGTATATGTAGAACAACCACCTGGTTTTGCTGATCAACTATTTCCCCATTATGTATTCAAACTTGATAAAACCTTGTACGGTCTCAAACAAGCACCAAGAGCTTGGTATGAGAGATTGTCAAAGTTTTTGATGGGATATTAATATAAGAGGGGAACAGTTGACAAAACCTTGTTTATCAAAACCAGAGGGAAACATTTGCTAGTAGTTCAAATTTATGTTGATGGTATCATTTTTGGAGCTACTAATCAGTTGCTATGTGATGAGTTTGCTAATCTTATGCAGAATGAGTTTGAAATGAGCATGATGGGAGAACTTGGCATCTTCCACTAGTGGAATAAAGTCCAACCGCTGCGGTCAAAACCGGGCTTGCCATTGCGGTTTTGGCCCGCAACAGTTGGAGCAGCAACAGTATGCATAAAAAAACCGCTGCGGTTTCAAGGGAAAACCGCCGCGGTTAATAGGAAAAACCGTTGCGGTTTTCCCTTGAAACCACAACGGTTTGTGCTTTGCCGCCAACATCTTTGTATGCATTGGAACATTAACTGATGCGGTTCTCTTAGTAAATCGCATCAGTTAATGTTGTATAATATATATATATATATATATATATATATATATATATATATATATATATATATATATATATATATATATATATATATATATATATATATATATATATATATATATATATATATATATATTATATTTCTATATATATAATATTTTATTATATCTAACCTGCTATAGTTGGCACAAATCCCACAAGCGCGTCGTATATAAGTCAAATTAATATATATATAAATATAAAATTTGGAGAATGTACTACAAATGAAGTTGTACTAAGTACTAAAATCCAAAATAAACATCAATTATATTATTGTACCTAAATAACTAGTAAGTAACACAATAAGAACAAAGAAACTCAAAGTCGCGGCATCATCTTCACATGCAAACTTCGGTAAGGTAGTGTGCTAGCAAATCCCGAACCTCGTTTATCTCGGTTGTGGTGAAAGAACTCTCCCTTTGGTTGAATACCTTAAACATAAGGAAACACACATAATATCAGTTTTAGTTTGAGTAAGACTTTAGATAAGTCTAAAGAGATTAAAGAAATCGAGCTTCAAAAGCCATAATCGGTTAAAAATGACAATCATTTACCCAAAATAGGTTTCATAGCATGTGAGTGGACTTTAGTTGACTTAAATACTTACATATGTACTTATTGGAACTATATATGACCTAACATGTGGCTAAATGCGGGAAACTAAGTGAAATAAGCTTCGAAAGGCCAAAATCGGCCCGAAATGGCCTTCATTTACCCAAAATGGGTTTCAAAGCATATGAGTGAACTTTAATTGACTCTTATAGTTATATATGTACCTATTAGAACTATATATGACCTAATATGTGGCTAAATACGGGAAACTAAGTGAAATGAGCTTCGAAGGCCAAAATCAGGCCGAAAAGGCCTTCATTTACCCAAAATGTGTTTCAAAGCATATAAGTGGAGTTTAATTGACTCTTATAGTTATATATGTACCTATTGGAACTATTTATGACCTAACATGCGGCTAAATGCAAAAACTAAGTGAATTGAACTTTAAAGGCCAAAATCCGGCCCGAAATGGCCTTCATTTACCCAAATGGGTTTCGAAGCATATGAGTGAACTTTAATTGACTCTTATAGTTATATATGTACCTATTGGAACTATATATGACCTAACATGTGACTAAATGCGGGAAACTAAGTGAAATGAGCTTCGAAGGCCAAAATCGGCCTGAAACGACCTTCATTTACCCAAAATGGGTTTCAAAGCATATGAGTGAACTTTAATTGACTCTTATAGTTATATATGTACCTATTGGAACTATATATGACCGAAAATGTGGCTAAATGCGGGAAACTAAGTGAAATGAGCTTCGAAGGCCAAAATCGTCCCAAACGGCCTTCATTTACCCAAAATGGGTTTCAACGCATATGAGTGGAGTTTAATTGATTCTAATAGTTATGTATGTACTTCTTAGAAGTGTAGATGACCTAACATGTTGTTAAATGCGGGAAACTAAAGAAATTGAGCTTAAGAGGCCACAATCGACTTTAAATTAAGCTACGTATATTAGTTATATATGTATATACCTTCTCAATATCCCCGACTTCCTTGCAACTTGAGGCTATATCGAACATGAACCTCAACACATAGTAGCCACACTCGGTTCCCCCCGGTTGCTGATCACACTAATCATAGAATTACATAAAAAAATCATGTAATTAACATACATGGTTGTTTTTTGCTAAAAGAAAGAAGTAGCTTAACTAATATGTATTACCTTCATTGCTTGCCATTCAGGTATTTTTCCCGTGCTCTTAAATTTCTTCAAAGAACTGTAGCTAAGTTAATTTCATGTGAGAAGTGGCCAAAGAATGAAATTAGTAAAAAGTGTAATGCTTAGCATTTTAAATAACAAATATACCTTTTTATGCATGATTTGAGGAATAAGTGTCGTGGTGGATCTTGAGCTATAGAATCAAAATGATATACTGTGTTGTTTGAAGGACAAATCACAACGAGCGACCGATGGAGACTAAAATGCTAAAAAAGTTAGGAAACAATCATGTGAGTACTTCTATTGTATATATAATGATAATTAAAGTGGTAAAAATAGATACAAGGTTAAGAACTATACTCTTCAAAACAAGGGGCAAGTATGAACTTATCTTGTGCACGTAGAGATGTTTTGATACAATAGCCAAATATACTCCTTCACCTCATTTGTGTTTTGCAAACAATTGTCGACTCGGGTGAAATTTGGACATAACCACCCAAATTGCTCTTGTATGCTCTTGCGTCCACAACGATCATCTTGGAGTAATCTTTAAAGCACAACCAACTTCGTAACATAAATATATTATTGTATATTGCAAAGCATTTTTATTTACTTCAAAAGTACAAATGTTTTACCTCATGAAGACTTGAATCAAGGAAACATTCAACATCTCTCCGCAAAGGAACTCTTTCAAATCACCCTTAGACACCCATGTCGATGTATCCTCAAAGTAGTTGAATTGCGTGGTACCCAAATTCACCTCGAGAGGTGCATCATCCGACATATCACGCGCATTTGCATGTAGCCATATGCATGCCTTAGTGAGACACTCAATCTTTGGTTTCTCGATCCAAGTATCTATAGTTGGTTTTTCTTGGTGACTTGAATCTTGCATTCCTTTACCCAAAATGGCCTTCTTTGGCCCGCTTGAATCCTTGGGTTTGTTTATTCTCTCCAAAACCTAATAATTCAACGGTAAAAACATTCAACTTAGTTAGTAGGTAGGTATGAAACAAATCATTATGAATATGAATTTAAGTTGCTTCAATTGACCTCGTCTGAAAACCCCACCCATGTCGATGGCCACAACACATAACCACCACGAGCGTCGGTCAAGACATTTATATCAACTGACGATTTAGGCAGCGGAAGAGCAAAGTCTTCATAACTAGGAGTAATGGTGACTACACTAACCGCGGAAGAGCGTCGGTCAAGACATTTATACTCGAGGGTCATAGGGGTGTTATAATTCAATCCCTTGGTCGCACCCCTTCCTTTCCGCTTCTTTGTTGCAACTTTACTTGGAGTTTTGGTACAAAGAACCTCTTTCCCCGCATTTTTGTGTGGCACAATGACGGATGAAATACAAGGATAATCTTCCCTTGCATTGTTGTCAATGGGGGGAGCCTTATCGGCTAGCTCCTCATTTATTTCAGCCAAGCGAAGTTCCCTATCACGCAAGCGCTTCTCCTCATCATGCGCTATGTCTTCCGATTCACCTTTATCGTTCCCCTTCTCCGCATCATAATCATCATCATCATCCAATGACTTATCATAATCATCATCGGTTTCTTTCTCGACAATCACATCATCTCAGACCATGTTTGAAACTCCTGAAATTTTAAAAAACGATATTAGAAACGCGTAAGAGTAAACAAAAATATGAAAGAAATTAGAAACGCGCCACCCTTACACTCCCCCCACCCCTTCACCGCACGCCCCCTGCACTCCCCTCTTCTTGCCCCCCGCACAGTCCCCCTGCCACAGCCCCCCTTCACTTGCCCCCCTGCACAGCCTCCCACCCTGCACAGCCCCCCCCGCCCTGCACGCCCCCCGCCGCACCGGCCCCCCACCACAGCCCCCTGCACACGCCCCCACCCCCCGCACACTCCCCTCCCCTTCTTGCCCCCGCACGCTTGCCCTCCCTGCACAACCCTCCCGCACTTGCCCCCACCCCGCACAGCGAGACCCCCCGCACTGCCCACTGCGCCCCCCCATCTTTGCCCCCAGCGCAGCGAACTCCCTGCACTCCCCCCTTCACTTCCCCCAATGCGAGACCCCCTTGCTGTCCCACCCCACTTGCATAGCACCCCTTGCACATTCCCCCCCAAAACAATCCATAATTACACCCTAAACGACATTCATCTACCCAATTCATTCGATTTTCAAATCATATGACCCGACTTTAAGTGACTCTAATAGTCCCAAAGGGTTTCAATACATGTGAAGCGAGTTTAGTTAATTTAATACATATATATATACTAATTGGACCTATACATGACCTAACATGCGGCTAAAAGCGAGAAATTAAGTTAATTGAGGTTGAAAAGCCGAAATTGGCGCGAAATGACATTCACTTACCCAAAATGGGTTTCAATACATGTGAAGCGAATTTTGTTGATTGTAATACATATATATATTCTAATTGGAACAATACATGACCTAACATGCGGCTAAAAGCGAGAAATTAAGTTAATTGAGGTTGAAAATGCCGAAATTGGCCCGAAATGACATTCACTTACCCAAAATGGGTTTAAATACATGTGAAGCGAGTTTAGTTGATTGTAATTCATATATATATATACTAATAAGAACTATACATGACCTAACATGCGGCTAAAAGCAACAAATTAAGTTAATTGAGGTTGAAAAGTCAAAATTGGCCCGAAATGACATTCACTTACCCAAAATGGGTTTCAATACATGTGAAGCGAGTTTAGTTGATTGTAATACATATATATATCCTAATAAGAACTATACATGACCTAACATGCGGCTAAAAGCGAGAAATTAAGTTAATTGAGGTTGAAAAGCCGAAATTGGCTCGAAATGACATTCACTTACCCAAAATGGGTTTCAATACATGTGAAGCGAGTTTAGTTGATTGTAATTCATATATATATATACTAATAAGAACTATACATGACCTAACATGCGGCTAAAAGCGAGAAATTAAGTTAATTGATGTTGAAAAGCCGAAATTGGCCCGAAATGAAATTAAAGTTCAAACCTAACTAGTTAGTAAGTACTACAATTACAATAACAACAACAACAACAACAACAACAACAACAACAACAACAACAACAACAACATCAACAACAACAACAACAACAACAACAACAACAACAACAACAACATCAACAACAACAACAACAACAACAACAACAACAACAACAACAATAGCTACTACTACTACTACAACTACAACAACAACCACAAAAATAGCAACCACAACAAAGCCCTACTTTTTTTAACCTAAAAGTCAAACTAACTACTTTAAATAAAATAATTAACTCAAATCAATCAAATTTACACCCTTTAACTATTATACAACCTAATTTCATTAACAATTATTCATAAAAGTACAATTAATTATTAACTTTAAGCTTCAAATATGAGATTACAATAAAAGTTAAGAAATTTTAGGTACCTAAGAAGAGGTAGAGAAGGAATGTAGGTGTTTAGGAACGGTGGAGGTGCGGCGGTGGTGGTGCGGCCACGGAGGAGGACGCGAGGTGCAGCCACGAGAGGAGGACACGGCGGCGGTGGGGTTTGTGGATGAAACCCATCGAATTGGAGAGGAGGACGCAGCAGCGGTGGGGTTTGTTGCCCGGTAGCTGGTGGTCGTCGGGGGAAGGTGGAACCCAGTGGTGGTGGTGGAACCTAGTGGTGGTGGTGAACCCTTGCGTGAAATGTCGAAGGAGGGGGATCGTTTTTTGAAAGGAAGGAAGGAGGGAGTTAGCGAGTGGAATGAGGGAGCCGAGGCCTTCTTCACGCGAAAAAAAATAAAATTTAACCGTTGCGGTTCATAAAACCGCAACGGTTAACATCAGGCCGCAGCGGTTAGCGTGCCGTTGCGGTTTTATGAAGACCGCAGCGGTTTGTTTTCCCACTTTTCCCACCCAAATTTTCGATGATTTACGTTGCGGTTCTCTTAAGGACCGCAGCGGTTGTGTTGTGACATATTTCGTTTTTTCCACTAGTGTTCTTAGGCTTACAGATCAAGCAAACAACTAATGGAATTATGATCCACCAGCAAAAGTACCTTAGAGAGCTTCTTAAGAATATGGTTTGGAGAACAGTAAAGCTTATGATACTCCTGTTCCCACTTCCACAAATCTTGATACTGACTCGAAGTGAAAGGATGTGGAAGCTACACTGTATAGAGGTATGATTAGTTTGCTCTTGTCCCTAATGACTAGTAGACCGGATATTGTGTTGTACGTAGGATTGTGTGCAAGGATTCGGAAGCAATCAGAAGGAGTCTCATCTAAAGGTTGTTAGAAGAATACTAAGGTATTTGGTGGAAACGAGATGACTTGTGCTTGTGGTATCCCAAAGGTACTTCTATTGAAATTTGGTAAAGTATACGGATGCGGACTATGTTGGTTTCCTTGTCGATAGGAAAAGCACATCAGGTATGGCTCATTTCTAAGGCTCATATCTGATCTGATGGGGCTCTAAAAAGAAAAATTCAGTGGCTTTATCCACAGCTGAATCGGAATATACAGCTGCTGCAGCTTGTTGTTCCTAGCTGTTGTGGATAAGGAACCAGCTGAAAGATTTTGGTGTTGTCTTTGAAAATGTTCCTATCATGTGTGACAACACGAGTGCTATTAATATTTCTAAAAAGTTCAAACGCTGCGGTCAAAACCGGGCTTACCGCTCCGATTTTGGGCCGCATCGGTTGGACTCGCACCAGTCCCCACATATTAACTGATCCGATCCTAAATCGGATCAGTTAATCATTACTGCTTGCGGTTTTGGGTGGCAGGAGCGGTTAAGCAAGTTAACTGCTGTAGTTTTGACCCAAAACCGCAGCGGTTGACCACCCCAAAAACCAAATTTTTTTTTCTCATTTTTTCATTATTAATCAATGCATAATCAATAATATATATCAATACTCATTTTATTAAGCATATTATGCTCAATTGAAGCACAAGAATCCTTTACAATGTCTATCAATGTAGCTCAACTTAGCATCCTAATAAAAATTCTCCTCGATCAATGGCCATAAAAAAGGAACTACAAAACAACAAACTAACATTTGAAGCGTACACACTAAAGCAGTGCAAAAAGATTTGGCAGCGATCTAAATGAACTCAAGTACAGCAAATAATCAGTAGTACAGAAACAAAATCTACTTTAACGAAAAACTCTGGAGTTCCATCCATAGGAGAAACTAAAGTAGAAAAGTATGAATACCCATTCTTCTCATTGTGGCATGTAATCTTATGCATGATTGGAATCCCAAAAGTAAGTGCCTTCCCTGTTCCAGGTCTGGCACGACCAATCATGTCACGACCCTGAAATGCAGGTTCAAGAACAGCTTTCTGCAGCAAATAAAATAGTTGAGTATCATTCTTTGTTTCGAAACCTACCTTAACCTAAACAATAATTATCTAATATGGTACTATCAGTCTCACTTTTCACCCTTAATAAAAAACAAACCACTGCAAAACATCACCAACAACAAACAATAACAAGTTAATGAACAATTCGATGTGATCTCCAGCTAATCAGACCAGCATATAGCATAGATGTGTTTCGCTACTGGTGGTGCTGCCAGCGAGCTCACTGCTGCTACCAGCACACATTATGCTGGTGCACCGTATGAGCTCTTGGTGCAACATAAAGGCAGCAAGTGGTGTAATTTGTATTGGCATTCACATATAACAACCAACAAGCAATAACGATTTCATAATCTAAAAAAAAAAAGAACAATTAAAGATGTCCTCCCTTCATGGTTTATACTAAGTAAACCTACTTGCCTTACGAGAGGCCAACTAACTTGATAAGTAGTCTTATACGCCCTGTGGGAACTAATGCTTTAGTTTCTATGTTGTTCTCAGGGCAACTTGGGAGCCCCATGTGCTTTAATGTAACTAACTCAATGCTTTAATTAATCCATGCCTTCTATAAGAAGAATTTTTTTATAGCAGCTTAAATAATACGGATCACACATGTGTATAACAATTTTAACATTCACCGCCAGAACAAGCCTGATCTCAATCCAATAGCAATGGTGCTCTGTTGTCATCAGTCTCATGAACCAATTTGCTATGAACAAGCCTCCCTGCATGAAGAATAGAGAGATGTGTTCAAGGAAGAAGTTCAATGGAAAGAGCCATATCTACAAACTCGAGGCCATCCACCACACAAGCACATTTGACCAAGTGGATATTTAATATAAAGCTCAATCCAAATAGTCCAATTCAAAAGCACAAAGACATAAGATATTTTACTACAGTCTACAGTCAGATTATTCACAACCATTTGGTGTTGATGCAGTTTACCAAAGATACATTACTACAGTCTACAGTAAGATTACATCTGAAGATCGTTTTGGATAAAAAAGGACCACATAGTGCAAAATGTTTATCACACAATAAATCAAAATCAGACTCTCTCTTTTAAATCACCAAAATCCAAAAGGTAACGTATCACATATATAATGAACAACTAAGAGAAGTTTAAAATGAAGGAATAAGCATAAAAACCTTCGTAAGAAACTGATCGTGAAAGTGTCTTCCTTTCTCCTTCAAATTTAATTCATTCAACATGCTGCATACAAGCAAATTGCAAACAATTAAATTAGAAATTGAGCAACATGAGGTGATAAGTATTTTCCAAATATCACCTTAACATTAGTACAATTTACATAGAAAACGCAAATATTTGCACCTTGCAGGGTGATAAGTAGCTTACATTCATATCCTTGAAATACCATCTTATAAAACTAGTCATCAGCCACCCTCCTTTTCTGCATTAAGTGCATCAAATTGAATGAATACATAACAGAAATCTCAATATAACGTCAACTCATGAGAGAGACATTTCAGAACTTCAAACTCAATAATAAAGCCTCAATAAGATGTCCACATGGCTAAATCTCTGATTTGTTACGGTTAAAGATTGAAATCCTCAATCATCATCAGGATAGTGAGAGAATAATTTAATCTGATGGTCATGTACTCCTCATCATATAGAGTATAGCCTTCACTATAACTTTTCGAAAGGAAGAAAGAAAGAACAACATAGCATTCAAAAGTTTCTACAACTTGTGAACGGAAAATTTTATATCTTATAATGACTGGTTCAAAAGTGATATGCCTGGGAATAGCATTTCATGCAATATGTTTAATCCTGCTGAATCTAGAAGACTTTCAGCATACCATCATGAGTATTGTTACTAAGTTTGTAATGGAAATGCCATATTACTATCCAACTTTCGATTTCTTTTAGTTACCGAAGTAAATGAACATGTCGGTAGTACCAATATCATAGACAAATGTTCATCCAAGCAAGAGAACAAATCTGAAACTGAAAGTCTATTCATGACAAGTCTAAACCAGTAATTAATGCATAGGGGCAATTACATCAAAACTTACACAGTGATGGAGTAAGAAGCCACTCTATGTGATAAACTAACTATGAACCTACCCCTCATATTCACCCCCCCCAACAAATAAAAAAAGTACTCAAAGCTCATTGATTTTAAAATATATCAGCACCAGAAAAGAAGTAGATTGCTAATGCTCAAGAATTATTCCCGACATAATTAACAGCTTAGCAATGAAAGATGACTAACAAGGTAAAGGCCTTGTTCTTTTCAACTTTAAAAAAAATATTGGATTCAGATAAGCGCTACCAAATTCAAGTCACAATTGTAATCAAGTTCGATTATGCGCATCAGTCATTAATAAGTCCTAAAAAGGATACTTTATGTGAGAAGAACAAAGTCTAATCTTACAGCCGAAAAAAAAGTATTGTATCAATCTATTCATACACCACCACCATACATATAATAACAAAGATATAAATCACAACAAACAAATGCATTTTCTCAATTGGTAGCAAACAATGAACTAAAAAGACAAGGGTAATAGAAATTCATGATCAACATATTCATAAAAAAAAACCATCAACAAGCAGTCAGCTCTACCCAACTCCAACTCTAAATTTTGCAAGAAATTGACCCTTCTCTACATTGTCATGCGGAAGAATATAAACTGGTGGTTGACTCATCATGGACTTTTTTGACTTTAATCTAGTTAGAGGATGATGCAGCGGTTGTAAAGAATCGAGATGGGTGTTAAAGCAAGTTATGGTTGTTGACTATTAAATTCATTTCTTGCGTGGTTCAAAGTCGGGTGTATGATGTGTAGTATTAATGTTTCGACAAACTATATTTGAAATCCATTTTACATATATGTTCATCGTTATTTTTTATGATTATTCCCTATATACAAATTAAATAACCAAAAATCAATGAATATCTGCGGAATTCGAACATTAGAATCAAAATTCACTCAAATTCCCACAAACTCCATCAAACCATTGAAAAATCAGCCATCTTCGAAATCAAACATCGAAATCCCTAATACTTCATAAATTGGATTGACTACTTCACGAAAAAAAATCATAGAAGTTTATAAGAAACAATTCACGAAACCTAAAATAGACGCACTAACCGAAAGTCAAGTATGGCAAACTGATATTTGCGAATTAAAGAAAATAAATGTTGAATTAATTCGCAAAACCTAAAAAAAAGGCACTAACAGAAAGTCAATGTTACCATCAGATTTGAGAACAAGGAGAGAGAAATCAAGAATTAGGGTTACCTTCAAATCTAACGACTTCGACGAACTCTTCTCTCTTCTGCTGTTCGTGAGAGAAGGCTTGAAAAATTGGATCTTCAACAGCGGCGGCAGAATGCGGCACTGTTGTTCGTGAGGGAGAGTAGTTCACCGCGTTGTCTCAACTTCAGTAGGACCATTTTCATCGGCTTCAGGATCTGCATTTTAACCGTAAGCTTCGAATTTCCTGAAAATCCTTTAGATTTCACTGAAGAGAGAGGATAAGAGAGGGAAGGGGGGATATTAGGGGGGAAGAGGGAAGGGACGAAGCGTAGAGCGAGAAAAGAAAATGGCTCGCAGTGGGGACTAGGGTGTTCGAATTGTAGAAATGAAAACGCGGGTGTTCAAAAAAATTAAGATAAACCGCTGCGGTTAAGACAACCGAAAAGGTCATTAGAAAACCGGATCGGTTTTCTGTTAACCGCTGCGGTTCTCTAAGAATCACAACGGTTTGTACTCCCAAGTTTCCCACCCAAAATTTCGAGGATTTACCGATTCGGTTATCTTAAGGACCGCATCGGTTGTGTTGTGACATATAGCATTTTTTCCACTAGTGTTAGCACTCTAAAACCAAGCACATTGAGATATGACATCATTTCCTTAGAGATATGTTGAGAAAGGCTTGGTCTAATTATTGTTTTGTAAAAGTGAACATCAAAAAGCTGATATTGTCACAATAACCTTTGTGTAGAGAGTCTTTTTGCAAGTTAAGAGTCTTATTATGTTTAATTAAGTTTTAACAAGTGTCAATTTTATTTAAGAGTTATTAGGTTTAGGTTAATTGGCTTCAGCTGATTCCCCCGATGGTTAGATTAGTACTCTTTGATGCGAAATTGCATACATTTATCTTTACATAATTCTTCAGGATGTCATGTAGATGTTTTCTATATCTCTCTCAATATTAGAAAGAATCGTTGCTTGAATAAAGGTGAAATCATGCTAAGTTGCCAGAACCAGGTGCAAGTGTTTCTTGTACGAAACAACTAAGAAGAACAGCAGTAATGCACGGATATGTTTTCGGGAAGTTAATTCTTTTCGAAAATTAAATGAATATTTTATCTTCTGCAAGTTGAAATATTTAGGTGCAGTTATCTTTCCTCAAAAAGGCGCGTTAATTGTACATATCTTGTACATGCCTTATTTTTCGGCAGTTGAGGTATTTATCGGAAGTTATGATTACATCCGAAAATTTGAATTGCTTTTTTAAAATCTCAACTCATTCTCTTCCCTAATTTAATCTCTCATGTGTACATATTATAATTGTCCCCATTTTCTATGCAATCACTTTAAGTCACACTCGAGCAATCTCTCTCTCTCTAAAATCGCTTTCTCCGAAGCTCAATGTGTTTCTCTACAACGGGGAATAAATCTTTCGTTGGTTCAAAAAGAAAGGGTGGAAAATCAAAGAGCTCCTCTAAAATGTCTTCATCTCCAAAGAAAACTCCCTCTGTCACTCAACCCGAAAAACCTCCTTACTCCACCACAATTTCCGATAATCCTCCCTCCATCACTCAAACACCAACCACCACTACTCCAGAAAAATTAACCTCCACCACCACAAAATCAGCCACCTCCACCATAACCACCTCAATTCATAACTTCATCTCCTACCCATCTTTCCACTCATGAACCCACTCCCACTCCTTCAACCGCCAAACCCTTAACTTCTTCCTCAACTGAAAACCCAACCACCTCTGTTGTTCCCCATTACCTAATTTCTATTGAGGGTGAAGTTGTTCCTGAGGGGGAACATAAGAAGGATTATGTTACTGGTACTATTGAAAAAGTTTTTGATGATTTGACTGTTGAAGTTCCTATTGAGAAGGAACAAAAGGAGGAAGAGGATCTAGTGGTTACTGGCCACAAGGAAGGGTCTCAATCTGCCTCTACTAGGGCAAGAGGAAGGAGAGTGACCAGATTTGCTATGAAGAAGGAAATAGAAGAAGTTTATGAGGATCAATCTGCTGGTTCCGCTAGGGGAACCAAGAGGAAAGGGGTAACAACTAGACCCCCTCGCGCTGCAAAAGGTAAATGTGTTGAAACTCCTGTTCTACTAGTTCTACTCCTATTGTTGAGAGAAGTGTGTTGTCTAGATGTTCTTTAGAAGATGGTTATTTTGCTATTCCTACTTTATCTGATGTTCGTGATTTGTTGGAATTTCAAGGTTGGATGCCTTTGTTTAAGAATGTTAAGAATGCGTTTGTGGATCCAATTAGAGAATTTTATGTGAATTTGAAGCAATTACCTGATATGTCTTTAAGATCTACTGTTTTTGGGAGTGAGGTCTTTTGTCTGTTTCTTTGCTTAATGCTCCTAGAGATTGGTTTGATAGGGATGGTTGGCCTATTATTGATGGGGTAAAGGCTGAGGAAATTTATAAGTTTTTTTTGCTGTTCCCTATTCCAAGAAGGCTATTTACCAATCTGCTAATTTATGTGAACCCATTATGTTGGTCATCCACTCCATTTGCAACAAAGTGTTAATTGCTAGGGCTCAGGGTAGGGGAACAGTTCGTATAATGGAGATGGTCTTGATTTACTTAATGATGAAAAAGATCAAAATCAATCTCCCTGCTATCATAATTGATCACATCATGAACTGATGTTCCTCCTCTCACATGCCCTGGCCTATGGTTCCATCCACACCCTCTTGCGTAATAAGCAGATTATTCCTCTTAATGGGGGAAACAGTGCCTAAGAAAATATTAGGGCACAAAGGGTTAGATGTTTCCTCAGCTATGCTGAAGTTCAAGGAGTTTAGAGTACCAGCTGAGAAGAAGAAGCCGGATAAGAAGAAGAGAAAGATAGGGGGCACCAACATAGATGTTGCTTTGATTGAAAGGTTCGACAACCAGGAGAAGACTTAGGGTAAAATGTATAAGCTGATTGAGGGTATGTCCAAATCCTACATGTCTACAGTCGCAAAGCCTGAGAAGAAGTTGGCCAAGACTGAGTTACTGGTTCTATCCCTTCCAGAGGTAAAGGCTCAACTTCCTGGTGCTAAGGGTGCTGCTGGTTCAACTGATCCCCGTCTCCCAGTTGATGCCCGTCTTCCTGCTGATCCTATGTCTGATGATCAAGATGATGATGATGAGGAAGATGAAGAAGGTGTTGGGAGGGATGAAAACCGAATAGAGAGTAGAACGAATAGAGAAGATGAAGAAAGCACCACCCGATGAAAACCAAATTGAAGATGAAGAAAACACGACCCGATTTGTGCAAAAAACGAAGAGAGTAGAACTGAATTATGAAGCGACGAAGCGAAAAACGATAAGAGAAGATCTGAATTATGAAGAAAGCACGACCCAATTTGCTGTTGCTGTTGGGAGGGATTTAATAGGGATGAGGGAGGAAGGTGAGGAGGGATTAGGTTTGAGTGAGGAGAGAGAAGAGGAGTGAGGAGGGGCTAGTAATAGAGAGAAGTAGCGAATTATTTGGGCTTCCTCTCGCCTCCTCTCACGCTTCGCTGGGCCTTTGTATTCTTGGGCCAGTAGCTGATCCGGTTTGGTGAACCGGATCAGTAACTCATTCCAGCTTTGAGCCCCAAAAATTTGACGATTTATTGATCCGATTTAAAAAAACGGATATGTTGTGTTTTGACATATAACATTTTTTCCACTAGTGCCCAACCAAATCTAGTGTAGCCATGCAACTCGCACGAATCGTGCTCCACCAGTTGTCTGCCTCCAATTTCAGATAATAGGTACCTATAGGGACCATTTCTACAGCAGGACACCCAGTGGTTGCGAAAGGTTTTTCCATCTCTCGGAGCCAACTCTCTAAAATAACAGGATCAAAATCACCCTTATAGGTCGGCGACCTATGACGATCAAACCTATCAAAGACTGACTGCCCACCAGCAGGAGCATTAATACGGTTTGCCAAAGCGATGATGGCATTTTCTAACGCCTGGCGTCTCCGGTGAGTCGTTTCCTTTCGTGCATCAAGTGTACGACGGGGAGGCATACTACAAAAAGGAATAAATATTAGTTAATAAATCACACGTAAGAAACATATAGCACAACTTGAAAAAAAAAATTCCCGGGGTTTTTTTCCTACGCATGTAACTCTCGCTAAGAACTTTTCTTGAAGCCTAAGACATTAGTAATCCTAGTTACAAGACTCGAGTTAAATGTGCATCCAGGGCGAACAACTGTCCTCAGTAACCAACACAAGTTCTTTCGGCACATTTTGTCCTCACTTATGCGCACCCTGAGAAACTTCCCAGGAGGTCACCCATCCCTGGACTACTCTTAACCAAGCACGCTTAACTGTGGAGTCACAAAGGAATTAAGCTCCCTAAAAGAAAGATGCATCTTGTTGGAATGTGTAGCCTGCTAAATCCCTTTAAAGAATTCATGAGGGGTATTACATAGGGTCTTCTATGCGACGCAAAAGGGGTTGAAAGGGCTAATTTAGGTTGACTTTGGAAGGCTGATTTGCGTGGATTAGTAACACACATCCGACATAAATACCTTTTCCAAAATAAAAAAAAAAATCGATCACCATATGTACAATGACCCATGGTGCTTAGTCCATCACAATCACCAAATTTTGATGTTTGTTATCTAATAGCAAAATAAAAATAACATTCATAATTAAAACCTTAAATTGAACATGATAAATGATTAATTTATTAAAAAAAATCACTTATCACCATATGCTCACTTTAAATTAATAAAATTCAAGTACAAAAATAGGAACTAATTCCTATCTAAAAATAAAAAAAGATGGACTTTCACTAGTTCATCTAGAAGCAGGGCACGAACAAGGGAAAGCAGAAGATGGGGTTGCGGCTGCAGTGTGGATGGGTAGGGTGGCAGTGGCAGGGGCAGCGGGCTGGGGTGGCGCAGTAGAGCAGAGGGCCGAGAGTTGAGCGGGAAAGCAAGTAGAGGAGAGAGACTCAACTGGTTCATCTTCAGCTTTAACGACGACATCAAGTTGTTCGAGAAAGATGCACACCACTAGAACTCACCCAAAACCCTAATGAACTCAGCGGCAAACAGGGGAAAGCGAGTTGATGAGATGCGAACCGGTGAGAGAACGACGCCGGAGGTTTCAAGGAGATGCAAACCGGTGAGAGAATGGTGAGAGAGATGAGAGTTGAAATCCGAGTTGAAACAGATGAGAGGCAAAGTTGAGAGATATCTAGGTTAGAGATGGAAGAGAGAGAAGGTGAAGAGAAACGACTGAGTCAGTCTTATTCGCCTAACTCATCTGCGTCGGATAGGCCTCTGTGTCCGACGCAAATCGCCTGATACAATGATTTGCATCGCACAATAGGCGCTTTCGACGCAAATATGCTTTAGTCATGTGCGGTGGATGTCTACGACCATCCGACGCAAATCCTCTTGCTATTCAATTGTTGTGGGTATTTGCATCGGACGTTGATTATAATCAGATGCAAATCGTCTGCTTCTGATGATTTGCGTAAGTTCTTCATTCACACGACGCAAATAAGCAGACAAAAATTATCATTTTTCTACTAGTGTACATTGAGTCAGTCTTAGTATAGTTGTGTATTTAATTTTTTTTTAAAAAAAGACAGTATGAGGAAACGGTTAAAATAGTTAACTGTTTCACCGTGTGAGTCTTGTGTCAAGAAAGTTCCCTCAATGAGTCATTTGAGAGCTTTGGTTGAAGTTATCTGTATTTACTAACTTGTTGGTTGCGGGAAACTACAAAGAGTTTGTCATCATCAAAAAGGGGGAATTTGTTGAGTCCCCTAGGTTTTGAATGATGACAAACAGCTACAGGGAACAGTTGTTATTATAGGTGGTTCTAGGCTGTTAGGAAACAGCTGAGTGTCCAACTGTTCTTGACTGTTAAAAGAAACAGTCAAAAGAATATTTGCTATGCTATGATCTATTCTTGTGTAGCAAACAGGTTTTACAAGACTTGAAGCGAAGAAGCCCTCTCGGAGTTGTTCGAGGAAAAGACTGAGTTCTTCATTGTCGATTCAAGTGAAGCATCAAGGATTGAAGTGCATGAAAATAGTTTAGGATTCTTTAATTGTCTCATCTTTGGTCTTCATGTAATGTTTGCGTATGATATTTCTAGTGGAATTGTTTGTGTTCTTCTTAAGTGTACTGAAATAGTAGCGTTTTGAATATGGAACCAGTTGCTTTAAGATTCAGAACAGTACTAAATAGGGTAACAGGTTTGGATACCACTTATATATTCAGAAAACCAGCAATGAGGCGGGTGGCGGACGGGTGGCGGGGCGTGTCGGAGATGGGTGAGATTTTTTTGACCCATCACCCGCTCCATCCATTCACCCATCTCATATATATATAATATACTAATAAATACTAATAGATATAAATATATATACTTCCTCCGTTCCAAAATAAGTGAAACACTTCTCTCATTTATGTGAGAGCTTTTTGAGACAAGTCTTTCACTTATTTTGGAACGGTGGAAGTATATTACTATATATATTATTATTATTATTAAATTTTGGAATGGAGTAAGAATTCAGAATTGATATTTAGTCGCTTTGCTGTTAATCGATACCTACATTTTCAATTATTGATTTTTATAAATTGTTTAGTACACAAACAATTTTTTTTAGTATTATCCATTTCCCACCCGCTTCACCCGCGGTTGACGGATGCGGCGGATATGGATGAAACTTTTGGCCGGTGATGGATGGTGTGGATGGGGATTTGGTTCACGGGTGGTGGTGCGGATTGAGGTCCACCCAATCCATCTCTGACCCATTGCCAGCCCTAAACATGGCCTAGTGGCAAGGGTCAGGGATGTTCTTCATGATATTGAGGGCATAGGGTCATTAAATCCCACTGGGGAATGACTTTCTAAAATGTAATGGGTTGATCTAAGAGAGGTGTTGGTCTTGTTGGATTTTCTTTTTACCATATTAATGAAATTTTACTTATGCTATGATACTGTGAATTGTAATCGAGAATAGGATATACTCCCTCTGTCTCATAATAATCTTTACGCTTTCCTTTTTCATCTGTTCATAATACTCTTTACACTTCTATTTTTGGATATGACCCACTATTATTTTAATCCTTTTACTTTTCAACCATTGCTTCGCACTCTCTGTCTCTCGTCCAAATAAAATAATACCACTCCTAATACCTATCAACTCTAACAATGACCCACACTCTCTCTCCTTAAAATAAAATCATACTACTCATACTACCTACTAAATCCTATCACATCTAACTTTTCAATAAAATAACAATTGATAATCAAACAACAATTTATCATCTAAAACTATGTGTGACGGAGGGAGTATAATTTTCAACATTTTCTTCACTGTTTTTGGCCAGATTGGGTACATCATACATGTAGTTGTGGGCTGACAAGAGGTTAGGATTTTTGTTCTGCATTTTCTAAACCAATTTTACTTGTAGGTCCTAGAAAGAGCAAAATAAGGTGAAACTTTGGAGGAATTAAGGGCGCGAACAGCTGTTCAGTTTGCTAACGATGAAGACGGATTCCAAAATGCAAGCACAATAGCTGGAAAAAGAAAAATTACAGGTTTTTCTGATTAGTGGAGACGAGTTTCATCTGGAAGTTGTCTCTTTATGTGCCATGTTCTTTTGTTAGCTTCATTTAAGCTTGAATACTTAGTGAGCTTACTGTAGTTTCTCATTTATGCAAGGGTGAGAATTATCTCAGTTGGTAACGTCTTCCCTGACTTTACCTCACCAAATCCTGCCGGCCGAGGGAGTTTTTGTGTAGGCTTCATTAGGGGCACTGTGAAAGAGCATTAATGAAATTGGCTTAAAAATTTTGACGGGAACAAAGTTTCTCATGTATACTGATTCACTGACGTATTTCATGATATAAATGACAAAGCTTCCTGTTTTATGATTTTTTCTGTTGGGAAGCTAAGCAATTGTAAGGATAATACTGAACCAGTTTCCTAGATAATATATGCTTTTAAAAAATTCCTAGATTGCATCATTTTCAAAAAAATTTCCTAATTGTTCACACATACCACTCACTAATGACAATATTCTGGACATAAGACAAGAAGTTCTAGTTGTTTTTTCCTTCTGCCTATTGCATTCTCCATCAAAACTTTTAATTAGACTTAGTGCTTTGTATGTTTACTTATATTCCATGTAGAGAAATTTCACAATAGTTGTAACATTTATGTTTTTCGTAAACCTTTATACAAAGAAAGTAATCTGTTATTATTTGAGCATATGGAACGATGCAAGACATCTGAAATTACACAACAGCTAATTAGAAACGATGGCATAGTACATGGGTGCTTAAGACTAGCATTGAGATTTTGGGTCCAATTAGGGATGATTGGAAGCATTATGATTTTTATTCAATGAAATCACCCTTCCATGCTCTATGAAAAAGGCTCTATATTAAATATGTTTTCTTTTTCTTTATTTTTCTTTTAGTTTATTTGAATAAGGAAGATAATGTGAATTTCCACATGGAGGGAGGACCATTTTTAAGGTTATTAACTTTAACCGCCTTATATAGTATAATCTTTTGAAATAAACCACCTTGTCAACTTCGATTTTCTCACCATGTACCCTTGACAATTTTTTTATTCACCATATGAACTTGCACTTTTCAGAATTCACGATATACCTCTCAATATCAAAATGTTCTTAATGATTGACCAATGGTTGTTAACTTTGTTAATCATTAATCCCTTATTAGCTCCTTATCTCGAATTAATCACTAAGTAAACCTATTTTACCCTTTTTTCTCTCTTTGTGCATAACTTTCTTCCTCCTTTCTCCTTCCACCCTTCGACCACCATCACCGTCCACCCTCCTTCCTCTTTGACCACTCCTCTCCTCTACCTGTACCTGTGGTACCCTATTTTTTACTGTCTTAATTGACGGTCAGAATCCTACAAAAGTCTCTCATTGGACTATGAGTTTTAGAAAACTTTGAAGTCGCCACCCTATTAATATCTAAATAGGGACATATTATTTAATAAATCATTTTAAAATCAATTTCAAGAAATATCATTTAAAACGATGATGACTTCATATGGATAAGGCTTTTGGAAATTTGGTCTTTCATACCATGAGATAGTGTATGAGGTTTAGGTTAAGAGGTGCGAACGTCTGGAACTCGTCTCCTCTTCCGTTCAACAGAACGGGCTCTTACTAAATGCGTTATTTTCCATTTTAAAGTAATCATGGCTATTCAAAAGACAGAAAAATCACATAATTTGCACATATTTCCTAAGAGTCTCCCCATTAGAGTTGACTATTCAAGGTGGGGTGGTTTAAGGTTAGGAACCTATTAGGACTTCCACATACTCAAATCACTCCAAAAATTACAAAATGATAAGCGGAAACAAAGAAAAAGTTAGTATGTAATTAAGAAGATAATTAAGAAAAATAACAAGAATTTTAACTTTATCTTGCTAACTCAATGCATGATGCACTTCCTTTTTGCAATTTTTTTTTACATTTTTTTGCTATTTTCTTAATTTCTAAGTTAGTTTCTAAATCCACTTAATTACTAACTTAAACCTTTTTTTTGGTGTTTTTCTTTTGATTAACTTCTTTACTTACTAATTACTTCCCTAACTTTTGCTTTCTTTTTCTTGAATGAGATTTTTTAGAGAGAGGAATTAAGGAGGAGGAGAGTAGTATTGAGATTAGTTGTGAGCAGTAGTAGAGTTAGGTTGTGGTTATGTGTAATTGTTGTGTGTTGAAGTAAAACAAAATAGGGGGTATTTATTGGGAAATGAGGTGGTGAATTAGAGTTTGAATAAGGTAGAAAATCATATTTTTCACCCAAAAATCTGATTTTTATCAACCTAAATTATCTTAATGACATCACACTAATGACATCAACTTAATGACATCACTAAATCCTCTCAAATCTTCCTACATCATCAAATTTATGGGAAATGTCAATATTCTTATTCTCTTTAGATTGATTTTGAATTTTACCCTAATGAAGCAAAATCCGAATTTCAACACATTCTAATACGTAGAAATGCATCGAAAAACATCAAGGCACTAGTGGAAAAAAGCCCATCTGATGCGGTCAAAACTGGGCTTACTGATTCGATTTTGGCCCGCATCGGATAGGCCCGCAGCAGATCCAAAATATTTACTGATCCAGTTTTGGACCGGATCAGTAAATTATCTACTGCTGCGGTTTTTTGACTGATGCGGTTTTACAAAAAAACCGCAGCAGTTTGTTGAAATTTAGGTTAAAAAAAATGTGCAGACCTGCAGGCTGCATACGTCTCACTGCTTTCAACCAAGTATGACCCAAATTAATAAGAAAAAATCATATAAACAACATCTCACTAAGACAAAATTAATAATAAAAAACACAAAAACCCAAATCAAATATAACCCCATCACCCAGTTCCACTAAAGATCAAAATCCCAAAGTCTCTCTCTAGGCGTCCTAGGGTTTGAGTTTTTCGCAAGTCTTGGCCATCCACTCTTTCTTCTCGATCGTTCGAGTTTTTGATCCCTCCTTGGGATTGAAGGCGGCCATTATGGCAGAGGACATCGCACTCAAGGTTTCTAACCTCAAGATATCAGCAGTAGAAGATCAACCAATTACTTTCGAAGAAACCGAGGGTGATGTTAGCAATCCCGAAATCGAACTTTCCTTGGTGGGGAAGGTTCTTACAGTACGCTCTTTCAATTTCGAGGCATTAAAGCGTACTTTAAACCAAATCTGGGCCATCTCCAATAGCGCCCTATTTAGACCTATTGAGAATGGTTTATTTGTGGTGCAGTTCGCAAACCGTCGAGACAAATCCAAGGTTATGGCTGGGCGTCCTTGGTCGTTTGATCAAAACTTAGTATTGTTGAATGAAATTGACGGAGACCTTCAACCCTCAAACATATCCCCGATTTTGTGTCCCTTCTGGGTTAGACTGTATAATTTACCCTTAGCATATCGGACGGAGAAACATGTGAGGATGATTGGTGGCAGTATGGGCGAGGTTCAGGAGATAGATTCCGATGGTATTCTATGGGACAAGTCGGCGAGGGTGCGTATTCTTTTGGACGTTACTAAGCCCTTGCGTAGGGTCCAAAGAATTGCACTGAGCGAGGTGATTCAAGGCTATGGTGGAAATCAAATATGAGCGTCACGACGTTTTGTTACATGTGTGGTATGATAGGACATATAGAGAGGGACTGTTTGAAGTGCAATGAGGATGATGAGAAGGAGATTGAGCGTCAATGGGGCTCTTGGCTCCGTGCCTCGCCACGGAGGGGTAGGCAGAAGATGGAACAAGAAGCAAAAGTTTTCCTTGGATGTGCCGTGCTCTTGATTTCACCGGCCCCAAGCCCACCCAAGGTGATGCCGAAGGTTACAATAGAAGCCCAATGAGCTTCCTTCTCCAAGCGATGACCATCAAGCGAGTGAACATTGCGGCTGCCGAGGGGCTGCTCCTTTCGACTCGGTGGTTCTTTGTTGACACCACTCTCTCCTCTAATATGGTGACACCTTCGTTTAGTAGTGATCGAGTCTTTTGTTTTTAATTCTCGCTCCTAAATCTACTACTACTATTAAAAACCGCAAACTTAAAATGAAGTCAAGAGTGGTCCCAATGGATATGTTTAAACTGCTTCGCATGACTTGGAGGGTTATAATAGTAGCTCTATTGGTGACAAAAGGAAAATTTCAGACCCCTATGCTTGTTAATGATGATGTTGTAATTGATGTGGCGGATGCTAAAAAACAAAACTGGATTTGACTCATGTTCCTGGCGTTGGTTTGGCAAGCTGTCAGGCGGTGGTTGGTTTAAACCAACCCCGCCCGGCGCTATGAATATAATGTCTTTGGAACCTGTCGGGGTTTGGGCAACCCCGGACGATTCGTCAAATAAGAAGATGGTTTGCCTCCCTAGCCCCAGACATCTTTGTTTTTGTCGGAAACGAAAATCAAAAAAAGATGTTCTTGAACAGGATGAAAGACAGAATTGGCTTTTCCAATGCTATTGGGGGTTTCTAGTGTTGGTCTTGCTTGGGTGGTACGTGTCGATGTGGAATAATGCTTCTATTTCTTTTACCTTGGTTTCGCTTTCTCAAAATCACATTTGTGGTGACATTGTAAGCAAGGGTGATATGAGATGGCGGTTTATAGGCATTTATGGCTGGCCGGAGGAGGGTAATAAGCACAAAACATGGTCTCTTCTTCGTTCTCTTTGTACTAATACTGATCTTCCTGTTGTCATTGGGGGGGATTTCAATGAAATCCTTGATTATGGCGAAAAGGAGGGCGGGGCTAATAGAGAGAGGAGGGAGATGGCGGGTTTTCGTGGTTTGGTGGAGGAATGTGGGCTTGGTGATCTTCGCTATGTGGGACAATGGTACACTTGGGAGAGAGGGAATAGTCCGGAAACAAGGGTTCGAGAACGACTTGATAGGTTCTTGGTTTCTATGAACTGGAAACAAGCTTTTCCGGGGGCCTATACTGAACATTTGGTCCGCTACAAGTCGGATCATGCAGCTATCATGCTTCGAGGTGATGATTTGCCACGGGTCAGACATAATAGAGGAGGGCGGAGTTTTAAGTTCGAGACCTCGTGGCTTCTTGACGAGAGCTGTGAGTCAGTGGTAAGGAAGGCATGGGAGGAATCTTCGGGAGAAAATATTCAGGCGCGACTTGCTGCTGTAGCTCACGGCCTTGTGTCGTGGAGTCGAGTGAGTCAGGGTAATCTGCCAAAGCAAATTGCAAAAGTGGAGAAGGCTCTCCATGTGGCTCAGATGGGTCCTTCTTCGTCGGCAAGCTGTAATCTATGTATTGATTTAGAGCACCAGTTGGATGATCTTCATGCTAAACAGGAAGCTTATTGGTACCTTAGATCGAGAGTTGCAGATATTAAAGATGGAGATCGCAATACGAAATATTTCCACCATGAGGCATCTCAACGAAAACAACGCAACTCTATCAAAGGTATTTATGACAGTACTGGTGTCTGGCAAGATGATGAAGAAGTAATTGAGTCCGAAGTCGAAAAGTATTTTCATAATATTTTCTCTTCCGACAATCCTTCCATGGAACACTTTGAGGCTGTGCTAAAAAATGTTCGGCATTCTATCACTGACAAGTTCAATGAGGACCTTCTGCGCCCCTACACCAAGGATGAGATTTACTCGGCTCTCAGTCAAATGCACCCCTGCAAAGCTCCTGGTCCAGATGGAATGCATGCTCGTTTTCTATCGAGATTTTGGCACATTATTGGAGATCGTGTATTCGATTTTGTTAGCAATATTTTACATGGCACTTATTTTCCTAATACAGTCAATTGTACTAATATTGCCCTTATTCCAAAAGTAAAATCTCCTACTGTTGTCTCTGAATTTAGGCCTATAAGTCTTTGTAATGTACGGTATAAGATTGCTTCTAAAGCTCTTGTAATTAGACTTAAGAATATTCTACCTGCTATTGTAACGGAGAACCAGAGTGCCTTTGTTCCTGACCGGATGATTACAGACAATTCTTTGATTGCCCTGGAATTATTTCACACCATGAAACAGCGCAACAATAGCAGGACGGGTATTATGGCCATGAAACTTGGACATGAGTAAGGCCTATGATCGTGTGGAGTGGGGTTTTCGAGAAAGCTCCTTCTCACCATGGGTTTTGATGGTAGATGGGTGAACTTGGTGATGAACTGTGTGACAACTGTTTCTTATTCCTTCATCATCAATGGCAAAGTCTGTGGTTCAGTATCTCCTGCTAGAGGTTTGAGACAGGGAGATCCCCTTTCTCCCTTCTTATTTATCTTGGTGGCAGATGCTTTTTCGCAGATGATTCAGCAGAAGATTGATACTAAAGTGCTTAGTGGTGCAAAAGCTAGCAGGAATGGTCCAGTAGTTTCTCACCTTCTTTTTGCAGACGACAGCTTGCTCTTTACTAAAGCCACCCGACAGGAATGTTTAACGATTGTTGATCTTCTCAACCAATATGAAAAAGCATCCGGGCAGAAAATTAACTATGAAAAGTCGGAGGTGTCTTTTAGTAAAGGTGTCAGCAGAGAACGGAAAGAAGAGTTGATTAATCTGCTCCAGATGAAGCAAGTCGAGAAGCACCAAAAGTACTTGGGTATTCCTACTGCCTGTGGTAATTCAAAAAAGTTGATGTTTCGGAGCATTCTAGATCGAGTTTGGAAAAAGTTGCGTGGGTGGAAAGAGAAGTTACTATCCAGAGCGGGGAAGGAAGTGTTAATCAAAGCTGTCATTCAAGCTATTCCTACATATCTCATGGGTGTCTACAAGTTCCCTGTTGCTGTTATTCAAGAGATTAGTTCTGCTATGGCTCGATTCTGGTGGGGTGGCAAGGGTGAGGCCCGGAAGATGCACTGGCTTAGTTGGGAGAAATTGTGCAAACCAAAGTGTATGGGAGGGATGGGATTCAAAGATCTCGCTGTTTTCAATGATGCTTTGCTGGGAAGACAGGTATGGCGCCTCCTTCATTTCAACAACTCCCTCCTTAGTCGAGTTATGAAGGCTAAATATTATCCCGATTGCGATGTGCTTAATGCAAGCTTGGGGTACTCTTGGAGAAGTATTTGGAGTGCTAAAAGTTTGGTGAAAGAAGGGCTCATGTGGAGAGTTGGTAGTGGTAAAAATATAAATATTTGGAGAGATCCTTGGGTGGGAGATGAGAACGGGAAATTCATAGAAAGTGCAGAAGTTAATGGTCTTAATGTTGTAGCCGATTTGATCGATATCGAGAAGATGGAGTGGAGAATGGAGTTGCTTGAACAACATTTTAATGAGCGCGATAGAAAATGTATCCTTGCTATCCCTCTTAGTGTTCGTGGTGGTGATGATGATTTTATGTGGGCTTATTCACAGGATGGGTGTTATACGGTAAAAACCGCATATATGTTGGGTAAAGGGGGGAACCTAGATGACTTTCATGGAGCATGGGTTGATCTTTGGAAACTTGACATTTCGCCTAAGGTTAGGCATTTTATGTGGCGAGTGTGTACGAACTCTCTTCCTGTCCGTGCTACACTCAAAGCTAGGCATCTCTTGGATGCTGCCCCTTGTCCATGGTGTCCCGATAAAGATGAAACAATGTTTCATGCTTTGATGGGGTGCAAGCGGATTCGTCCTTTGTGGCAGCAGTGTGGATGCGAGGAGATGGTCCAGTTTAATGCCGAAGTGGATGCTCTTGAGCTGCTGGCTCGATGGATGAAGATGGACCCAAAGATGGTGCAACGAGGCTGTTTTCTAGCATGGAATATTTGGTTTGAGAGAAATAAATTCGTGTTTGAGAACAAGAGCACTCCTTTTGAAGTCATTGCTCAACGAGTTTTCCGACAATGCGAAGATCACAATGTATATGCTCAATGTATTTATGCAGGCTCGACAAAGCGGGTTACTCCTAGCCCCAACTCTTGGTGTGCTCCGCCCAGTGGCTTAATCAAAATCAATACCGATGCCTCGTTGAGCGTGGAAGGAGTGATTGGATTAAGCGCTGTCGCCCGAGACAATAATGGGCGGGTCTTATTTTCGGCAGTGCGTAGGACTCGGGCTTGGTGGCCTTCAAATGTTGCGGAAGCAAAAGCTATCCACATGGCTCTATGCTGGGCGAAAAAGCAAGGTTTGACGGATATCATACTCGAGTCTGATGCTCAAGTTATTGTTACACGCCTCTCTCATGCCTCTATCTATTTCTCTGATCTGGATGCTATCCTTGGAGACATCATTGCTATGTGTTCTAGTTTTAATTCTATCTCTTTTACTCATGTTAAACGTAGTGGGAATTATGTTGCACATCATCTAGCGACAGTAGTGCCGTTCGGGTATGAGCAATGCTGGGTTAATCACTGTCCTAGCATTGTCTCTCCTTATGTACTTATGGACGCTTTGTCTATTGGTTAATTAATACATTTCTTGTTTCCCCTCAAAAAAAAAAAAAAAAAAAAAAAAAGATCAAAATCCCAAACTAAAACGAAATTGCAAACAAACCATAAAAACGAAAATAGCCTTAATTTTAAACTAAAATAATACACAAAAATTAAGAAAACAAACAAACCAAAATAAAAAAACGAAAAATAAAAAACAAAAATAAAAAACGAAACTAAGAATAGATCTGGAATTACAAACTAAAATATACAAAATCTGCAATTAAATATACACCGAAAATAAACTAAAATATAAACAAAATTAAGAAAACGAACTATCCCTTAAAACGAAAATAGAAAAACGTAAATAAAAAAATGAAAATAAATAGAGGACTTCATATCTGAAAAAATTGGAAAAACCAAAAAAATTACAACGAGATATGAAATTACAACTAGATTAAAAAACCAAAAACCTCATATCTTGAATCACGAGCGACGAATATTGAGAGAGGAGACGAAATCGCGACGGAGAGGCTAGTGTTAGCAGCGATCGGCGTTGATGGAGACGAAATCGCAACGAACACTGATCGGCGCTGAAGGTGAGACGATTTTTAGCAGCGATCGGCGTTGATGGAGACGAGTGAGATCGACGAGCGATGAGTTGGGTGCGCCGTTTTTTCTGAGTTGGGAGGATGACAATCATGGAAAAGAGGTGCCATAAAAGGCTATGGAAGAGGATGATAAGGATGATTAAGGAGTAGTTGAAGCGGAAGTAGTTGAGGTTGCGGCAGGTGCGAGACATGGCGGTCGTGTAGGAGGTAGGGAGGGAGAGGGAGAAGAGAGAGAGAGGAGAATTTAGGGTTATGAGAGAGGAAAGGATCAGAGGAGTATGAGTTTGTTAGGGGGGATGGGGTGAGCGTGTGAGAGGAGTGGGCTGGGGTTTGTTAGGGTAATGAATGGGAGAAAACGGGCCATGAGGAACTTGGGCTACGCCGTATTTTTTTTAAAAAATAACTAAAAATCGTCTGGTCTTGTGAACCGGATCAGATTTTAGAAAACCGGATCGGTTTCTATAACCTGATCCGGTTCACAAGACCGGATCATATTTTATGCTCAGCTTTTTTTGTACTAGATTTTCCGATGCGATTTTGTAAAAATCGGAGCAGTTACTAAGTGACAGATATGGGTTTTTCCACTAGTGAGGAAGTACTGACTAGACCACTGCGCCAAACGCAGGAACCTGCGCTAGGCACAACACCTTGCCCTAGGCACAATACCTTGCGCTAGGCACAACACCTTGCGCTAGGCGCACTAACATGCGTTTGGCACAGGAAACCCTTGTGCGCTTCGCGCACAACTCGAATCTTCCAAAAAAAATTCGGATTCGTGGCTCTTACACTTTGGATTTGATTCTTATTCTTATTCTTTTTCATGATTCTTATTCCTTAACTAATGGATAAAAGAATGTGATTGGTGGTTAAAGAACATATTCTTATTCTTTATCCAATGAACAATGACTTGACCATAAAGAAAACTGATGACTATCGGTTTTGGGAGACGATTAAAATTTCGGCGCCTAATTGCGACTTGTTTTTCTGTTTTTTGAAAAAACTAACTTAAAACAATTAACGAAAACTCTTTGCTAGAAAAGAAAAATGAATGTGATATTGCCATTGCTAGTTGTGATCACTTAGAGCAAGTGTATTGAGTTAAAGGGTCAAGTAGCTGAGCTTGAAGTTGCACTTAATAAGTGCAAGGTCGAGTTGGAAACAGCTAAGTCTTCTTTGCTAGAAAAGGATGAGGATGATCCTAGTGATAGTGAAGAAAACTTAACTATCCCCCTCTACATGATTTGTTTAACTCAGATGGTTCCCAAAATTTAGTGGCTTTAAAGAGTAAGGCAAACACTCTAAGCAAGTCTAATTTACTGCATGCTTTTAACCTTTTGGTTGATGATGTAAAGGAATTACATAGAGAGTTTGTTACGCTCAAGACTGCCCAGCTAACTGTTTCCCCTGCTGATCCTTGTGCTGAAGTTAGTAAGATGATTGATAAGAATGAAGGTCAAATATGTCATTTGTATGCTGAAATCCATCAATTGAGTAAGGGTAAGCAGAAAGTGGTTGTCAACGTGCCAAATGACTTTGTAATTTGAAAACTCCAGTTTTACCTTGAGAAAATCTAAAGAAACTGCAAAGCTATGGATGAGAAAAATGTCTAACAAGGAAAATGAGCTTCAAAACAGTCAAAGACACGTAGACAAACTCTTATCTGCAAAGAATACCTTAAACCATCTCACCTCCATGGAAGGTAACAGTGGTACAGATGGTCTTGGTTATTCCAGATTGTGTACCAGGACCAACTGGCACCCTAGGGGAACCACATGGATCGAGGAGTTCAAAAGAGGTAAGTATGTCATTGTGAAGGACATGCATATGTGCTATAATTGTGGTATGAATGAAGAGAAGATCTTTAATTGTCCAACTAGGAAGAAAAGTGTTGAAAGAAACAACAAACATGTTAAGCAGGTCTGGGTGATGAAGGACCAGCAAGAGTCAACTGTTTCTGGAAAGGGACAGAAAGTTTGGGTTCCTAAATCTAATGTTTGATTGCTTCTTGCAGGCTAAAGTGAGAGATAGTACCTTTTGGTATTTGGACAGGGGTTACTCAAGACACATATCTGGGGATAAGAAGCACTTTCTCTCACTCACAGCCTATGATGGTGGATGTGTTACCTTTGGAGAGAACAGAAAAGGTTATGATGTATAATTAGAGTCACACTCGAACTATACAAGGATAGAAGGATAGAAAATAACCAAGAGAGGTTGAATCCACAAAACACTTGGTTATGGCAGCCTTTTTGGTCACTCGGATACAGATACACCACCAAGTAAACTAAGAGGATCCTAAGAACACCAACTAGCTTGCCAAAGTTAATCTAGCATAGGAACGAATCCATTTAACTTTCTAATCTAAGAAAGAAAACTGTAAACAAAATAATCAAACACATTATTTCAATCATAAAAGTCCTTATTTTTTCTTCTTTCATTGCTTGCTATTTATAGGACTTACAGCCTATTTTATGATTTTTTTAAATTCTTAAAATAAACTAACTCTCATCATAATAATAGAAATAAACTAATTAAACTAATTAACAAACTAACTAAGACACACTAAGCTAGAAAATAAACGCCTAAAACAAGCTACTGATTTCCTAGAATTTAGGCACTACTTCCACCTTTATTGTTGTAAGTTCTCACGCCACTCCTTATGCTGATGCAGCTATGTTTGATCCTCAACTTCCACCCCTTGCAATCAACACATATTTAGGGTGATGGAATGAAGTAGTTGTTTGCTATAACAAACTCCTACAAACATGGCATATATCTTCAGCATAGTTGCACGCCTATTCTCCTTCTTGTTGCCAGCATTAAGTTACAAATGAGAATGATGGAGTTGATTGTTGTAACAAACCCCTATATTCATGCATCTTCACGCATAACTCTTGCTGATTTTGTGCAAACATAATAGCAGCTTACACACACTACTCCTTGCTTGGCGTTTTGGACAGCAGCACATATTCATAGCACATTACATCTTAGGCTAAGTGTATGAGTTTAATAAGTAGCTCTTACAATAGAAATAGATAGCTCCTAGTTACTAGAATTAAATAAAACAAACTAGCTTATTCAATCTCCTATTTATGAAAGGACTCCAATATACATATATACATACATATATATATACATATATACATATATATATACATATATACATATATATATATCTATATATATATATACATATATATATTTACATATATATATATATATATATGTGTATATATATGTACATATATATACATATATATATGTACATATATATACATATATATATGTACATATATATACATATATATATATATATATATATTACTATATATATTATTATTATTAGTATTAAATTTTGGAATGGAGTAAGAATTCAGAATTGATATTTAGTCGCTTTGCTGTTAATCGATACCTACATTTTCAATTATTGATTTTTAAAAATTGTTAAGTACACAAATAATTTTTCTAGTATTATCCATTTCCCACCCGCTCCACCCGCGGTTGACGGATGGGGCGGATATGGATGAAACTTTTGGCGGGTGATGGATGGTGTGGATGGGGAGTTGGTTCGCGGGTGATGGGGCTGATTGAGGTCCACCCGATCAATCCCCGACCCATCGCCAGCCGTAAACATGGCCTAGTGGCAAGGGTCAGGGATGTTCTTCATGATATTGAGGTCATAGGGTCATCAGACCCCACTGGGGAATGACTTTCTAAAATGTAATGGGTTGACCAAAGAGAGGTGCTGGTCTTGTTGGATTTTCTTTTTACCATATAAAAGAAATCCTTTTTGGATGCGATGAGGATTTATTCGCCAATACGCACTTGGCGAATCATTTGACTGTTCTTCAATTTTTGACCTGTTATATGGCCGATAAGAACCTTTGGTCTGTCATATGACCATTTCATGACGTTGGCCTGTTATATGGCCGATAAGAGCCTTTGGTCTGTCATATGACCATTTCATGACTTTGGAGTGTTATGTGGCCGACAAGAGCCTTTCGTCTGTCATATGACCATTTCATAACTTTGGCCTGTTATATGGCCGATAAGAACCATTGGTCTGTCATATGACCATTTCATAACTTTAGCCTGTTATCTGGCCAATAAGAACCATTGGTCTGTCATATGACCATTTCATGACTTTAGCCTGTTACCTGGCCGTTAGATAACTTGGTTTGTCATGTGACCATTTTTCTTTTGGTCTCAGCCGTATATATACATGGCCGTTACCAACTTTTAGCTTTTAATTTTTTTATTTGACATTTTTGTCTGCATTTTTGTACTTGAGCAAGTACAATTTTTGAAAAATGTGGCACCATATTTTTTCAAATTATTGTTATTTATTGAGTCATTTCTTACACTTTGGACACATGCGCCCAGTTAACAGAGTGATGGAGGAGCTCTTCAAACATTTTTTGGCATGACCATGGTCGATATGGGGTTGACGACCTCTATATCATGCACTGACTAACCTTGAGTTATCGTTGTGAACTTGTACTTGCATCCAGCATTATTTCCATGTCCGCCAAGGTAGTGGTCGCGAACAGAGTTGGGTTCATACCCATGCAACTATATCTTTGCTTCCATCATTATATCCATGTCCGTCATGGTAATGGTAATGGTCGCGAGGAGAGTTGGGATTATACCCATGCAACTAGCCCCCCAAGCGTCTATGGCGACAAGTGACACTATAGAGGTTCTTTGGATGCGATGGGACGAATGCCATGACTAAAATTATACTTTAATAATTTTTATTGTTCCTCGGCATGTCATGTGGCCGCTAAGGAATTGTGTTTTTGAAACTGTTTAATGTTCTTTGCGAGTCATGTGGCCGCTAAAGAACTTGGTTTTTTAAACCATTTTTTGTTCCAGGCCTGTCATATGGCCGTGAAAAAACTTGGTTTTTTAAACCATTTATTATTTTCAAGCCAATAATATGGCCGTGAAGAAACTTGGTTTTTCAAATCATTTTTTGTTCCAGGCTTGTCACATGGCCGCGAAGGAATTTGATTTTTTAAACCATTAAACTGGATTTGACTGGAATGTCATAGAGGACGCTCATGCTGACGCCCAACATCTTACACCTGTTGATGAATTCGTATCGGCCCTCCACAAGAGATATGATGGTGGATGGGCCGCCGCCATGAGATGCGTGTGCAAGACAGTCCATGGATTTGACTGGAATGTCATTGAGGACGCTAATGCTGACGGCCAACATCTTACACTTGTTTTTTTATTTTTTTTTGTTTGATTGTTCCGGGCCAGTCATATGGCCGCTAAGGAACTCGGTTTATTCAACCATTTCATTTTGTTCCAGGCCTGTCATATGGCCGTAAAGAAACTTGGTTTATTGAACCATTAATTGTTTCTGGCCTGTCATGTGGCCTAGATGGAACTTGGTTCATCATAAACCATTTCTTACTTTAAAGAAGTCATTTGGCCGATACAAACCATATTATAACTAACGACTATTATTTTGGTTCTACCCTGTCATATGGCCGAGATGAACCTTGATTTATTTTTAAACCATACTTTGATCTTGGCCTGTCATATGGCCGAGATGGACCTTGGTGAACTTTTGAACCATATTTTGATCCTAGCGGTCATATGGCGAGATGGATCTTGGTTCATCATAAACCATGTTTTGATCCCTACTGTCAAATGGCCGAGATGGGTCTTGGTTCATTATAAACCACTTTTTGATCCTGGCCTGTCATATGGCCAAGATGGATCTTGGCTTACTTTTGAACCATATTTTGATCCCGGCATGTCATATGGCCGAGATGGATCTTGGTTCATCATAAACCATGTTTTGATCCCGGCCTGTCAAATGGCCGAGATGGGTCTTGGTTCATTATAAACCACTTTTTGATCCTGGCCTGTCATATGGCCAAGATGGATCTTGGTTTACTTTTGAACCAAGTTTTGATCCTTGCTTGTCATATGGCCGAGATGGATCTTGGTTCATCATCAACCATGTTTTGATCCCGTCCTGTCAAATGGCCGAGATGGGTCTTGGTTCATTATAAACCATGTTTTGATCCCTACTGTCATATGGCTGAGATGGATCATGGTTTACTTTTGAACCATATTTTGATCCTGGCATGTCATATGGCCGAGATGGATCTTGGTTCATCATAAACCATGTTTTGATCCCGGTCTGTCAAATGGCCGAGATGGGTCTTGGTTCATTATAAACCATGTTTTGATCCCGGCCTGTCATATGGCTGAGATGGATCTTTGTTTACTTTTGAACCATATTTTGATCATAGCTTGTCATATGGCCGAGATGGATCATGGTTCATCATAAACCATGTTTTGATCCTGGCCTGTCATTTGGCCGAGATGGATCTTGGTTTAATTTTGAACCAAATTTTGATCCTAGCCTGTCATATGGCCGAGATGGATCTTGGGTCATCATAAACCATGTTTTGATCCCGGTCTCTCAAATGGCCGAGATGGGTCTTGGTTCATTATAAACCATGTTTTGATCTCGGCTTTGTCATATGGGCGAGATGGATCTTGGTTTACTTTTGAACCATATTTTGATCCTGGCATGTCATATGGCCGAGATGGATCTTGGTTCATCATAAACCATGTTTAGATCCCGGCCTGTCAAATGGCCGAGATGGTTCTTGGTTCATTATAAACCATGTTTTGATCCCGGCCTGTCATATGGCTGAGATGGATCTTGGATTACTTTTGAACCATATTTTGATCTTAGCCTGTCATATGGCCGAGATGGATCTTTGTTTACTTTTGAACCATATTTTGATCCAAGCTTGTCATATGGCCGAGATGGATCTTGGTTCATCATAAACCATGGTTTGATCCTGGCCTGTCATATGGCCGAGATGGATCTTGGTTTACTTTTGAACCATATTTTGATCCTAGCCTGTCATATGGCCGAGATGGATCTTGGTTCATCATAAACCATGTTTAGATCCCGACATGTCAAATGACCGAGATGGGTCTTGGTTCATTATAAACCATGTTTTGATCCTGGCCTATCATATGGCTGAGATGGATCTTGGTTTAGTTTTTGAACCATATTTTGATCCTAGCCTGTCATATGGCCGAGATGGATCTTGGTTTACTTTTGAACCTTATTTTGATCCTAGCCTGTCATATGGCCGAGATGGATCTTGGTTCATCATAAACCATGTTTTGATCCTGGCCTGCCATATGACCGAGATGGATCTTGGTTTACTTTTGAACCATATTTTGATCCTAGCCTGTCATATGGCCGAGATGGATCTTTGTTTACTTTTGAACCATATTTTGATCCTAGCCTGTCATATGGCCGAGATTGATCTTGGTTCATCATAAACCATGTTTTGATCCTGGCCTGTCATATGGCCGAGATGGATCTTGGTTTAATTTTGAACCATATTTTAATCCTAGCCTATCACATGGCCGAGATGGATCTTGGGTCATCATAAACCATGTTTTGATCCCGGTCTCTCAAATGGCCGAGATGGGTCTTGGTTCATTATAAACCATGTTTTTATCTCGGCTTTGTCATATGGTAGAGATGGATCTTGGTTTACTTTTGAACCATATTTTGATCCTAGCCTGACATATGGCCGAGGTGGATCTTGGTTCATCATAAACGAAGTTTTGATCCCGGCCTGTCAAATGGCCGAGATAGGTCTTGATTCATTATAAACCATGTTTTGATCCCGGCCTGTCATATGGCTGAGATGGATCTTGGTTTATTTTTGAACCATATTTTGATCCTAGCCTGTCATATGGCCGAGATGGATCTTTGTTTACTTTTGAACCATATTTTGATCCATGCCTGTCATATGGCCGAGATGGATCTTGGTTCATCATAAACCATGGTTTGATCCTGGCCTGTCATATGGCCAAGATGGATCTTGGTTTACTTTTGAACCATATTTTGATCCTAGCCTGTCATATGTTCGAGATGGATCTTGGTTCATCATAAACCATGTTTTAATCCTGGCCTGTCAAATGGCCGAGATGGGTCTTGGTTCATTATAAACCATGTTTTGATCCCGGCCTGTCATATGGCTGAGATGGATCTTGGTTTACTTTTGAATCATATTTTAATCCAAGCCTGTCATATGGCCGAGATGGATCTTGGTTCATCATAAACCATGTTTTGATCCCGACATGTCAAATGACCGAGATGGGTCTTGGTTCATTATAAACCATGTTTTGATCCTCGGCTTTATCATATGGTTGAGATGGATCTTGGTTTACCATTTGAACCATATTTAGATCGTAGCCTGTCATATGGCCGAGATGGATCTTGGTTCACTTTTGAACCTTATTTTGATCCTAGCCTGTCATATGGCTGAGATGGATCTTGGTTCATCATAAACCATGTTTTGATCCCGGCCTGTCAAATGGCCGAGATGGGTCATGGTTCATTATAAACCACTTTTTTTATCCTGGACTGTCATATGGCCAAGATGGATCTTGGTTTACTTTTGAACCAAGTTTTGTTCCATGCTTGTCATATGGCCGAGATGGATCTTGGTTCATCATAAACCATGTTTTGATCCCGGATCTGTCAAATGGCCGAGATGGGTCTTGGTTCATTATAAACCGTGTTTTGATCCCGACTGTCATATGGTCGAGATGGATCTTGGTTTACTTTTGAACCATATTGTGATCCTGGCATGTCATATGGCCAAGATGGATCTTGGTTCATCATAAACCATGTTTTGATCCCGGCCTGTCAAATGGCCGAGATGGTTCTTGGTTCATTATAAACCTTGTTTTGATCCCTACTGTCATATAGTCGAGATGGATCTTGGTTTTACTTTTGAACCATATTTTGATCCTAGCTTTGTCATATGGCCGAGATGGATCTTTGCTTACTTTTGAACCATATTTTGATCCTACCCTATCATATGGCCGAGATGGATCTTGGTTCATCATAAACCATGTTTTGATCTGGCTTTGTCATATGGCGAGATGGATCTTGGATTACTTTTGAACCATATTTTGATCTTAGCATGTCATATGGCCGAGATGGATCTTGGTTTACTTTTGAACCATATTGTGATCCTGGCATGTCATATGGCCAAGATGGATCTTGGTTCATCATAAACCGTGTTTGATCCCGGCCTGTCAAATGGCCGAGTTGGGTCTTGATTCATTATAAACCATGTTTTGATCCCGACTTTGTCATATGGTCGAGATGGATCTTGGTTTACTTTTGAACCATATTGTGATCTGGCATGTCATATGGCCAAGATGGATCTTGGTTCATCATAAACCATGTTTGATCCCGGCCTGTCAAATGGCCGAGTTGGGTCTTGATTCATTATAAACCATGTTTTGATCCCGGCCTGTCATATGGCTGAGACGGATCTTGGTTTACTTTTGAACCATATTTTGATCCTAGCCTGTCATATGGCCGAGATGGATCTTTGTTTACTTTTGAACCATATTTTGATCCATGCCTGTCATATGGCCGAGATGGATCTTGGTTCATCATAAACCATGGTTTGATCCTGGCCTGTCATATGGCCGAGATGGATCTTGGTTTACTTTTGAACCATATTTTGATCCAAGCCTGTCATATGGCCGAGATGGATCTTGGTTCATCATAAACTAAGTTTTAATCCCGGTCTGTCAAATGGCCGAGATGGGTCTTGGTTCATTATAAACCATGTTTTGATCCCGGCCTGTCATATGGCTGAGATGGATCTTGGTTTACTTTTGAATCATATTTTAATCCAAGCCTGTCATATGGCCGAGATGGATCTTGGTTCATCATTAACCATGTTTTGATCCCGACATGTCAAATGACCGAGATGGGTCTTGGTTCATTATAAACCATGTTTTGATCCTGGCCTATCATATGGTTGAGATGGATCTTGGTTTACTTTTTGAACCATATTTTGATCCTAGCCTGTCATATGGCCGAGATGGATCTTGGTTCACTTTTGAACCTTATTTTGATCCTATCCTGTCATATGGCTGAGATGGATCTTGGTTCATCATAAACCATGTTTTGATCCCGGCCTGTCAAATGGCCGAGATGGGTCATGGTTCATTATAAACCACTTTTTTATCCTGGCCTGTCATATGGCCAAGATGGATCTTGGTTTACTGTTGAACCAATTTTTGATCCATGCTTGTCATATGGCCGAGATGGATCTTGGTTCATCATAAACCATGTTTTGATCCCGTCTGTCAAATGGTGAGATGGGTC